>VZSR01003371.1:11080073-11188175 GCA_013398615.1 Brachypodius melanocephalos | reverse complement strand
AGAAAAGGGGCCCAGAGCACCCTACAGTTGAGCTGGGCTACTTCCTGCCATATCTCAAATTTCAGTCATGGGATAACTGGAATTACCTTAAATGTCTTTCAAAGACATGTAAATAGGCTGTGGAGATGAAGGAGTGGAATTACTGATGCCAAAGCTATTCTGCTTTGGATAGAGGGAACTGTAAATATTAATGTTTCCAAAAGCCTGAATAGTTTCAAAAACTCCAGTTTCACATCAAATATTAACTACTCAAATTCATTAACTGTATTTTGATATTAGAAACAACATAGGAAATATGGTATAAGTAACTCCTTTTTCTTTCAGCATATGCTTTGTTGTTCTGAAAACACATGATCTCTGTAAGAAAATGAAGAAATTACTATAGAAATCTACACTCAAAAAATAAAACCCTAGAGCCATCCAGATTTGCTTTCAAATTCTGTGTAAAGCTGAATTTGCCTCAGTTCTTGATCAAAGAAATGTGCAAAATAGTCCTTATTCACCCTCCCAGAAAAGCTATGGAAGGCACAGAATGGGTGCACTGGGAAATGTGTGAAACCCTAAAATAATCAAAAGTACAGACAATCATTCACCTGTACCACTACTTGATTCACAGCTGTATAAAATTACCTGATACAAAAATCAAAAATCAGAATATTATTTGAGCATTTGAGATTTTTTTTTAATGGAGTCCTATTTCTCGGTTTAAAAAATATAATGATAAGTAATATTGAGAAGCAAATTCCTTTAAAACGGAATATGACTGAAGGTCAGAATGTAGTAGCAAACTTTATGCATCTCTCAGAAAACCAAAAGTGGCAGCCACTGTCGTGTGCATAGCTCTACTTCTGTTTGATATATCGAGTTCTCAAAAGATACGCATGTAGATTATTGCTATTAAGGTAACATACTCAAACTCTCTTTAGTAAAACAGGTGGACTGAAATAGAGAGGGAAAATTCCCCAAAAATACAGATCTCTAAGAACAAAAGTTCTGAAGAGTTAACAGAGATAAGAGTACAAGAAGGGAAGGAACCACACTTATGTTACAGTGCTTGATCCTTTTAACATGGACATGAGAAACCTCTACTGAAAATTGTTTATTTCAGAAAGGACTCTAACAGCCAGCTTAATGCAGGACTCACAAGTAGTTTTGCTGCTTGTGGATCCTGCATTTAGAGGATGTCTACATTTAGAGGATTATCAGCGTTATTAATGTCAGTTCCCTGAATAAAAAGCTGTAGATGCAAAGATAATATGGAATTATTGTGGAAAAAATATTCTTATGGAAGTCTAAATATGATGTAATGGAGAGGAGAAAAAGACTTAGAACATTTCAGGACTACAAGAGAGAAAGATTGCTTACTAACAAATAATTACCGAATAATGATATTACTTTGATTTTCAGGCAAGTATTAACTAGAAAAAATAGCAAAAAGATCCACAAAAAATCAGATTCATAGACTAGTTCAGGTTGGAAGTGACCTATTGAGATCATCTAATTCCCCTACTCAAACATCAAGGGCCATGTAGAACTGATCACCCAGAACCATGTCCAGTTGGTCTCCTGGCAATCTGCACCACTGCTTGGTCACCCTCAGGGTAAAAACTTCTTTCTTGTGTTAACTGGAATTTTATATATTTTCATTGATGCCCTTTGATTCTTATCCTGTCAGTGGGCACTGCTGAAAAGATCCTGATTTCCTTGTCTTCATTCCCTTCCACAAGAAGGTAATACACAGAGATAAGGTCACCTCTTGAGACTTCTCCTCTCCAGGTTGTACATTCACAGCTCTCAGACAACTCTACAGGAAAAAGATGCTTCAATCTCTTAATTGTCATGCAACCCTTTGTCAGATTCACTTCAATAAGTCCATATCACCATGTATTGGTGATCCCAGTAAATCCAAATAAGCCCAAATATATTTGTGCATTGCTTTCTAGAATGTTGTAAAAAAAAATTATGCAAAATGTACTGCAAAGGGGAAGAAAATCTACAAGAGGGTTTTGCATGACACAAAAGTTCATTTTTTTGTATTTGTATTTGATCTCTTTCTGGTCAATGAAAGACTTAGTAGACACCAAAAGCAGAGGGAAATTTGCTGCAACACGCAAAAAGAGGGAAAATCAAAGAAGAATAGAAAACCAAGTGAAGCATATGCCTTATTTGTTTCCTATGGCTGTAAGGACACACTGATAACCAAAGAATGGAGTAAGGCAGTGCTACAGGACTGTCAGCACAGTCAAGGCATCTTGTGAAAAAGAGGAAATCAAGCAACTCACAGCAACAACCCTCTGTGGACAATCTGTGGGAATATTCATCAGTGTTGAATGGATAATCTGAAGTGAGAATGCACAAGGTAAAAATAGGCAACAAAGCTGTTCAAACATCACCTGACTTCTCATTTTACAGTTTCCTCACATAATATTTATTTTTTCATCATTCTTCTCTGAGTTTCTTCCACAACTGAAATGAGCAGGCATACATATTGAGGCTCACCATATGGGCTTTGGCTTTTTTCTGTGACTGTGTTGGATGCTATTCCACTGAAGCAGGGACTTAAGATGCCTGCAAGCCCAGATCTGCTTGCTTTAATTTCTCAGCATAACTCCAGATGTGTCCACAAGCCACCCTCTGGATCACACTGTTCCTCAGAGTACCTGTTCCTTATTTTGGCCTTCACACCTCATCACAGTATGCTGACAGACCCACACAGAGGTTTTACACAAATGTTGTTCTTGGGCCACCATTCACTGGAAACAACCCACCATTTGCCCCGACATTCCACAGTTAAGGTTTTGTGAGTAGCATTGAAATAGCATGAAGACATCAAAATTCAGTCTCTTGTGCTGTCTGCTGCTTGCAGTGTCTCTGGAGATCCAGGCTTTGTGGTTTTCTCAACCCTAAATCTAGGCACAACCCTAATACTAAGAGGAGAAGTTAAAGAAGTCATTTGTCAGACTGAGATTGCCAGCACATGGGTGGTGCCAAGGAGAAAACAATGTGGAGAGAACAATGTTGTGGCAGTGCCATGCTCCCATTGGCATGCCTTTTGTAATTGCAGTGTGCCTGGAGCTCTGGGCTTTGTGGGGTTTTCAGCCTTAAGCAGAGCATTAGAAACTGCCATATGCAAGGCAGTGGTGCCAAGGGCAGCATGGCACTGCCACAACCTTGCTGCTTCCACACCTTTCTCCTTGGCACCACCCATGTCCTGGGAACCTCAGCCTCACAAATGCCTGCTTTTAACTGCTGAGATCTCAGCACAACCTGTGCTCCACACTTCTCCTCTACTCCACTGCAAAGTTTAGAGGTTCAAAGGCACTGCCATGGGAAGTCTCACACTTTTTGCAGTATATGAGGAAAAAGCTATGGAACATATCTTCCCAAGACACATAAAAACCTAAAGTGACTTATTCACTGTCTTTAGTCCATTAATATTTTTTTCTCTCACAATTTATAATTGATATAAGGTCACTCTTTTCATACTGGGGCTAGAGTTTAGTAATTGCAAATTACTTGTGATTTATACAAGTGCTGGTATAAATGACATAAATCAGTTCACTGACTTTTGTGTTGTTTCATACCTATCGAAGAGCAATGTCATTATTTTGCTTTCTGTCTCCCATCTACAATAATTTTAAAATAGTACTTTCAGTTGCAGCTTTCAGTTACAAGTCTTCTCATACTTTTCTTTCTTTTCTGTCATATACCCACAACACAATTCTTTTGCTCCTCTCTGCAAAAGTTTTGCAAACAGCAAAAATATACTCTTGAGCAGCTCATCCACAAAGCACCTCACTCTGATGTTACTGCAATTTTCCATCTCATATGTTTGTTTGTTTTCTCACTTGCTGGAATTTTGAATTTCTCAACCAGACACATTGGCACAATTATTTTTACCCTATTTTATGCACCCTGCTGAGTATGTCTACAGGCTCACAGTCAAATGTCTGCTTCCTCAGCAGCTGATAATCTTCTAAGCTCTGTGGGACTTGTTTACTAGTCTGTGCCAAAGGGGCACAGTGTTCTTTGAGTGGCTCTCATAGAGAGCTGTTGAATATTTTACCAAGAGGAAAATCAGCAAAGAGCAGAAGCAAGGATAAATTTTCTTTCACTTAATTAACTCAGAAAACTGCATTTTCAGAACAGTGTCCCATTTTCTCAAGTCTGCTGTAGTAAAGACATTAACTTCATAATTATTTAAGATATTGTTTTAACTAAAGCACAAACATCCAATCAGAACCCAAGAAAATTCAAAGGGTATTTTGGTTCTTTCTTAAAATATCCCAGTTAAAATAATGGTAGATTGTGGCAGATGCACAGCATAGATGCATAAAACTACCATAACTAAATAAGTACTTAATAATGCCAAGCTTGTACTCACTCTACATTTAAAACAAAACTCTGTATCTATATATTTGATATTGAATCAGACAATGGCTTCTTTTTTTCTTAAACAATGATCTACCCTATGGCCTAATTAAGATGAAACAAACAGGATTTTCCCCTCTGCACTCCCTTGTGCACAGGAGACATCTTGCCCCAGTAGACAACCAAACCTAAATTTATTTGACGCACTTACCTGTCCATTTCTGATCCAGCCCCTGTGTGCCGGACAAATCACTTTATTTCTGCTTTTTCTGGGTAGCAGTAATAATAATACTGACTTCCATGGCAAATTGCTTTGAGATTTAATGATAGAAACAAAATAGAGAAGACAGGAATTATCACAATAGGATGATAATCATTCAATTGTTCCCCATCAATAAAACTTAAATCAAAAGGTAGTGCAATAACCTTAGAACTGTATGAAAATTCAGCTTTTGAAGACTGCTCTGCTGTCCATTTGCTAAACAATACACAGTGGTTTCCAACACTCATTTTTCAGGAAGAAATTATTACTTGTCACCTGGAGGTATAGCAATTATCAGCAATGTCACTGATAAGCAATAACTTACAATAGATAATTGAAGTCCTTCTCTGAAAATTGAGCATTTTTTAAAATATATTTGATTATTTTCAGCATGCTCAGATTTTCTTTTTCTGACAAGTGGAATAGTTGTGAACTACTTCTATTAAACTATCAAGGGATTGGATAAGCTCTATGCAAAATTTAACATAATCAAGTTAATTCAGTGAAAGGTAGAGCTCTAACAGCATCCTTCTGGGCTGCATTCCCTCATGGGGGCAAATGGAGGAATGACCTCCAATTTCAAATTTATCACCTCAACATTTCTGGTGCCACAAGATTCTTTTAGTCTTGCTATGAAAGTCTAACTAAACATAATCCTTAGAAAATCTTCCTGGTATTGGCATCATCCCTTCAACATCTTGCATTAATTGAGACAGAAAGATTAAAAAATATGTGTGCTAAATCACAGGAGGCAGCATCAGATTCTGCAGTTCTTCCTAATGCCAAAGTAGTTACACTAGGACACCCATACCAGATACCAGGGTATCTTTCCGCCCACGACCCCCCAAAATAATCAGGCCTCTCATTGATATTCACCAATTCAATCTAGTTCCTTTGGTGAGTACTGTTTCAGGAATAAGGTGTAAATTAGGTACTTGGTGGAAATTCATGCATTTTCTGATTAAGAGAAACATTTTCTCTGTAATTTTGAGCGCTGTTAATTGCCTTATTTAAACTTTATGTTTATCTTGACAGTGTTACAACACAGAACAAATTGATACTGGGGCTTGTTTATGTTTACCTGGGGAACAAATAGAATAGTTTTTTTTCTTGTATTTAACCAATATCTTCTATACTAGCAGGCATCTGGGAAAATTAAAAAAGATATGTACAAGAGAAATTTTGTCACTGCTCTTTGCCTAAGGGCCTCTCCTGGAGCCCTCACAATAAAAAAGGCAGGAATACCAGGGGGTAAACAGCCAGAATTTGACATGAAAAATACAATACATGCATCATCTTCAAGGATGAAAGGAATTACAGCTTGAGTACTAGGCCAAATTTGAGATATCTTGCTGACTTGACTGTCAAATTTTCTCTGTCATATGTTATAGACTCAAATAACATGAGTTAAATTGGATAAATAAGGGTTGAAAAAAACCTTCTAATGTTCAATGATGATTGCTTTTTCATCTTTACATAACATACAACTCAAGTGTTACAACGAACAGTGTAATATAGGAAGCTACAGCAAAAGTGATAGATGCAGTCATTAGATTAGAAATGGGGAAAGTTAGATTGAATATCTTCTGCAGATTGAATATCTAAGTATTCAAGGAAATAGGTGAAGTAAAACAAGCATCTATAATAGAACAAAGATAAAATGAGGCAATAAGGATTCATTAATTAATTTTTTAAAATATTGATCTTGTTCTTTTCCATTTGACATATTCACTGGCTCTTTAAATTATTATTCCTATCATTGCATACCATTAGTAAAAAGCTGCATACTTCGTTTTGATCTGGGTATATTGTCATTAAGATTTAGCAGGCTAATGAAATAAGAATAAATAAATAAAATTTTCAATGTTAAACCATATCTGATATGTAATACTGCTGTATCACAATATGTTTTGTGGGCTGTTTTTTAATCCACATAAAGTACTATTCTTACACAGAATGCAGATAAACTCATTTAATAATGAAAATTACTAATTGTTCCACAGCTTCATAAGTTGGGCCTTATGTGAGATATTCAAATGTTTTCCTCTAGGAAACTCATATTTCATAAGAAAAATAGAAATATATTTGGGAGCACATTCTAATCCAGTGTACAATACTAGGCATACAGCTATACAATTCAGAAATACCACATTTTAAGCAATCATATACTAAACATTGTTTAGAAAATTCACTTTGATTGGTGTACTTTTAGCATCCCTGTTCTATACAGTGAGAATAAAAATCCTTCATAACAACAACTGAGAGCAGTTTCTGTTAGAATGATCAGTGGTTTAACATAATCTTTCCTTTCTTTGTTCTTCAAGTCCAGATTAACTTTGGGAAAATAAAATCTCCAATACCACGTTTAAAAATTGCAAGCAAAATACTTACCTGTGTAGTATTTTCTTTCTTGACATGTTTTCTGTAAAATGTTAATATATTTTTGTGTTTCTACTACAAATATCTAAATTACAGTAAGAAAAAAATTAAGCCGACATTTTGTTCCAAGACAGCACGTTCGGGTCTCTAAAAAGCCAAAGGAGTTTAAGTAAATTCTTTTCCTCAACTGGAGCCTTCTCCTACTGCGTTTGAATCAAATGCATTAATGCACCAAGGCCCACAGAATCAACTGTATGTCTGTGTCTGTAAACTTCTGTTACATCCAGTTTAATGGATATTTGAGGGTGGGATGCCAATTGCAACTGCACTTTCTGTGGAGCAAGAGGTGTAACTTGGAAAAACTTCTCTTCCTGATGTGAGTGCATTTCACTTTTGTCTCTGGTGTGCTTGTAGATTATAAAGATGGGTGAATCTTCTCAACATTCTTAATCTTCTCAGATTTAACTTCTACAGATTAAAGATCCAAACAGGACTCCACATCCCTTCTCATTTCAGATGCAAGGGTGTGAATTGAAAATAGAACACACTAGAAATTTTTGTTTCAAGATCAAAAAAGTTCTGCATATTATGTTATTAAACCCAAAGATTTCCTTTAACAGAAGAAACAAATCAAACCTTCCATATTCTGTGTTGGATGTTATGACCAATCCCTGATCTTTACAGTATCGGGCATGGAAAAATCTACAGTCAGAATGCCAAGTGTTCCCATTCAAACGAGGGTAAGCACAACCCAGTCAGCATTTCCAGCCTGATTGTCCAGAGCCATGGTCTCAAATGCTGACCAGGGTCCTTGTTCAGCTCATAAAACTGCTTTAGATCCTGTAATCGGTGCCTACCCTGCCTGAGCCCACACTCACATCTGCATAGTGTTCATAAAAAGAATTGAGTCACTCTTTAAGTAGTTATTGCTCAGCTTTCTAAATTCCTCATTATGGCTTCTTTTAGACAAACAAACTAGAAAACAAGGGAGCACAGACTTAGCCATGCTAAACCAGGCTTAACCAAGGAATATGCTGCATCTTTTGTCTTTTAAAAGCATTGTAGGATTGGGGTGATAATCTGTTTTCCTGTTGAGAGAACAGATCTTGCCCGTTTCTTCTGCACAGGCAAGATGAGTATTTAAAGCAGCTCAAACTACTGCTGAGGAGACAATCTACTGTTGTGAGGCACTGGAGCAGCAGTTCTGAGGCAGTAAAAGATGATGATCCTTAATTGCTGTGTCATCTTTTCCACTCACAACTCTTCCAGGGTTTGTCACAAACCTCCTGTGGAATACATCATAGCAGGTTTGCCTGGTAGGGTTTAGACACACAATGAGCACTTACCACAGAAAAAAACCCAAGTGTAGCCCATGTGTCACAGCCACCTTCCACCATTCTACCTTCAGTTTGGAAATAAAACTGAGCTGCTGATCATTAACAGTCCCTGACATTACCATGATATTTTTCTTCAGTATTTTATCACTGGTATCCAAGCCTGATTCTGGACAAGTTATTCCTGTATTCTACCTTCTCATACTCCTTTTTATCCTTAAACTAGATTGGATATTTTATCCCACATCCCATTCTAAACTGATAAATATTTTTAAGCAATTTTCCATCTCCCTACTTTCAACTAACCAAAGTAATTGCTGCAATTATTTGACCTACTTGTAATTTTTACACTAAAACTGGTGCAGTTACAGATACTGTTCTTTCCTATATATTCATTCTGTCCACTAACATCTATAAAAGCTCAAATGAACGTATATCTACACTTACTATAACTAAAGAAATAGCTTTCTAAAAAATCTGCCCCAAATGAAAATGTATTAAATGAATAATGCAAAGCAAAGGCATGTGATATCAAGTGCATATCGTAATCTTAATCTTACTTATCTGATAGAAACCACGGCATTGACGACTTACAATAAGGGACACAGCATGAGGTACTTTCATAAAACTGCAAGGATTATAGCTGAACATAAACAAAACAGTCCATGAAACTGGAAATAACTTTAAAATCAGCCTTTTTCCTTTCCTTTCCTTATCAAAGAAAGAAAAGGCTCAGTTATTTTATCTCATTGGCTTCTTATCACTTGTCACAAATGGTAACTATCCTACACTCTCTCTGTATTACCCCTTCGCTCTCAATCTGTGATTTTTCAATGTGAAGTGATTCTGCTTTCAGCAAAACACACTCAAACTGTGCAGTGGAAGGATACAGATTATTTGGGCACTGACTTGGATGCTAAAAGCCAGCCTCCAAAAATGTAACAGTGACACCTCTCCGAGTTCCATAGCTTGCTTTCTCATCTGATTTTTCCTGAGAAAATGTTGGCTACATAGTTCAGAAAATCTGTGGATAAAATAATGCATCTCTACTGCACACAGGTCTCCTGAGGCTACTGGATTTTTACCAGAAATAAAGGAACACCAGTGATAGAACTAAAATTATTCCATTTACATAGCTCTCTATGACCACAGATTTTTATCTTAAACAGAAATAAAGCCATCTTTTTAAATGTCTCCTTGACTCTCAAGACTTTGACTCTAAAAATTCTCATTTTCCTTCTACAACTCTCTCTCCTCAAATCCCTGCACTTCTTTCTTCAAAAGTGTGCATCAGCTACAATGCTTTTTCTTTTAGGATTACAGGTATTCAGCCTTACATGCCTTTTAACAAGTGGCCACACTCTACAGAGCAACCTCTTTGAGAGATCAAGAAGGATTCACAGTTCCTTTACAACCTTTCTATTCTGGAGGATTCAGCAAGCTTTAATCCCTTTGTTCATGCTCTAAGAATAAAAATCTAGTGTAAATTTATGATCTACAGATACTTTCATCAGATCAGCACCCTCATGATTTAAAATACCGTATCTGGGAGTCCTTCCTTAAATTTCACCAAGAGGGAATTAAAATGATGGAGTATCTTTGAGCTACAGCCCTATAATCAAAACAAAAATGGTTATCCACTAAATCTATTTGCTGATGTGACTAATGGGAATCATTGATCTAGTAAGTTAATTACATCTTTGATTTAACCATATTTTTGTTCTTTTTGTAATGGATGTAATAGTAAAAACTCAATAATAAATTATACATATAAATCACTTTGATTTAATTAGAAAGTTGAGCGAGCAATGTAAGAAAACAAAATACACAAATGGAAGAGGGAGTGGATCCCAAACCATCTGTATCATGTCACTGTCAGACAGCATTGCCTTTGCTTCACTTCACCACATCCAGCTCTTTTCAAACCAGCTCTGGTATAGGGGAGAAAAGTCCTAAGATAATCAGATATGATCCAGTCATTTGCATTTATACTGAGTACTAATGGCCCCTTCTCGGCCCTCCTTTGCTTGCCAGCATGGACACAGGATGCATAAAACCTGACAGCTCCAAAGATATCAGGAAAGCAGCCTACACAGCACAAACTCTACTTCCAAATGAAAACAATTCATGTAACTGTGTAGGACTATCAAATTCTTACAGAATAACATGACAATTAAAAAGTTGTCAGTATTTTCAGCTCAGCATTTTAATAAGTTTTTATAACAAGACTTCTGAATCTTTTTGAGAAGAACATGGTCTGAGTGGAGTCCTGCAACTTGCAAGATTTAACAGCTATCAAAGGCCAGTTAGATCTGAGATACTTTCACTTAAAGTGACAACTGAAATTATGAAGAGTCATGATGTAAATTGTATGGAATATACAGTGCTCAATAATATAAATATTGACCTTTCAAAACTGATAGAGTGAATTTGAGAATCCATGACATTACCATTTCCCTGAAAGTGTAAGTTTTGCATGAAGGAAAAGAATGCAACAGAATAGTCCATCACCTTAGCCTAACAGCATTCTTAAACAACAGGTTTCTGACTTCAGTAAACATCAGGTCTCATCCTGGATTTTACCTTTCTGTAATGAAAACTTGTTCAAAGATCCAAGGCTGTCAAGAACAGATAACATTAGTGATAGGAATCAGATTCCTATAATCCAAATACTGATGTCCAGTACTGGAGCCGAAGAGCCATTCAACTCCTATTAGCCTGAGACTTTTGAGTAGCACTTGGCCAAAGTCACTGGTAGATCTATCACAGCTTAAACAATAAGATTTTCCTTTAAATTTACATTGTGACCCCTTTTTCTTCTACATCCATTTCTCTCTCTCTCTTATGGATACCTTTCATGACATCATTTATTCTAATGAGTGAGGCAAAGCAGTATATTTCAGTATATATGGAATCATGCCATTTCTAGTGGCTCAGTATCTACACCAGGTACAGGAATACGAGACAAATCCTACAAATTTACTGGCATAGTAGTTGCACTGAGTGTATTAGTTACTAATGTGGGTGACATTGCTGTGAGCTGTGACATGCTCAGTACAGCCACACCAGCTGCATGTCAGCACATACAAGTTCTGAAAATTGTCAGAGCTGTACACTGTTATTTTACCTTATGAGTGTCCCTGAGAGATAACAGGAGGACTTTAAAAACCATAAGTTCCATTCCTTCATTCTCTTTTTAAGAGTATCCCAAAACTTTTGTGTGACACTTCGTCCAGACAAGGCTGAATAGTTCAGTTTCTATTTCATATAAAATTCTTACACATATTGACAATCCTTGCCCTTCTTTCCTCATTTTGAAATAGTCACTAGGATTCACTGTTTCTTCTTAAGTCCGTGAGGGGACTGGTTATGTACATTCCTCCTATTTTTACTTTTCCTATTGCACAACACCAAATGTCACTATTATGGCTTTTTCCCCCCTTTGTGCAAGATAAGAGAACCTTTTAAATATAGAATTTGTTTATGTGGGAAGGTTTGTCCAAACAGTAATTTTCTTGACACAGTTCTGAATTTGTAATTTAAATACTTACATATATTTTACCTATAAAGTGTGAATTGCATGGATAGATTAGACAATATACAGGCAAACCAAGAAAGGAACACCATAATCAAGCGAGACTGCAACATACCTGTGATTACTGGGTGCATTTTCCATCTTCATTTTATTGGAGGTCATGAAATGTAAATGCTAGCAAATAGGTATTGTACACATTGAAGATTTTTCTGGTTCTGTTTCAGCATTTTATGATAAGGGTACACTGTCCCCTCCAAGGATATCTGAAGAAAGTATGCCCTTTGACAAATATTCTCTCCAAATTAAAGGCAGAATTTTATGCTGAAAACAGAATAAAACAGATTTGTTTTCACAGTACTCCCTAAAAAATAATTTAAAAAATTATTTTAACAGGTGTAATTCAGATCAAGAGTTTTGAAGGAAGAGAAAAAAATAAACAACAAATAAAATGTATAAATGGAATGAATAAAATTGCATAAATGAACATAAAATAAAACTTATTTATAGGATGAAAAAGAAATAGAAGGAATAAAACCAGCTTTAAAACTAGCTCTTAGAAGTCTCAGGCACTAAACCAAGAGCTCCAAAAGAAAAAATATAGAGCCACTTGAGGTCATACAAATTGTCAGTAAAGTCATGAACTTGATGGAAAATCTGTTGCAAAAGTAGCTCTTGCAATCAAACCTAGGAACCAACAGCTGCCAAAGAAACCTGGTTCTCAGGCTAACAAAGAGCTTCACCTAAAATCAGAATCTCAAATACAGTGATAAACACAGTGATAAATAAAGAATAATACCCTGCAGACAAAAACAGACTGTTTACATGTAAAAGCAGTATAAAATTAGAGTGCCGGGCTAATAAACAAAAAAAAAGAAATGCTTGTACTCAAAACTTCAAGTATTAGCTTGAATATCCTTAATGGGTCACTGTTTCATTGGAAAGGCAGCTAACTTCAGCTAAGAGACAGAGACCCAGGGGACTGGACTCAATAGAAACTAGAACCTGCTCCTGAACACAAGTTTAGTGCAAGGTAAATACCATTTTAAACCACAGCATTTCTTATTAATCATGTCTGTAATGCAGAATTCTTTTCTTACTCTGAATGAGTTAAGTGAATATTATTATATGATTTTCAACCACATAAGACAAATAAATACACATGTTTTAAGTTTTAATGATTTTAAATTATTTCATGTTTTAAAAGAAATCTATTGGTATCTTTTGAACTAAAATGCTTTTCAAACTTTGACTGTGAAAAGCCCTAAATCATCTGTTATTTCTGATTGTCCCTCCTGACTACAGTTTCCAGTCATCCTATTTCCCATTCAAACAACTAAAGCCAAACCAGGTCTGTATTATCTATGACCTTCACTTATGCCTTGCTAAGCTTTTACCTTTATTTATTAAAGCTTTCTTAAGCACTATAGAATGAATTAATGCTTGATGACAAACCTCAGAAATAAGGTCAAGACACTGGAAACAAGGTCACCTGTGAATACATTCAAAACTGCTGCTGTGGAGAAAGAAGATCTCTTTAGACTGACAGGAAGTGTAAAGAGCATCCTCCAAACTGCTTTGTGTGTATGTGTTATTTAGCTCAGTTATTGTGTGTATGTGTTATTTAGCTCAGATACTAACAGCAGGTCTAGATGAATAAAGAGAAAGACAGCTTCACTGGCACAAGATTTCTACTTTTAGACAAAAACTTTGTGAACCACAGCAACTTAGCATGAACTCAGTACTACATAGCAGTTAAACTCACTTAGACAAGAAAAAACTTCCATCCTAAGCCCAGAAGTTTAGCTTTGACAACGAAAATTTTGCTTAAGGATCTCAGATATATTATTTCTCTGCTTGAGTGTCATATTGAGTATATGGTTCAGCACAGGTACTAATAGCAGAAGATGACAAAGAGATGATTTTCTGGAAGAATGTAATGCAAAGAAAATCTTTGTTGAAGTCCCAGATGACAAAAGCACAAACTAGCTTTCCTAGTCCATTGCTTTATAATTTTGAAATCACTAAATCTAAATGAGCTGTGGGAAAAACGAGTCTTGGGCCCGACATCACTTGCTGAGGCAATTTTCCTCATGGACATATCAAAATTGTGGAGTTGTAATACTTGCTGAAACCAACCTATAAGTGGGTTTTGTGGGACAAGAGAGGGGAAGGGGTAATGGAAAGGATAGTTTGTCTCTCAGAGATGCATTTGTCTCTGTGAAGAATCATCTAGCATCTTCCTGACAACCCTGTTATGCTTCCTTTTTCATTTGTTACACAACTGTCACACTTTGTACTCAATTTGTATGTTATTTCTTTCCTTTCCCTCCCCTGTTCCCCCTCACAACCTCAATTCTCCTTTCTTCAATTTTCAACTTGCACAATCAGCAATCCAAGCAGTCAAAGTAAGAAGTTCCATGTTGCATCAAAAAAAAAAAAAAAATTGTGCTGTCTCTGCCAGTCCCCCCAGTCACCAACACGAACAGAACAACTTAAGCCCTGAAGCATAATGTTGGACATCTTTTCAAAATAAATGTTGTAATACTCTTTCACAGAGATTGGTACTCCTTCTGCCTACTAATACGTCCCTTCCTTTTAAAAAATTGCTGGTATATTGATGTGTGATACTGAATTTGAGTCATGTACATGGAGGAAAAGGATGGAAAGGGCAAGAATTTAATAATTTTACTGAGAAAATCTTTTGATTTATTTCAGTCTCAGTTTTCTCTTGTGTTGCTCTGTTTGCCCTATCAACACAATATGCCAGATTTAATGAAAACCATTTGTGCTTCACTGTCATTTTTATTTAAATACTATTAAAGCACTGATATTTAGAGATTTCAATTTAACTAAAGGTGAAGGTTTGGGTTTCTTAAGTATCCTCAGATGCTTAAGCAGAAATGTTAAGGTATCAAAGGGTGGCTAAGTCTCAGGTTTTGGATTACTGGTCTTAATCTGAACTTTTGACATGTGGCATTTCACTCAATTCCCTAAAATCGTGCTTCAGAAGTGATGTTGCTGTGGAGATCACGACACAAGCTAATTAGCACCAACAGATGAAGTGTTGATTTCTCACCACAAGTGAAAACTGATATAAAAAAGAAAAATAAAATAACTGTTAAATGTTAGTGGTTAGCATTTGTAATCTTTGTTTTTCATGGTACACACAAAAAAATATGGAAGGAGGTTTGCACTGACAGCCTGTGTGAAAATACCTGCACCTGCACTGTGAGGGAGAGAGGAAACACCAGGTACCAGATGGAGGAGCCACATGGATCTTCACTTTCTTTGCTCTCAACTAAGTGCTGTCACCTGTTCCATAGCCCAAATCAGAAGGCACTACAGGTACAGGCTACACGACAGTCCAGATGAAGGTGTGGATTTGTAACAAGAACCCAGCCTGTGCAATGGAAGGATTTGGCTGTGTTTTCAGCAGTTGGAACAGCAGCCACAAAGGAAATTGCACAATTACCAGGTAAGCTCTGCTGACAGATGCCCCATTGATGCCTCCAGAGACATAGAGTCAAAAAATTTTAAAAGTCTTGAATCGTTGTAGCCCAATCCTTGCACTGAACACCTGCTTCAGAGAACAAAGGACAGGAGAAATAAGTTGCTTCCTTAATCTAAATTAACCATCTACACTCGTCTGTATTTAATGAAGAGAGATGGACACTGAAAAAAGGTAATTCATCTCATCTGTGTTAAGATAGAATGAATAGCTCTCTGGAGACAGCTCTCTCTCCACTGACTACAGCATGAGCCAGGACGACTACTTTAGATTAGAGCTGTATCTTTCTTGATGACTGAAATAAAGTGAGATGAATCTAAGCAAAAATTACTAGAACTTCCAGAAGCCCATTCTTTTTTATTTCATCTCAGGTTACCTGCAATCACTGGAGACCATACAGATGAGTACGTTTTCTCTGCTCATTAAATTTAATTCAGTAATATTCCTTAGAAAGCATAACTTAAATTTCTTTAAAAATGCGGTATGCTGCTCAGCTCCAATAAATTTCTGCTAACCCTTCAACTCTGTTTAATTTTTGAAATCGATTATTTTAACCCTACATCATAAATTATGCAGTATTTCAGTTACTTTAATAGTCTGAACAGTGGTCTGTGGGATCTAAAATTCTGTTCGTTAATTCTCTGTCACTTTTGCATTTTATCTTTTTACTCTTAATGGCTATTTAAAAGACAAATCTATAGGACCTATCATATGTTAAAGTTAGCATTAATTGATTAGTAAAAAAATATTATTTTAATTCAACAGAAAGATTTTAGCAGATTTAGATTTGCTTTTTTAGGCTGGAATAACTTTTAAGTTTAGTTTAGTGTATATCCTGCCTGGGCCTATGCTTCCTTCTTTTACATAAAATGATGTAAAAATCTCTCCTCTAGCTTGCAGAGAATAATTTGCATTCAAAGACACATGGGTAGGAATCATTCCACATTCTTTCTGATTAATTTTCTTCTCCTCTCCACAGCAAATGCAAAGGAGAGGTGAGGAAATATTTGAGCTTTGGTTGTGCATTTTACAGAGCACTCTGCACTACTGAACTGATGCCAGCCAGAAGCTAGCAGACCCTGGAGTCTCTGAACCTGGGAAGAATTTGGATCAATAGTATTTCAGGAGAACATTTTTGTAGAAGACAACACAGAACAAGTAACAATAAGGTGAAGAAATTCAGGAATATTCTGCAGACCTGCTTATTTATCGCAGTATTTGGAAATCCCAAATTCTTGATGAATTTTTGTTTAACATATCCTTCTCCAGAAAAAAAATATGACAAAGAAACAAAATTAATGTTCCATTCATCAAATCTATCATCAGCAGCATCCTTCTTCTGATAATAGCATAGGGGACACACATTGCTACCTAGGTGATGACACAGTAGTAATAAACAGCAAAAAACCGGGAAAATGGAAAGAACTTATTGTCCAGAAAAGAGCAACAAAGGTGGTGAAGTGGCTGGAGCTCCTCTTGTGAGAAGCTGTGGGTGTTTAGCCTGGAGAAAAGGAGTCTTGGGGGACCTTATCACTCTCTGTAACTCCCTGAAAGGAGGTGGTGGCCAGGTGCAGGTCGATTTCTTCTCCCAGGCAACTAGTGACAGAACAAGAGAAAATGGACTTAGGTTGCACCAGGGGAGCTTTAGGTTGGATATTAGGAAAAATTTCTACACCAAAAGGGTGTTCAAGGACCAGAACAGGCTGCCCACGGAAGTGATGGAGTCATCATTCCTGGAAGTATTTGACAAACATGTGGTTGTGCCACTTGGGGACAGAGTTTAGTGGTGAACACTGCAGCTTTGGGCTGAAGGTTGTACTCTGATATTAGAGGTCTTTTCTAACGTTAAAAATTCTATGATTCTATAGAAAGTTTTCCACATCTTGAAAATAACCTGTTTAAATTCCTCTTTGAGCACAAAAGAAAGGAGCTTTTTTCTTGGCCAAGAAGCCACATTTGTGGCTCTCCCAAGCAAAATGAGTGGGAACTACAGGGAATGGAGGAAGGCTGGGCATTACCTGGTTTGCCTAACGATGCTCCACCATCTTCCCATCTCATGCTACTTTAGTCAGGACCAGATTTAGTCAGGACTACTTTCATGCCTGCTTTACCACATGGACTCTGGCTCCTCTGCACCCTGGGGGTGAGGTGGAATTTGTCTCTGCAGGGTGACTTCAGGGGAAATCTGGGGGCTGCTCCTGAGGGCCCTGCCAATGGGGTGGCCATGGGCAGGTCAGGGTGTCCAGCTGCTTTGTGGTCAGCACACAGAGTGTGCAGGACTGAACTGGACAAGGCTTGGAGGAGCCCAGTCACTCCGGGTCCAGTGGAGTGAGGGGCGGGTTAAGATGGCTTCTAAGGGTATAAAAAGATTGAATAATCTTTTCTTTTATTTTTTTTTTCTTTTTTTTTTATTTTCCTTTTTTTCCTTCCTGATAGAAAGAGGGCAAATGCTCATAAGTTTCATACTATTACGGCTGCTTCTGCAGGAGTGTTTATCTAGAAATCACCCTATCCAGGCCTCAGCTGACATCAGTGATGAAGCAGGTGCACTACATGAGCAAATAGGCTTTGGCAAGGTAAAGCAACATTTCTGCTAAAATTGTGATTCTGCAACAAAACCAGCAATCTTAACTGCAGTTTCACTGCGGGGGAAGTCAATGAGTAAAAGAGTGACAATTTTCAGTCTTAAAGAGTGTTACAGATGAAAAGAAAATCTTACTTCAGTCTTTATTTACTCTGGTTTTACTTAACATGTAGAATGCCTGCCTCCCTTACAATGGATTTTAGGACTGAAAAGGTCTTAGCACTCCAATCTGCATACATTGCTTTATTGTATTACAGTTTTATAATTTCTGTGCAACCTCTGACTTCACCTGTTAGTATGGTAACTTCTCAAGAGAAGAAAGAGATGGATACTATAATGATAATTCTTTTATAGATAGCTCCTAAGAGAATGTATTTTTCACAAAGGAAACTTGGCAATGATAGCTAGTGAACGCATAATTTTTTAATTCTGACTTCAGATTGGAAGAGTTTTAACTGTTCCTTCCATCCTACCATCCTACTTGTCAACAACTGGCACAAATTTCACTGATTTCCATTAGCACTCATTGGAATTAGTTTGCTTTGTAGTATGTGACAATTTTGTCACTTCTTCAAACTTTCCAGAGTTTTGCAGATTATCAGATTAGAAAATTTGGAACTATGTGACATCAAAAGTTCAATAATTATTTGATGCCAGCAAATGTCTATTCCAAATGGCATCTATTTCCCTTTGATATTAAAAAGGAAGTATTTTTATTTACATTTCCCATTCCATTCTTGCATATAAGTCTAAAGAAAACCTATTACAACATAGAAGTAAATCAGATGAAATTTAGATGCATTCATAATTATATAAATATGTCTGGAAATTCTGCTTGATTCCCATTGCTGTATTAACTCAGCTTTGTGTCCCTAGAAATGGATTAAATTAGATCAAATCAATAGGCTTTCCTTGTGATATATTGCAGAGACAAAACACAAAACAATGAGCTTACTGTGATTCTATCAAGAAGGCAGTTCCATTCTGATGGGTCTGCAATAGCAATTGACTCAGAATTAGATCTCTCAATGCTCAAAGCCCCTACCAGTGGAAATTAAGAGTAGAGTGCTCCTGCATGGCTAAAAGGCAATGTTAAATATTTTTAAAATGGAAAATATGAATGAATAAATGATCATTCAACTGGGACAACATCCAAATACCCAAATACCACACTCTGGACATGCAATAAAAACATGAGTCTTCACAGTCCATTACTTGCTTCCATTAATTTACCTATAAGAAGTTTTAATTAATTTCCAGAGGCGTTGCAAATGCTATTACTTTATCCCTGTAGAAATATCCATCTATCCTGACTGTCTTGAAATGTATGAATAAAGAGAAATTCCACTAATCCTGCCTGAATAGCTGAATCTCAGATACTCTGTTCTGAAGAATGACTCGACACAATGAAATCCTACTAATAATTCAATTTAGCATGCAATTAAAAATAGGAAGAATTTAACATACATTTTTTAAAGTTATGATGTGCTCTCCAAGGATCTATCCACTTAGCTGTTCTAGAAGGTTCTTGTACATGATTAACTACCACAAAGTGCTGAGATAAGTGAGGCCCCGCTTCGCAAATAATGAATGTCTCGTTACAATTATTTGTAGCATCGTGACGTCTCAGCAATGCAATAGAGTGAGCAATGGAGGAAGGAGGAATATGAAATGAGAGATTTAGAGATGCTACATGCTAACTAAACCCAGAATTTCAGAGATATCAGGTGGCAGAGCCCAAACTTTTTATTGCCCTTTTCTTGACAGAAAACTGCCCTTAGAACTGGACTGTTCATGTGATAGCAACAGATGTTTTAATTCAGTTTATTCTTATGAAAATGTAGCTTTCAATATTCCAGCTTGTTCTATTGCAACCTCTCCAGAAAAAAAGAATTCTATTAAGACTTCGTTTAGACATTCTAAAACATTTATATGACTATAATATAATCAAGGATTTATTACGTAACTCCATGGTACATTGTTTTCTCTTTAGCACACTATAAGAACACTTATGTGTGTTTTCCAGTTCATACATCCCCACAATTTCAGAGACCCCCCAAAAATATACTGCAAGAAGGAAGAAGTGTTCCTTTGTCCCTCACCTCCCACCTCTGGTTGCCTTGACAAAGAGGTTGATGTAAATTCAGGTCTAGTATTGATACACAGCCCTTACTAAATATGTTTCCCAGTTTCCTACTCAACTATTTGGTCGTTTTGCCACAAGCTGTGTTGGGAACACGCTGTCACTTATTTGAAGAAGGTCTATAACTGTGTTTTGAAAATGAGCTTGCATTGCTTTATTGTTAAATTCAAATATGAACCACTCTCAGATCAAGCATTAGTAAGATAATTTAGGCCAAACATGGCATTGATTGCTGGATTGCTACCAACCTTGTTCAAAAAACTATCAGGGTATTCTCGGGAAAAAATTCCTTCCTAATGAACCTTTTAAGGCATTTTAGAAGGGGGTATTAGTTAGTGTGTGACATACCAACCTTTCAGTACTTTGAAATGGCTACCAGTCATGAATTTGAGGCATGGATTTTTCAGGGAGAGAGTTAAATCACTGCCCCAAAAAAATCAATATCAAATGCCATATGATAACCTGACCTTAGGTTGGTCTATGCATCCCTTTATCCCTCTAACATAGGACTAGCCTAAACTAACACCTGGATCCAGACCAGTTTATTTTTATCCATTATTAAAACTGGTATTTCCAGTATTTTTAACAGCTGTTTACTCTGACAGTGTTTGTTTTCCACTAACACCTGTTCTCTAATGGAAATAATTTAAGCATTAAACTTTTTGCCAGTCTGGGTTTTTTAGCACATGAAAGCACTGTCAATTGTCAGTTTTCTTAAGATAGGTTTTAAAATAGAAACAGCCAATACCAATACTTCTTCCTAAATAATAACGAGTTTACATTTAAGTGTGCCTTACTTCTTCTGCAAGCCCAGTGCATCAGCTTTGGTAAATATCACTGAAAATGAGGCAGCAAGATCAAAGAGTCCTGCGCAGGTGGAGTCAGAGATGTGCACTCTAACACGTTCTTCTAACACTAAAGTCAGTGATTAAGCACCAAATAGGGTTTCTGAGAAATTGGAATCAGCTTCCACTACTATAAGGTACAAAAAGTGATGGTAGAAAGGAATGTCCTCATGACATTGTGTCACTAGGGTGTAAGAAGCATAAAAGCACTTTTTTTTTTTCCCCAGATATGAAAGCCAAAGTGAAAAAACCAACTTTTAAGAATTTACTGATCTCTTAATTAGTCAGATCAAGAGTTTTCCTTCTGGATTTACAATTTCCAGATGTTTCAGGATTATAATGCCAGCCTAAACTCTGATTTGACATCAAAAGGAGAGAAAAAGAATCAATAACAAGTTTCAAGGGGAAGTAAAGAACAAAACATGTTTGTTGGAGGGTATTTCATATATTTTTAAAACAATTATTGCTTTTAAATGTCACACAGATGTCTCTAGATAAGTCACTTTTCCCAAAGCATTGATACTTCACAATCCCAGACTACACCCTGAGTGAAATCACTCAACTATTTTATGTCTTCATTTACCCAGCTACAAGGCTCAGGAGGACAGGGGGTTTTCCAACCTCACACCCTTTTTGTTACAGAATGTGCAACTGTTTAATTGGTTTATTCACAATTACTACAAGTTTACAAGGTTTTGATCCTTTACAAAGTTATATCTGGGCAAGTAGAAAAGTTGCTTCATTTTCTTTGGCCAGCATGTGCACCTGGAAAAGGGGGAAAGTTACTCCTTTATGGAGGGGAGCTGAGGGGAAACCAGTGGGAAGAAAGAGATACTCAGCACTCTGGTGGTATCAGATTCCAGAGTGATTTCTTGAAAGAAAAACACCCTAAGCAATTCATCAATGCTTACCCAACATACACTAACTTTTAAGGACATATACTGACTTTCAAGACATATATAAATATGCATAAATTTAAAAATTTGCATAAATAAATTTCAGATCACTTAATTCAGTACTATCCTCTTTTACTTGGATAAGTAGCTTAGATACTGCCTTGGATTTTGACAAAAACAACAGAATTTGACATCTTTGGTGCAAACATGTTTTTTACTAAGCCTTTCAGGGATAAAGCAATAATAATGTCTCACAGCTACCAGGCACTTTTAGTCAGTACTCTGCCACAAATTCTCTCAAGGCTTGTGTTTCTGTAGTCACAGCAAGTTTTGGCATCTTCATTTTTTCCTTCTGTGCTCTGGCTTGATTTTGCCTCTCTCCAAATAAAAATAAAAAATATTCCACCTTAATAGTTCCAACCTTTAAGTGATTATACATGTGCCTTATTTCTATTTGGAAAATTTTATCTCATAAGTTCTGCAGTCATAAGTTCAGGGCAGGGCCACATCCTCACTCAGCTAAGCTTTTTAAAGATTTATTATCTTTGTACTAATAAGCATTGCATTTATTTCCTATTTTTAAAAGTAGATTATTCTTTTACTTGCTTTGAGCTTTCTATAAAGAAACTAGATTTTTAAACACCTTTTTTACTTCAACATATCAGATGATCATTAAGGTCCCTTCCAATCCAAACCATTCTAGGATTCTAGGATTCTAGAATGAATAAAAAGATAGATAGATAGATAGATAGATAGATAGATAGATAGATAGATAACAATACTTGCATATTTCAAAATTGCTTAATATCATGTCAAATATAATTTTTTAAAGTTATTTGTCAGAGTTTTTTGATGGTATAGAGACACATTTATTGCAGTGCCAAAAAAACCCTCATTTTTCTCTGTAGCAAATTCTTTTATGCCTCTACTTCCAGCAGGTCTCCTGGTAAGTTTAAAGAATGAAAAAAATGGTAAAGCCTGCTGGCTTCCATCCTATTAAGTACAATATATGGCTTTGCTTCTTCTGCCTCAGCTGATGAATTTAGGTCTCCAACATCTGTGTGTCCCCAGTTCCTCACCACTTCATAGCACTTCTCTGTTTTTTGTTACCCTGGGAAGCAGGTAACTGGTTTTTGTGAAACCAGATTTTTTTCTCCCAATTTAAAAGATAACAGCTTCTCCCTCCAGCTGCTTTCTTCTTTGAAAACGCTACACAAATTCTTTTCATTGATTTACATAACCTTCTAAATTTAACATTTATATAACTTTCTAACTTTAACATTTGACTAAATTTAGTCAAATGTATGTTCTCATACACACTTGTTCCTGTGACAAATTTGTTTACTTTAAATAACTCTTTTCATTATGTTACTTTCACTCCTAGTATAGAGAATCTTTTCCCAGACTTTGTTATACAAGTCATTCCTCTTTATTTTCGTAAAATATGCATTTTGTTTACCTTCTACTAACATTCTGCATTTCAATTTCTTATTTTCTTATAAGATTCTAGAACACATTCTTGCTCCTCACTAACCTGCAACAGCATTTACATGAGGACATTTGTTGAGAAATAATTTAATGAGAAAGAAGAAGTTGAGCATTGCAATTCTCTTCTTTTGAATTTCTGAGGAAAACCAGACTTGATCACTCAAAAAGCAAGCAAATAATAATGGCAACACCAACACATCCACATCCACCTTGGGCCATGTTTTGTCAAAGAACTGTCAATGATGGAGAAAAGTTATGAAAAGTTAAATCTTGTGGATATTGTGATAAAAAATTCACGGTGAAACTGAGTATTCTCTAGAATGATTAAGTAATAATACTGTTTTTTATAGAAAGATGAGATTTTTTTTAATATTCTAGCCATAACCATGTAATCTGTTGTAAAGAACCCTTCCAGATTTCTCTTCCAAACAGTGAAGACAAATGGACCTCTCCTAACAGACTTTTTTATGCTCAGTTTTACACCTGTCTTCCTGTCTCACAAGCAAGAAGTTATTTCCTTCACATTAGTAGATAAACAGGTACCTAAATTTTCTGCTGAATAAGCAGGTATTAGGAAAAACAAATCATTATCATGTAGCCCACAGTTTGGAGGATTGTATGATATACCTGAAACATTTCAGTCACAGTGCAGCATTGCACTCAAAGTCAGTGAAATTTCATGCAAACACAAAGACATGTCTGTGTTAAGAGTGATCTGAGACCACAAACTCCAGGGCTCTGGATCTATTATAGAATAATGTTTTTAAAAAGTTAATTTTCCCCTGTGATACTCAAATATGTGCAAGTAATTCTTGCTCAGCCTGAGTCACACTCATGTACAAGTAATAATGTTAAAGTTGAAAATATTTCTTTCTATATAATCTCTAGATAGTTCTGTCTCTCCTGAGTGGGGGGATATAGGTCACTTCTTTCTTTGCAATTCATCTCATATAAACGTGGGCCATTTGGCATTTAAAGTATTAGCTTTTTAAATCTACAGCTCTTTGAATTTGTTCTCTATCAATTTTTCAATTGGTTGTCCCCCTTATGTCAGGTTGACAGCATCCATTCCAGCACAGAAACTCCTCAGCCACAGAAACGCATGGCTATAAGGTTGGCTCAAAAGATCCTCATTATTTTCTGCCAATTCCTTAGGAACTGTTGTTTTGAAACCACTGTGAAATAGGTTGCATTTGAATAATGTAGAGGTGCCTGTAGATGCAGCCTGATTCAAAGCAAAGCAACAAAATGTCAAGGCTGGCTAATTTTAGTAGGGGTAAAACGGAATAGTTTTAAACTCATCTTTTCAGGTTTTCAGTTTCCAGCTCTGCCTAGATCCATCCTTCATCCTCTTTTTCTCTCTCCAAATCTTTATGTCTGCTTATCCCTGCCCTTCTATATGAAAAACACCAAGAGCAAACCCACTCTGACCTCAGCTCCCCAGCTCTATACTCCAGCCCCCAGGCCACCCCTCACTCTCCTGTCCACTACAGAGCCCAGATGGGAGGATGCAGCAGGGGTCAGGACCTCTGCAGGAAGCCTCACTGGTCTTCAAACCTGGACATTCAAAGCAACATTGCTCAATGAGGCCATTCAAGAACTGAAGCACTTGTATTTTGGATGGGGGGGAGGAAAAAACATTGTCATTGTTTATGCCAGGAGTGTTTGAATATTTTTTTAAAGTATAGGCTTTATACATTCAAGCTTTTTCTCCGAGGGTCAGAAACATAACTCACATTTAAAGGAAAGCTGAATCTCACACAACCATGTGATTTGGGGGCTGTGGCCTGTTAGAGACAAATATAATATATTACAAGACTCACCCATGAGAACTGGCAAGAGCGAGTGCAATGATAGCATTTCAATCATCATAACAGAATGTTTGGAATCAAATATATAAAATCAGAACAAAATGTGACAAATATTTCTGCCAGTCTCAATTAAATAAAAGTTTGTTTATATGCAGTGTACAAGCCAAATCTAAATTGGCACAGTCCCCATAAACCAGAACAAGGAAGAAAGCTCTAGACAATATGAACAATAAATTTAAGAACAAAAGCTTATCTAAATCTCAATAAAAGTATTTCTATTGAAGACATAATAAACAATACTCCCTCTTTTATTTTGCTCATATAATGTATCCTTAGTGATTTTTTAGGAAGTTGTAGAAACAGATATATAAAGACAGAAGAATCAAGACTTAAAAATTAATTAGAATTGTGAGGCTTTGAAAAGTCATAGTAGAAAACATAGTCAAACCAGAAATTAATCCTCACAAGCAATAACTTCTAAGAAATTGAGAATCTGTTTGTCTATAAGATGTTGTTTTTCTTAGAGTACTTAACACCATGATGTCTTATTGTGGCACGCAGCTAAGGAGGTTTCTTTTTGGTGCCTTCAGTATGCTTTGAAGTAGGTTCTAGTTGAGAATCCCAACAAAATATATTACATTATGTGAAACAGATGTATCTGTTGTTTTAAAAATTCCAGCCACTTATAAAAATGATGATTTGAGTGCCCAGAACCACTGTTTGGAAAAAAATATACTGAAAAAAATTTGGTGTTTTCCAAATCAGTCCCTTGCATAAACACAGCAGTAGTGGAGCCAAGTATTTACTGGAAGGTAGTTTGTGTTCAGCCTTCCTCCAGCAATACTGTTCATTGCTGTAAGTCAGTTCTCACTCTGCAGACTATTTCAGAGAAATCTTCATGCAGCCATCTCTCTTAAAAAAACTGGTCTTTTCTATCCTATTTCATTACAGGCACTTTTGGGAATCATTCTATGTGCTATTTGAAGTAGCCATCTGTATTTAAGCTATGCATGTACTGGTAAAGTGCAGTACTGCTCACTGGTGTGTGCTCCTGACACACATTCATAAACACAATTATGTGACACAATCAGTCAATTCAAAGCATCAAAGTCCTAGAAAACATTTCCAATGTATTTGTCTCCTCTGTCACCTCATGAGGCTCAGAAATTGCTGGTTATTTGTGATAGGTTGGCTTTTGGTGGAGGACCCTAATGAGTTACACCCAGTCAGCGGGATGGACTGTGTATAAAATGAGAAGCATGTGCGAAGATGAAAACTGCTTTAGTAACTGTCCAGAAGTGTCTTGAAGGACTAAATGTATAAAAGAAATATGAATAACAAAATAAAAAGCCAAAATCACACATGAGACCTCAGTTTAAGGAGACACTAACACACTTCCCATTCTGGTTTACTCTGAAGAACTAGTTCTCATTTGGTTTGCTAAACACTTTTGCTCTCATTTAATATGATGGTAAGTGTTTTTAGGTTTTGAACTCCCATGGTAGAAAAGTGACCATTTCTGTATTATACAGGGCAGAATTATATATTGGGGATAAAAATAACTTACAGATGCATTTTAACATATTAAATACATAATGCAAATGCAGAGAAATAATAAATATGCAAAGTTCACCTGTAGATTTGTTTGCAAAATAATGAGTACATGGTATAGAACTAGAGCCCTAAAGGGATATTTCTTCTGCATAGTAAAGGAACATTGTAGAAAAGTTAACATGGAAATGATTGTATGTAGCACTAACAGTGCATAATAGACTCTGCCAACAATGACAGGCTAATTGGAGGATCTGTCCATGAACAGCCATGGACCCACATCCAGTGTTAGCAAGACCAGTGCAAACAATGTTGTATCTTCTCTGTTGTCCACAGATAAAAGATGTGAAAATGCAAAGGCAGTTCAAAGGAGGGCCAAAAAAATGAATGAAGGGATAGGAAAAATAAACCCCATTATAGGAGTCTTAAAGAGCTCAACTTATAAAATAATTGCTTGATCATGAATACATGAAATAGTGGGAGGCCTTTGAACCTTGCTGACAATGACATAATGAGATCCAATGACTAGAAATGGAAATTAGGCAACTCAACTTCAAAGTAGCTGAAATTTCACAAAAGATGAAATTTCAGAGAAATGGCACCAATTAAATACTTCAACAACTTAGCTTTACTAACACCTTGAACCTGTAAAGTGAGATTAGATGCATTTCTCCAGAACAGAATTAATTCATCTTTTGGAAGAAATTCTTTGGCTTGTGATGGCTTGAAAGGAAGAATAAGACTGGAGAATCTTCCTGGGTTTGAACTCCTTGAATTGGATTAGTATCAGTCATGTCTTTTATTTATGAGCTCCAGGGAAACCAGGACCTGCATGCACATCCCCCACAAGCTCTGTAGTTCTGCATTAAGATAAGGATTACAAATTTTCTGCTTTTGGATTTTTCAAAATGCCTGTAAAGAATTGAAAATAATGTTTTGCCATGACACTGTTTTTGATGCAGAGTGGGGCAAAGGTTCTCACCTCCCCCAGAAGCAACAGAGCTTAGCTATGTGGAAGGGTAAGACATGGAGAACTATCACCCTCTGAGGCTCCCAATTAGTACACTTTATAAATAAATCAATTCATTAATAATAAAAGTTGATGTAGGGAAATAAAATTCCTCTCCAGTGAGGATGGCATAAAAACTCATTTTCCACAATTTTAAAAGTTAGGAAGAGTAGTTCTGCTTTCTTCACATCATTTTCACTGCAGAAAAATCAATTCATTATTATATGTAGAAAGCATTTCTTTTCCAAGTACTGAAGTCTTGTGTATTATGCCTGATAAGCTGTAATACAAAACAATATCAAACAAGTTCTCATGGACTACAAGTGTCTGAGCTGATTAATTTAATTAAATTAATTAAAATTAATGTAAAAATCTTAAATATTGCATTTAACATTTGGCCAGTCAGTGTAAAAAAAAGGTGATACACAATACCTACATGCAAATATGATTAATTGCCTTAATAGAGCAATTTTACTTACAGAATCCTCCTTTTCCTGGTACTACTAAAATATGATAAGAGTTCTGTATGTGCTATTACTAATCTATTTCTTATAAATTTTATATTCCTATTGCACTTAGAAACTCAGAGAAAACCAAGAAAAGATTTTAATGATTTCCTGCCTTGGTCCAAATGACTCAGTTATTCCTAAGGTGGATACTAAGTATTATTGTAATATTTTGCCCATGTACACCTTTAAATGCATTTTAACCACGTGAGAATAATTTTCACTGTTTCATGTAGAAATCTAATATTCCAGCTCTCAAAGTTTAAAGAAAATCTGTGACAGAAAAACGGTGTTTATATATAGATCCTTTTTCTACTGGCAAAAAAATAGCTGCATTTCAAAGATTTCTGCAAACTAAGTAGTCTCAGATCCATAGGTGCTTAGATGACCTATAGTCGCAAGATTTCTGAGTGACTTCTAGAAGAATCTAGCCAGCTGTGACTCTGAAAATTCCCCTCCTTGCAGAGTACTCCAAGGTTCTCCAACTTCCTAAGTCCCAGCTTCACAGAAAGTGTCAAGAAGCAGAGAGATTTTGGACTTCCAAAATTATTGGAAGTTTTTACCTGAATCCCTCAGTCCCTCATCAGTCAAATCTGGATAACAGCATGCCTTCACCTCCCAAGGGTGCTGTGAAGATTTATCAGTTAATGCTTATGGAGCACCCAGATACCACAGCAACCATGCCACAGGAAATCTGTCAAGCAAATACTCGCTCTTCAAAGTAGGTCTCCAAAAACATGAAACAAAAAGATGAGGGACAAAGTTAACAGCAAAGAAAGAATAAACCATTTACCATTTCTGAGGAAATCCCACTCACTGGCCATCTTAATGCTTCCTTTTTTTTTTTAATATATAAACAAGAAATTAAATTGGGGAAAAGAGAATCTGAATAAATTTGCCCACACAGAAATTACAGCGTTTCTTAATTATGAGTACAGACAGTGCAACTACCAGCAAGCTCTTCAAAAGTTGAATTTTTATATAATCTCTCAGAGATTAAAACACTTAGTTAGATGCAATTTACCGTATATCTTTAATATTTTTCATGTACCATACACCTAGCAATGTGTTCTACTATTTTGTATATAAATGAGAAACTATTTGCTAAGCTCTACAGTGATTTTATTTTTTTTTTTTAAGAAGTTTAAAAAAATATTTTTATTAACTGAAAGCTTAGCTCTAGTAACCTGTTCCAGGAAATATGGCCAACCACAAAAAGATTAAATTTTAAAAACAGTACTTTACAAAAAGGACAAGCATATGCAGAGTTTAATCTTCAAGTTTTTCAGCCCAGTGTGAGTTTTTGCTAAGTTCTCTATTTCTAAAATGGGTCAATTTACACTTGAACTTGTTCAATTCAAAGTAAAATTTTGAAGTATTCAGTTTGGGTCAGACACAAGTATGGGATATGTTAATTTTTTTAAGAAAACAATCTAAAATTAAAGGGCAAAAGGAAAGCAGTGCCCAGAAATCAGTCTTAGCCACTGATTTTTCTTTCTGAGCCGAATATCAGCTAAGTGCCACTAGCAGTAGAAAACAGCTGAGCTGGGGATGTGTACAGGAACCCAATGAGAGATAGCGAGTTCTCAACTACACAGCTCAGCTCAGGAAGCCTTACAGCTCACCAAGGAAATGTTCAGTGTTTTTCTTGTCACAGTATCTTGGCTTGGCTTGGCTCCTGGCTTGTGCTCCCTGCTGGGCTTTGAGCTCAGCATTGGCTGCAGCTCTGTTGTCCTGGGTGGGCAGTGGCTTTTGGAGAGGCAGCAAGTCCTACTTAACCCTTTGTCCAGCTGCATATCACATCAGAAGCCCGATGCTCCTCAAGGTGGCTACAAGTCCTCAGCCTTAGGATCAGTGTGGTCCTCTGCCCTGCACGGGTCACTGCAGGATGAGAGCTGGGCATTCATGATGGATGATCTTCAATCCGTGCCACATTGGTGAAATACTGCATTTATGTCTTCAGTGCTTGACGCTGAGGTACACAACATACAGGTGGGCTAATTTTAACTGTTTGAAACCCCTCCACATGCAAACATTTCAGAGCTGGCACAAGGGGAAAAAAAAAAGAAATCATGCTTCACCTCTCTGGAATTTGGGAATTTGGAGTCCAGGTTGGGTCTATTTTATGAAAATTGGGAAGACATAATATGACATGTAATGCCTGGGCAGTGTGATCATGACTCTGAAACTCAGATGAAAAGAAAAGATATAGGAAAGCAACTGCCCCAACAACTCAGTTGTTCCTTCATGTACCAATTAGACATGAGACATTGAATGTTATCTCACTATATCAGCTGGATTGGAAGAGGTAGAAATAAAGTAGGATTTGAGTATTTTTTGAGGCAGAGGAATCAGGAGTGCTTTGCTGATCCTTTTGACAATCCCACATTAACACCAGGCACACATGTGATAGGGAACATTCTGCTCCAAAAGCATCTCCATGTTGTTGTGGAATTTCAAAATATTTTACAAAGGTATCTTTGGGTTTACTTGACGTGTACCATTGAACTTTTCCCCAAACTCAAAATTAATTAGAGAGATACTCTTGCAATTTACACAAACTATCCTGAACACTCTTATTCCACAAATGCATTGATGTCAGCAACTTTTACCCAAACCCATATTTGGCAAATCTTCTATTTAAACACACGGGCTGAGTACAAAAAGCTACCTAAGCTGAAAGTAGCTAAGCTCATAATGATTTTTGCTGGTTTTAATTAGTATATTCTATAGGAAGCAGAATTAGAATAAAATATTAATAGGTACTATTTTCATTGTTCAGCAGGCCTTATAATGTTTTTATTTCTTAAACAGTGCTAAAATTTCCATCTGATTTAAGTCACACTTCTTGACAGCACAGTATGCAGATTTCAAAGATTGTGCCTCTTGAAAAACAAGACAAAATAAAACAAAGCGTATGCAAATAAGCATAATCTGCATAAAATCAATGAAAACTTGATTTGTTACCTGTCAAAACTTCTATCATTTGTTTCAATAAATTTTTGTACCTCAGAGACAGACATTTTTGCTATGTATAAATATCACATTTCTAATCAACTTGGAGAAAAGGAGATGACTGCAATGGAAAAGAAACCAAAAATATTGATAAATTTGATAATTAAAGTATAATGTCCTGGCCTAAAACTAGCAAAATTCATTTTGCCAAGAAAAATAATACTGTACTGCAACCTCACCTGAACACTATTTAAGCAAAGGCTCCCATAAGGCTTCCCTGGAATTATGGCTTTTTAATTTAGCTTTGAAGAAGAATACATTTGGATTAAAAAGATATGTTCTAACCTCATTTATAGTGACAGAGTTCATCTATTACTGTAGAGTCTGTGACCTTGACAACACATAGGCATTTTATTATGGACATGATATCCATTCCAAAAATGCAGAGGCACATTGTACACAGAGCTTGCCATTGGATACACCAGCCTTATTTATATTAGCATTTCATACCAGAGGTTTCAGCCTTGTAAGTGACACTGAGGAATGTGTAAAAAAGAAAATTGAGAAGTCAGCAAAATGCCTTGCAAATAGAGGGGCATACTTTGCTTTTCAAAGCAGTATTACAAGCAAGAGTATTGTGAGAATGGTCTATAAGCGATTGAAAAAATAACCTTCCTAGAAAGGTTTAATTACAGTTCTGTAATGTTACAAGCACCTTATTATTGCTTCAGGGAAGAGATGCAGAATAAACATATTCCACATATACTAGAAATTCCATTACGGATTTACCCATAAAACTATCCATAGTCAAAACAAAACTGGAGAATAAAAGGATGGGAAAATGTTGTGGGTTTTTTCATTGACTAAAACACAAGGACCATGTCTGTCAGACAGGATGTCATCTGTAGAGCACAAGTATAAACAGTGTATAAATAATAGGTCTTGCCCTGCAAATTGAATAATTCCTTTCCTCAGCACAGTGTTTGGATGAACCCAGGTAAGACAGAAGGTTCCTGCTAAGCACTCATACTTTTAAATATTTTTATAACCTTTCACCGAAATTGGAAAAACAAGATTTCATTCCATTTATCTCAAAGATGAGTTTATTCACCATTCAAATTGCATTGTAAAAGCTGTCATTTTCTGTTTACTTTCCCATCATAATTGTATTGTTAGAAAACAAGTTTGGTGATTCTGGCATTTCATCCTGTGCTGTAGTATTTAAGAATGTGAGGGATATTCTCATGCTGTCATGACTAACAAGATAATTGACTAAAAATAAAAACAAAAGATGCAGAAATTAATTGAAGTAAATTGGAGATGTGAATGTAGGACATTTAATTCTTCATCCAAGAACAAAAGGGAATAAACAGAAAAGACAATGTCCCATCACACAGAAAACTCAATATTCTCCAAACCAGAAAAGGCAAAGTAAAACCCATTCTTCTCTCTACATCATAGAGAAAAATGCTCTTTGTCTTTATAATTCACAAAAGGGGCAGTTCTATTGGCCCTATCAAGCCTCAGCCCTTTGGTATGGGAGACCTGCAAGAGTGGCTTTACCAGGGACAGGAGCCCTCCTTGCCTGTACAAGAGAACTTGCAGGTCCAGGGCTGCCCAGCGTGCTGGTGTGCATGGAGCCTGTCCCACAGGCAGCCTGCAGCTCCACCAAGGCAGCCATGCAGATGGAAAGCTGGCAGGAGGTGACCCATGCTGTGTTTACATCTGTCCTGGGATGCTGCACTTCCAGAGGCACAAAGACATGGCCATTGAGTCCCTCCCTGTAAATGAGACATTTTCCCACAGTGAACAGCTTGGGTATTAAAGCGGTAATGTACCATTTACTACTGATGTTAATTATAAAGCTAAAACAACATTTTCTGAACAAAAGAGACTTTGAGGGAATTTAAAAGCTAACCATTTCGATACGCTGAGAGATTTTCTAGGGAAGTAAGATTTTTCAAATTCCTCTCATTGAAACAGGAGGTCAGTGCTTGCACATTTTAGCTTTTCTCAATGTCTGTTGCTGGAATGATGGTTACACAAAGAAATTGTGAGATTGGTCACCCCACAGCAGTAGCATGTACCTTATTGTTCAGCCATAAAAAAAACACATATTTGTCACAAATATTTTGCATGAAAAGTCATTCAGGAAGGCCTGTTCCCTTGGAATCAAATAGTTTGTTTATAAATGGTACCTATGAGAATTTTCTGAACTTAGTCTAACAAAGTTTTAATTTCAAAAATTTCAAAACTCTTTCAAAATGGTTGATTTTTCCCCCACTTTTTCTTCAGTTGAATTATTATTGGGTCCCAGTGTTAACAGAGTCTGCAACTAGATGTAGATAAACTGAAATTATTTTTATCAACAATTAAAGCAAATAAGTCTCAGCAAAAGGATACCACACTCATAGAGTCATAAGCATAGCACAAAAACACTGTCCCTCAGAAACTCTCTCACAGCTCCAGAACTTTCTGTTCTGCAAAACACGAGCAAGAACAGACTTCTGGAACAAAACCAAAAGTCACATTATTACTGCTTCAGTAAGATGAAACCCTGACTTGAACAGAAAACAAGCAATGGTCACCAGATGTGGAAGCATTTCTGCAATGTACATCACAAAGGTCCATCCTGCAACAGACAGTACTGGTATCATCACTCCATCAAAACTCTTCCTAAGAATTCCTGTAGTTACTCCACCTCAGCAGGATGGTAAGGACTGCCCACAGCACAGCAGTAAAACAAAGAAGAAACAGAATTTGCAGGGGTGCTTTTCAAAGGAAGTGTGCCATATTGTGCATCTTCATTCTCTAAAGCAACATTTAGTGAGAAGAGTAGGACTCATGTTGACTCCAGTTTATGCTAAACTGGCAGTCTGCAGTTTTACAAATAATAATTATAAATGTGTTCATTTACCATAATGGTGGTTCCATGCAACAATTTAATTATAATATTTTATTTATGCACAGAGTACTGTTACAACTTTAAGTATTTGCATTAAAATTCCCAAATAAAAATATAGCATACCTTCCAAACACAGAAAAAATATCAATTGTGTTGTGGGTCATAGGCTGATCTGATGGAGAATTGGAAATACTTATTCTATTTTTGACTGATTTCTTGCATAGAAAGTGTATTTTCAGACAAAATACCCTTTTTTCCTGAGAAGCACAATAAACCAGCATAAAAGCTATTGTCAGCCTACAACAGAAGTATTTGTTTTGGAAATTCTATCAACAAGATTTACTGGGGCTATACTGTTAGTGCCCCATGCATTCTAGTTTCTGGGCTCTCTGAAATGCTGACAATGTTCTTGTGCTGGGACTGATGTTTTCAGGATATACATTTTTCTCCCACAGCAACACTGACATTTTTTACAAAATGTTATTGTTAGTAGGAAAAAAATATTTAATGAAGTATATGTTTAGAAACCTCATACATATTTTCTATTTACATATAGGTCTTAGGTTTTAAAATACAAAGGAAAAAATTCTTCATGTTCTTCACTGTAGTCCTATACATAGGTACAAACATTTACTGAAATCCCTTGAAACCATGGCATAAGAATAAGCACATTGTTCCCAAATTATTAATTTTGTTTTGAGAAATAGATAATGAAAATGGTTAAACATACCTTGAAATCATATGTAAGCTCTTTGAAAAGCTGTAGAAGATAAGAACATTTTAAATAAGGAGATATATTTTTCCCCATTACAATTAAGCAGCAGCCTATTGGAACAAAAAATTTTTCTGTGGTTAACATTTGAAATAGCTACTGTCACAGGGACAGAGCTGCTGAATATGGGTTAAGGCAGATGAGAATGAGAGAACATCTTGTCTGTCTTATTTCACTTTGAGGTAGATTCTTAGAGCGGAAAGGATGAATATCTACCACTCTCACAGAGCTGATTGGTGCCTGGGCTGTCGTGGCCGTCCACAGGAAACTCACCAAAACCCCACAGAATATTTGTCCACTTGCACCATTTCAACCTGCCAGTGCCTCTGATCTTCAGACAGCTGTGTGGAGAGTTTAGAAAAGCAGCATTTTTATTTTTTTTACAGGGGAAACCACCTGGGCATTGTGCTGGCTCCAAACCCACACACCGTGAAGGAACACCTCTGTGAGTTGCCTTTGATTCTTCCCGTGCTCTTCTGCTTTTAAAAGGTTTCTTCTGAAGAGTTTTGTCCAGAGGATTAGCTTGTGTTCCACAGTCTGATTTTGCTCCAGCAGATGCCTACTATGTCTTGAAAACTGTGAATTTCATGGGATGAGGGTCCTAGAAATAGCCTGACACCTTGGCTGATGGCATAGAGCAAAACCTTGAGCCTGCCTTGTTTAACTGTTTTCTTCTCTATTAAGGAAATCTATAGAGCCCCGATAAAACAGCTGTAATTTTTTTTTGCCTAATTCCACTGCATATTTTTCTGCATTACTAATTTATGTTTCTGGGTGAAAGCTAGGTACTAGAACTGCATTACAAAGTTACACTTAACAGTTTCCTTAATAAATGTCTTTTCAGAGAGCTTTGGCAGCTTCTATTAGAGATATATTTTGTCTATGAAAGCTTCTGGTTGCGTTTCTGGCAAGATCGGGAATCAAATTAATGCGTTATTAAAATAAATTGAGCAACGTGCTAATTATTGCCAGAAATGAATTAGTAAAGCCAGCTTGTATTCATTTAAATCAGATAAATAAGTACTTCCTCCTACGTGTAACTGTTTGCTGGTGCTGTAAAGACAACCTTTGAAAAAAATTTTGACAAAGTCTTTTGACAACTGCTTTTCACTGGCTGGTGAAATGACTGTTTCAGTTTCTACCACTGTTCCCTATTGTACCAGACACAATTGGCCTGGTGCTATAAAGCACTTCAAAAGGAGACTGAGCAACATAAAAATTAAACTTCCCAGGAATTCCCACATCTTAACTGTAACCTCACAACTGATTTTCTGAACCAGGAATATTGTAGCGTCTATGGCAATTTCTACCCATTTCCTTTAATCTTTTATTGAGAATACAGATGGCCAAACAAGCAAGAGTAACCAGTGAAAAGTTTACATGATACCTCTGCAGTGTCATGGTCTCAGCACGAAGATCTGGCCCCTGGCAGACATTTTTAGCTATTTATAGGTTGGGTTAATGATTTATAGAACTGAAAACCGAATTCTGTAGTTCTTCCTTCAGTGGTACTTGACAAGGAATCTGGCTATGCTGTCAGCAGGACTTTCAAATCCAGTTTTCAAAGATGTCTAAATGATTTTGTAGGGTTATGTCTCATATTCAGAAGCAAGTTACTTGTTTGTTAACTCACATTTCATTATAAGAAAAGGGTTTTTTTTCTGCATCAACTCCATGTAGGTTTGGGTTTGGTTATTTCCTGTTGGGTTTGGGTTTATTTGGGGTTTTTAGAGGAAACTTAAATGTCCTGAAGAGCCTGTATATTTTCTTCTTAGTCAGATAACAATGGCAAAAAAACCTTAAAGCATGAACAAGGTTGTACTGTCTAGCAAGATATTAATAGGACAAACTTGCACTAACTATCCAAATGAACAGACAGAGACCTTCTCAGTTATAAAATGAAACATTTTTAAATGCTCAGCATTTCAATATACTGGGTCACCCCAAGGATAATGCAGGTTCCTCTGATTTGCTCCAGTTTGATGTTTGGACAAACAACTCATGAAATTTCCTGCAGGGCTCTGAAATTTGTTTGCACTGCACATCCCTCTTCTGAAAGTAAAAGCCCCAGGAAATCTGCTGCCTTTTGTGCAACAGAGCTCAACCAAAAGCAAAGCTACACATCTTCACTTTTCTGACTTTCATTTTGAAATTTCATTTAAGTAACTATAATTGAAAGGTTTTGATCATTTTTTATTTTACTTGGCAAATAGTACTTGGCTGAATTTTTAACCGTGCTTTATATGTTGACTAGTCAATTTTTTAGACAGCACGTAAAAGCTAATTTTTATTTTCTCATTACCCTCAGTTACGCTTTATATAAAGTCTTGGTGACTTGGGGCCTTTTATTTTTCTTGCTTCTTTTTAAGTTGCATAGAAGCATCCCTTCTGAACCTAGCTGATGGGAGACTGGATTTTTTTGTTGCAGTTATTTTGATTAAGATGGTCCCTTAAGGACAGGGGCATGACTGGCATGTGCCCTGCTTTGGTTTGCTTGGCAATGGGCCTCTGTACCACAAGGTTTTAGCCAAAAGAAACAGCCAATCTCCTTGACTCCTGCACAATGTGCTGCATGTCCTTGTGTTCCTGTGTTCGATGGGCAGAGGGAGAATGGCAGTGTAAAGCTCATCATGAAGTCCCAGCATTTTTCTTGTCTGCAAAAGATTTTGTGTAGCTGTTGAAAAGCAGACACACAACTACGATTCGTTGTCACTTACTCCTTCTTTCATTCATGGAACACCTACATTTACAATCTGGGCCAAGCTTGCTAGCCTAAATGATTGCAAAACCTTTTCTTAATCAATAGCAGACATGATTGGTGATTTTACTAGTCACATTTATTCCAAGGATTTTATTTCCAGTGGCTCCCACACCCACGGGAAAGGCAGACACCCAAATTCAGTAGGTGTAAACTGCCAGAAAAGTGGGTTATCAAAACATATCTGTATGGAAACAGTATAATATTACTTTTGCACTCTGAGTGATTTCCAGCTATATTAAGCTATAAGAAATAAGAAGGTATTTCTGTGATTCAGCTAAATAGGGTTCTCAGTTGAATCTGCTAATGTATTTGAAGTTTTCTACCTACTACATTTTTCATCTCCACTACTGACAACTTCAGTCTTTTAATACTCTCAAAGCAAGCTTTAGAAAAATAAAGTGGGGTTTTATGTGAGTTTTCTCTTTTGATCCCCCTCTAACTTAGACCTTGTGTTTTAAGAACCAGTTTATATCAAAATGCCTATAAATTTTCACAACAAGCCATTTTGCATAACTGTAATTATTAGATTCATAAAAACACATTCATTTGCAATACTACAAGTTATTAGAAATTTACAGTTTGTCTCCTGCCATCTTTGAATACTGTGAAATAGGTTAAAAAAGTGCAAAGACACAAAGAAAATGTTGACCAAACTGTTTCAAAAGCGATCACACATTTGATAGCAAATTTTCAGGTAGCTTTCTTCAGAATACAAAGGAATTTTCAGATGTTTGACACATAATGTTCAATATTTAAGGAAGGAAAAATAGCTTTCAATCTTGTAGTATGTGGTAACAGAAGTCAGAACTCTTTAGTGAACTTTTAAAAGAGAAACTCTTTAGAGAAAAGTGCTGTTTCTTGCACATCTTCCAAAATTTTAATTCTTTCTTAATTTTAAAAAGTAATTAAGGAACTCTTTTTCTCAGATGTCCATCTGCTTTACCAACACTACTTACCTGCTTACCAACACTGTAATTCACAAGCCATGACTGGCAATTTCCACTCTCATAAACCCATTATTGTGATTTCAGAGAAAGAGCAACCTGCTCTAGAAATCTACTAATACCAAAAACACAGAATAAATACAATCCATACAGAAGAACAGCAGGAGAAAATTGACTGTAGAAAAATAAACCAGTTTAGTTCACTACCAATACGATTAAGCAACAACTAAAACTGGGTTAAAGCATTTTAAAATAAACTGAATGTGCACACCCATGGGTAAATAAAAAGTTCAAGAAGTTTCGTCTGTGAATTTATGGCAAATTAGAAAGAAAATATAAAAGAGGGTGAGGATAATAGAAAGCTCAGAAGCAGCTGATATACATACAGTTGTGAGTCCCTGCCATTTGACAAGTTGCTGCACACTAGGAGAGCAGACAATAAGACTATTTTTTACTCTCACTGCAGTTATTAAGCTGAAAGTAATGGCAATGGACAGTAATATAGACAGAGTAAATGGAAAAGTTACAAATTCCATTTTTATGTCTAAATGATGTGACTACTGAGGCTTCTTAGGACATATCAGGCAGAGACAAGCAGACAATTGGAAAATTGATTGAATCATCAGCTTAAAAGTCTTGGCAATACAGGAGCTGACAACTCTGAAACAGGTTTTAGAATTCTAGATTTCTTCAACAAAATAGTAAAACCAAACTTTTGAAAACCATGTGTGCATGCATGTTGTTTTGTGTGTACACATAAGTATTTTAATTCCCTCTTTTGTGACCAAGAAGTTTCACAGACCTATAGTGTTTAGATTTGGTTTTCAGAGATACTTTTCAAAATTTATGTTTTGTTTGTAAAATTTAAATTTCCCTTCCCAAATTCTCATATAAATGCAGATCCATATGTACAAATTCCATTACTGGCTGCACAGACAGTAATGGTAGAACAATGTGTGCAATAAATGAAAGTTTGTCCATGTACAAATGGAGATATCATTAAGGCCACTTTTAGAAACATGATCACACTAAACACCTTTGGATGCTGCTCACAGTCATCATTATATCTTCAAACACCTGCAGATTAACACCTGCTAAAATCGAAACATTTTCTCCTTAGAATAGAGGATAATTCAGGATGAGTTCATTTCTAATTTAGGAAAAAAATTCTCATTAAAAAAGAAAAAAAAGATGAAAAAGTACTGAAAGTGAATACATCTAGATTTTTAAGTCTTTAAATAAACAGTATGTTTATTTTTTCATCACAGACCCTTTTGAACATATGCATTTCCCTGACTCAGGAATCATGAACAAGGAGTAAGTACCTGAATGTTTGCCAACCTCTCTTTGCCACTCAATACTTAGTTGTTATTGCATTCAGCTTTGATTATTGATGTTAATTTTATGCTTCACTCATGCTAGGATTACATGGCATCAGTTACAGTATTTCCATACCTTCTAATATGTTACTGCCTTCTGCTCTTGCCCTTTCTGAAGCTGCCATATCCAACTTTATCTCCTAGTTCTCAAATCACCCCTCCAGGATAATTTCTGAAGGGTGACTTTAATTCCACTACACTTGCCTCTATATAAACTGAGTATAAACCTCTAAATACCAAGTATATAAACCTCATTTGTTTTTCTAGGAGGGTATTTCAGGGTTTTTAAATAAGGCTAAAGAGCCATCAGCCCCATGCCAGTCATGAATTGAGGGGATGCATGGGAGGAAGTGAAATCACAAATTTCACATGTGCAACTAAGGATCTTCCAATACCTGGGAAACACAGATGTAGCACTCTAGACTCAGCCTGTAGGAACCTTTAGTAGGGCAAAAGGGTAAGGCTTGGTTTTGAAGCCAGTTAAAATACATTGAATGCATGAGCAGACCCAAGCTCATATAGAGATTCAGTAGCATGTCCTAGCATGGAATGGAAGCTCTCCAAATCCCACTCCAAATGCCCTTCACTGTGAAACACTGCCTCCTGTGTTTCTTTTCAACTGGGGCCTTTGAGCACAAAGTTTTTCAAAGCAGTTCCAGAATCATATATTATTGGATAGCTTAAGAATATGTTTTTAATAACCTGGAGCCAACAGATTTTTTCCATGCGTAATAAGTGGACTGTAAAATTATTATTGTATCACATTATCCCTAAAAATACTTCTCTTGTATAAGCACCCAAAATTAACAACTCATCTGGGAGATGGACTCTTTTCACTTTTTTCATGTGTTTTTATTTTTTCTTTTGCATACTTCTCTAAATTCATGTCTGCTTCTTGCAAAAATATTAAGGCAGAAATGAGAGGCAAAGATTGGAAGGGACTTCTGTGTTTGCTGTTGAGATATTTTCCCCAAAGAAAATCTAATTGTCTAACAAGGTGACCCATCTTTTTTCTACTACGAGACATCTTGTCTTTTATCCATAATAAGTACCTGAACTTCTGCTCAGCTTACCTCACTGTTGCACTGCTAACACTGCTGTTGCAACATTGTACCACGGATGCAATCCCTTTATCTTCATTTTGTGGTGGCTTTGCTTCTGGGTAGCATCACAAAATTACTGTCCATTTGCTGCACTTAGCCCTCCCCACCCTCTTCTCCTTTGTAGTAAACATCTAAAGCACGTTGACTCACACCAGCTGCCTGGGAGTGTATGTCTTGCATCAGGATTCAACAGCACACACAGAAAGGAAATATTCAGCACTGAAATATATTCCCTTTGCTGCAGACCAATTCAGTTATAAGGAACAGAGTAATTCATATGCTGCCAGGAATGTGTGTTTTATTTCAAAACATGTCTTAGGTAATTGAGAGCAATTACTAAAATTGACAAAGGGAAATAACTCCCCAAATCAGTCTTTTGTTTTAGATCCTTGTGTCTCAGACTTTAAAGCTTTACCTTCTTTCTCCTTTATATTTCTCATGCTCTACCCTTTGCCTGTCTTTCCACATTGCCTCTTCTCCATGGGTTTCTCCACATTTCTTTCAGTGCTCTCAAATGATGGGAGCCCACCCCACAAGGCCTTCCTTTAAACACAATTTAATTCCATGAACAGATCCTCTGTTTACTAACAGGAAAATGTAATTTTGGCTGTTGGAAAGCTTTAATTTGATGTAACATGTAAGTGAACAAATCATAGAATGACTGAGGTTGGGAAGTACCTCTGAAGGTTACCTCGTCCAGCCTCCCTGCTCAAGCAGGATCAGCTAGAACAGCTTGTCCAGGGTTTTGTCCAGTTGACTTCTGAATATCCTCATGGAGAGAGACTATGAGAAAACTGAGCCAGTGTTTGACCACCCTCAGAATAAGGAAATTTTTTTCTTGCATTTAAACAGCATTTCCTGTATTTTAGTCTGCGTATATTGCCTCTTGTTCTGTCACTGCATCCTACAGAGAAAAGCTTGGCTTCCTCTTTACTCCTTCCTGTCAGGTATTTATGAATACTGATAAGATCACCCCAAGCCTTCTCTTTTCCAGAGGGAACAGTACCAGCTCTCTCAGGCTCTCTTTGCATGAAAGAGACTCTGGTCCTTTAATCATCTTCATGGTCTCTTATGGGACCCACTCAAGTCCATCTTTTTCTTTTACTGGTTAGCCCCAAATTCCACACTCAAGGTGGGGCTTCACTGGTGCAGAGTCACCATCCTCAGCCTTGCTGGCAGCACTGAGGATGCATCTTGCCTTCTCTGCTGCCTCATGCTCAACTCGGTGTCCACCAGGACCCTTGGGTCCTCTGCCAAGCTTCTTTCCAGCCTCAGCACAGATTGGTGAATGGAGTTGTTTCTTCCCATATGGAGGAGTTTGCATTTTGCTTTCCTGAGTTTTGTGAATTTTCTCTCTGCCCATTTCTCCATCCTGTCGAGGTCCCTCTGAATGGCAGCACAACTGACTGCTGTATCAACAGCTCCTCCAGTTTTCCATCTCCTGAAAGCTTGCTGAGGCTGCGCTCTGTCACACGGGTCAGTAATGACATTATTATACAGAACTGGCCCCAGTATCAACCCCTGTGATACACCACCAGTGAATGGCCTCCAGCTGGAATTTGTGCCTCTGATCACAGTCCTTCAGGCCTGGCTGTTCAGACAGTGTTCAATCCTCTTTACTGACCACGTGTCTAATCCATATCTAGCTTGTCTTTGAGGGTGAATCATATATGTATGTGGACATTCCATTATGCTGTAGCTCTTTTTTCCTATTCTTTTCCCATTCTTCTAACATCATGTTAAAAGGGATGTTATCACATCCTGTACTTACTTTAACGTCCCTGACATTCCCAGAGTGGGGCTTGATAGAGCAATGCACCCTGTGATTGGTGGAGGGACTGTGCAGTTTGCAGAACAGTAATTTTGCTTCAAGTGTTGAATTTTGCTAATTTGTAGTTTTCTTCCCGGGGCACAACCACATTTCACTTTTTTCATCTGCCGGCTTCAGGGAAGAACTCAAATTCACAGGGAACATAAAGGAGGCCATGTAATTTCCTTCTTAAAGGTTTGCAAAAACCTCAGGTTTTTTGTGTCACAGGGGCTACAACAGAAGCCGTACTTCAGAAGATGTTATTTTTGGCAGCAGCAAGAGGTCGTAGTTTGGGGAAAGGGTGGGGTTAGTGAGACTCTTTTAAGGTATGGCACTCTTTCATTCAGACCTGGATCCATCAATCAGAATCACCTCACAACATTTCCACAGAGAGAAGGGGACCTGCAGCTTCTGCCTGCCACCCTAATGGGAATTTTAAGAGTCTGTGAAAAAGTGCTTTTTTTCTGTAGAACAGCTCAGCCTCTTCTTCATTTTCTCTTGTTATTTTTAGGCATTCCTGACACCAAGAAAATGTCACTGCAGAAACATCCTCCAGCTACCACGACTTGTAAAGAAACAGCTAACTCATCTTAAACTAGTCAGCTCTCTACTGAGAGTAACACGCCAACAGCTCACTGCTCCCTGAAAGCAGTCTTGGAGGATTTACCTCCATGAGCAGGAAAGGCTCTCAGTTCAAAACTAGCTCTAGCAGATTCACCTTGACTGAAGTCCCTCTGGTAACTAAATTAAAGATATGGAGGCAGGTTTTATGCATGAAGTTGAATTTGTGAGTGTGCAGGAGCACTGACATAAAACCTTATACAAATTTGTGTTCTGGCAGGTAACAGGGTTATCAGCTGGTCAGCTCCTTAGAGAAAAAAAAATAGGTTTGTGTATAATACCCAATATCAGGTAATTCTGTCTGAAAAATCATACCTATGCTGCATTTGCAGATATTTTTCTTCTTCAGATGGGGAAAGGGAGTGCTCAGGTTTAGCTAAATGAGAAAGCTTCATTAATGCTCATTTTATGATCTATCATAAAAAGCACACTTCATGTTTAAGGAAGTTAGACTTTCATAGGGCACTGGACCTACAAACAAGAAGGGGAAGACACAAATTAGAAAATTAAGAATCATTTCTGAGGTACTTACAGATTTATATATACTTTGTTATAGCTTTTCTAGATGTCAAATAAGTAGCTAGACAGCTCTCTATCCTAGCTCACCCTTTTTTAAACTGTGATCCTTATGGGTCCCTTCCAACACAGGAATGATTCCATGACTGATCAGTGGCAGGGTTCACCCAGGGTGGGTCTATAATTTTGAATGCTTAATAAAATCCAAAAGAATGGTGATGTATTAATTTACACCATGACACAAATTCTGTAAATACAGAAATGTATTAATCACTGAATGAACTATTGTAGTTCCTCCAGCTGGCAGTAAAGCACGTGGCTATGGACCTGCCCAGTATAACTTTGGTGGAAAAATCCCATATGTATGAAGTCACTTATCATTTATCAAATCATAGTTACAGTCAGTAAAATAATACAAAATAAGTGATGCACATGTTTTCTCTCCTATCATAAGAAAAATTAAAGGATATTTCTAAAACCTCTCAAAATCTTACTGCAGTCAGTCCTCTGGCACAAAAAGCAAAGACATAACCCATTATTCCTGATATTTTTAACTAAGACCACAAATAAAAATATCTCAAATGGAACTGTCTTTGTACATCATAAAATAACATCAAAGAGCACAAACAACCTTTGTGGTTCACCCTTCCACATACTCTCGCTCTTGCAGTGCAGCACAGAAATGGGGTTAATGCAGGGTTTCTGGAACAGTGCACTCATCCTCCTTTCTGTTTTTTCACTTCATTTTCTCACAAAGCTGACCAGAGGGAAGGAACACACAGCTACGATTACTCTCTTCAAGGTCTAATAACAGCCATGCAATATATCACTTTAAAATACATTTTTTTAAATGAACAAGTTGTCCTCGAGGCTTCAGACTGGTGAAATCTCCCCTGTTAGATCAAACCACCACTTCTGGTGTCAGGCACAGCCCCTGCTGTGACTGCTCCTTTGAAGTGCTGGCAGGTAGGGGCAGCTCAGCAGAGAATGCCCTGCTGTGCTAAACCAAGGAGCTTGAACCCAGAGATCCTATTTTCTGCTTGTTCTGGAAAAAGCCCTGCTGAGCTGCAGGCATACAAATTCAAATAGGAGGGCCAGAGGTACATTAGAAATATTGCAATTGATTAAATGACATTTTGCATGGGAAAGGAGCTCAAATTTAAGTCAAGTTCTTTGTGCCAAAGTATAACATAGATATAAACTGAATTTCGACCTGTGTTTTAAAGCTGGTGGCTTGCTTTTGCTGTGGGAGTGGGTTTTAACTACATCTGAGATGGAAGATGTGACATCACCTGCCTCTAAAGTAGACACAGAGAAAAGCAGACACACAGTTCCTCTGCACTGAGAAACAACACTTCAAGTCAAGTTCCAACTAAGCCACAGCAAATTTAAAGCCAGTGTTTTAAGACAGTGTATTTCTTTGTCTGCAGAGAGGAGCTTCAACCCCAGCTGTGAGTGCTTCAAAGGCATAGATTCCACAGCTGCTACTAGAGCTAGAATTAAGATGCTAGCTTCAACATATGCTAGATTTTATGATCCAAAGTTTTTCATCATCAGTTTTATCCATGTAGACATTTTAATAAATTGGAAGTCATCTATAACACTAATTTGCAATTTTAAATGCAAGTACACTCTAAAATATTATTTAGATGAAGGAGACATTTTAGAATTTGTAAATTATTTACATTTTTCAGAGGTTATCCTTTTCAAAGGATTTTCAGACATATACCTCCTGTAGTTTGGTAAGGTGCTGAAAGTAAGACCTGTCTTTATTAGCATATCTAGATAGAACTTTCCTATGATCAGTCAAGGCCTCTGAAATATTTATGCTGTGTACTGAGGAATGACTCCATATCCTAGCCAAGTACAATATTCAAGCCGAAAAAAGGCCAGTGCTGCTATAGGGAAAGATGGCATTATTTCCCAGACTTTGTTCTGAAATAACTCAAACACTTCAAGCACACAGCTTGGCATGTGAAGGGAGAGCCAAGAGTGAGAGTGCAGCTTTTGCTACCCTGTAGTGTGGCAAAGCAGGTGAGCACAGGTTCCACATCACAGAGACACTGCAGGGGAAGGATGGCTCACACTGGGGTGGAGCACAGATTTCACAATATTTCTTTAAAAAAAAATCCCACTGACACATGTTTAAATAGTATTTCCTAAATTAATTCACAGGATGCACCCCCTTATCCTTGACCCACAGATAATGTGGTTCTGCCATTCTCCATCTCCTGAGTTTGGAGCCTAAGGAAAGGATCTAGAGGCAGGCAAGGGACACAACAGGAAAACTCCTGCTGGTCCATTGTCTATAGGGTCTACTGAGCCAATAGGATGGGAAAAGTACCTTAAGAACAAGCTTTTTGGAGGCTATCAATTCCACTTTTAGTCATGGGGTTTATTTCATCTGAATTGAAGTCTACTTTGAAGAGTTTTCCCTTTTATTTTTAATGAAAGATCTAAGTCAATAATTTACAGCCTCGCTGACAAAAAGGTCTCTTAAAAATCCTTTAAGACTTTCTCAGTGAAATAGATTTATTTTGCTTTGTCTGAATTATTTCATAAACAAAGCATTCTAGTGTATTTGACTTTGTTTATATGTTTCCTCTCCTTCAAAATGAAATGGAAAGGGACAAAAATATAGGGAATGAGATGAAATCAGGAGCAAAAGCTAAATTAAACTGGAGACAGCTCGAAGCTTCCTGAGAATCCTTTCTGCATATTCATTACACCTCCCATTTCCTCCCTCCCTTCTCTAGGCAAGAGACAACACTCCATTTTAGTAGCCCATGAGGAGAAGAAATACAATGTTTGCTATCTGGCCAGGCTGGAATTACTGTCAATTCATCTGCTCTGTGCAAGAGACATTAAAGAGCATCTCTTGTTCCATACTGGGGTTTACATTTTGTCTGCAGCTATGAGGATTTTTCAGTATTTTTAACAAGGGCAGTACAATGTCTTTGGAGGGATTATATGGTTGTCCTTTTCTTACAGCAACTTAAAGTATAATAGAGAACCATGGAGTAACTATAATGCTGTAATTAACTGGAGTGGCTCTGCTGATGTTATTAACCACGAGCATATAATTCAAGTGGCTTCTGAATAGCCATAAAGCCCCAGGAGTGACATACAGCTCCATATTCACTTCATAACCATCTGTTATTATCAAAATACATTGGATTTTCCAGTTTATGGTGAAAGTTTTAAAGTAATGCCTCTCTATGAGATGATGGAAAACACTTTTCTAGATGGCTCATGACTGGGGGAGTAGGCAAAAATTATAATACATTTCTATTAAATATTAGTTTTTATTTTAGTCTATCAGACTTGTAATTCTTATTATCCTTTTTTTTCCTCCCCAGTGATATATTCTTTTTCATTCTAATTCTTCATTCTGAGCAATTTACGTGCATCTGACATAACTGTGGCCTGCATTAAGGAGAAGTGGAAAACATACTCAGTTTCAAAGCCATTACTCAAGTTCAAAGCCATTATGACTCTCTCTGCACTGTAGTGCAATGCAGGACAGGTCAAGAACATGAGTTTTTACACCAAGATGGATAATTGAGAGGAAGGAAAAATTGTTCTGAAGTGGAGGAGTTTTGGTGATTTTTTTTTTTTTATTATTTTCAGAGGCACTTAGCTACAGCTAGAGAAAAGCTGCTCTTCTCAAACAAGAGTGCTGACACTGAGTCAACAGCAGGTTACTTCAGCCATGTAACTTATATTTTAAGACCCTAATCTGAGTGATATGAAAGTTTAAATAAATAAATATAATATATTTAGCAAAGCACACTTCCCTTTCTCCCAAATTAAGCATGTCTTACATTGGATTTTTCAGTGTGAGTTCTACAGATTGCTAAATCAAGACATCAGAATATTAGGAAATTTACACATAATTTAAAAAATACAATTTTCCAGTCAGAAACCAGTGGTTTATGATTTGTTGTTCTCCCTGAAGAACTTCATGTTTAAGAAATGCCAGCCGCTGTTTTCCTTAAAAAAATAATTAATTATGTTTGTTTGTGTTTTGCTGATGATGCAAAAAATCCATCAGTATGCTTACAAACGAAAGAAGCAAGTATGAAGGTACTTGCTTTCATTTTTACTTGGAAGAATTACCACTGTACTTACCTCTAATACAGCATGGAAACCATTCCTGTGATAACACTTGGAGCAATCATTTTTATCCTCCTATAAACTGGATTTCATTGGCAACCTGTAAATACAGCATGACACTGTTGGATTCACAGATAGTGTAGGATATAGGATATAGGATATAGGATATGGGTTATAGGATATAGGATATAGGATATAGGATATAGGGTATAGGGCTAGAGGACAGCAGCTGTGGAGTGCTTCAGTGTACCCTGCTCTTCTCACTAGATACATATTTCTCTCCAACCTTGGGCAGGGTAATTTTATTCTCCCTGGATACTAAAAGCCATATTTTAGGCTATATTCTCTGTCTGTGAGGGAGGGATCAAGGACTTACATTATTACATTTATATGCAGATTAGTCCACTTTGACTCAAATAGAGTGAAATTAAATTAAAAGCTGCTTACCTGCTAGCTCCTTCCTGACAGCAGGTAGCAAGGAAGAACAGAAATTGCATTTTATTCTAGTTCTACCTTGTTACTTGCCTGTCATAGCCAGTATGTAGGCTCAGGTTTTTTTATGATTTGCTGTTGTAGAGAAGTAGCAAACCATTGACAAAATGGGAGTAAGGAGGGAGTTTTGATCCAGGCACTTTAAGTCAAATGTCTGCTGAAACAGTGGGATTGCCTGGGGCTGTGGGGCAGATTGCAGACTCTGGCCTCTGGTATGTGCTAGAAAGAGCTACACAGGTACTGACAGCACCCCGGGCAGTGCTGAGCCTCACAGCACCCCTGAGGTTCTCTGGCACTCTGTGGAGTGCCATATCTATCCATGGAAGAGAGAGATAATAAACCTTCATTTCCTCTGACTGCTGAGGCTGGGATTCCTAGGTATTCCCTAGGTGAGTGGAAATAGTGGAAATCTAGGAGGCTTTTGCTTCCTTTTTCACCTGAAGCAGTCCCCAAAACGCTGGCAGGTGGTAACTCCAGGATTTCAAGGACTAGTGAGAGATTTAAGAAGTTAATTTTTTTTTCCCTCTGACTTCCCCCGGTGAATAGGGATTTGCACCCTTCATTACAAGATGCAGGGACAGAGATAAGCAATATATTCTGCTGTACAAACTTAAAGAGTAAAAATAACTTGGTAGGTACCAACACAGAAAAAGTCTGAAAACTGTACTGCCTACGAGAGGGACAAAGGAAAAAATAACTTAAAGCATATATAGGAGCATCCAGAAAGATACACACTGTAGGTAAAATTATTTTAGATGGCATGTTCTCAAATTCTGTGGGTCTTCTGAGACTGCTTTTGTTACAAGGATCTTCATGAAAATTAAAGCACATTTGTTGCCCATTCACACCTTTACTCTTCATTCCAGAAGAAATCCTCTATGATTTAGATATCAAGTATCTCAAGGGTTTGCACAGAAGCCAGGGAATGCAAAAATTAGTGTAGTCATAATGATGCAACCCTGAACTTCTTCAAAGCGTTTATATCATCCCAGGAACAAATTCAGATGAAGCATTGTAATTCAGTGACTTCCATTTCTATGATCACAAACCACCAGTTCTTCAAAAGCATTTTTTAAAACTGTTATTATGTTACTATAAACCAGTTTATATACATAAAGAATTCCCTCAGTCATGCCCACTCAGTTTAGTATTTATCTGCTTGGACTGGAAAATGTGAAAACACTGTTCACATGATAGATTTGGATCTTTTATAGTCTTACTGATCTTCCCATAGAATACATGATTTTTGGTGAGTTTAGCAAAACTTACTGAGAGGTAATTTTTATTCATTCTTAATAAGCATTTCTCTTTCAATCCACTGCTTGCCTAATCTCTCTGCTCTATGCTGAGCCATGGCAGAGCTGTTATTTTAGATAAGAAAGTGCTTGGCATAAGCAAGCACAGTAATATGAACAGTAATTACAGGTACTCAAGCCTCCCAGTAGCTTTCTTCCAAGTGCCAAATATTTGTGGTTACCTTTCAGGTACACACAGCCCTTGTTTTGCCTGACAGCATCACTTCAGCCAGCCAGTCACTGCCTGACAATTTATCACTAGTTCAGACTACAGCAACCTGACTAAATTTGGGTTGTCCTGTGGTCCAGGAGTTTAACTGGATCATTCTTGTGAGTCCCTTCCAGTATGCTGTGGATTCTGTAAAAGCAGGTTGGTGTCAAACGGATGGACTTGTCGTGAGAGATGCTATGTTTAAATAAGTACATATTATTAATTAAGCTATGATACTGCCTTGTGCAATGCATACAATTAGGGGAACATACAGCAAGGGTAAGGCAAGGAAGGGGCAGGTTCATTGTTCCTACCACTTTATTCAGAGGCAGTGACACATCTCCCCAAAAAATCTTTGCCATGTGGTTTGGATTATATTGCAGCATTTGGCTTGAAATCACCCATACTACTCTACTGCTGTGTGAATATGTTTTATCTGGTTCAGTAGAAAAATTATGGGAAGAAAACCATGGCAAACATTGAATCTTTTCCTGGCATTTCTTTGCAAGGCGTGGTGTCATACACAACAACAAAGACCAAATATCGGTTTCAGAACAGCAATGGCTTAAAAGAAGTCTGTCAGTATTTCCAATTGAGACTGAGTGAAATATTTTCTTCTCCTGAAAGATTACAAGCTTTTGGCTTCAAAAATGCCATAGTAGAATGTCAACCTTTACTTCATCCACAGTGGCTTACCATTTGTTCTCTTTTTCTCTCATCCAGTGCAGTCACCTGGCTAGGATTCATTACATTTCCACATGAGATAATAGTGTAATACAAATAAAAGTGTATTCTGTGTATCCTAATTGTCAGTGTGAATACCTGTACTAACCAATACTAGAGAACTGGCATTTATAACACATTCCCCAAGGACTTGGTTCCCTGTTAAAGTTAGTTCCAATGTCTTCTACAATTTCGTATTTGGAACTAGAGTACTGCACTCAGTTCTGAAGTCCCCAGCACAGGAAGGACATTGACCTGCTGGAGTGAGCCCAGAAGAGACCACCAAGAGATCAGAAGGATGGAGAACCTCTCCCACAAGGAAAGGCTGAGAGGACTGGGATTGTTCAGCCTGGAGAAGAGAAGACTTTGATGTGTCCTAATTGCAGCCTTCCAGTACCTGATGGAAACCTGCAAGGAAGATGGAGAGAGACTTTTTACAGGGGCATCTAGGCACAGGATGAGGGGAAACGGCTTCAAACTGAAGACAGCAAGATTTAGGAAGAAATTCTTTTAGTGTGAGTGTAGTGAGGCACTGAAATAGATCAAGTATTTGTGGATGCCCAATCCCTGGAAGTGTTCAAGGTCAGGTTGGATGGGGTCCTGGGCATCCTGGTCCAGGGGAAGCTGTCCCTGCCCACAGCAGGTTGGTTGGAACTGGATCATCTTTAAGGTCCCTTCCAATCCAAGCCAGTCTATGATTATGTGATCCTTGCAAAGAGTCGCCACTTTGCATCTTGTTACTGCAGTTTGGTGCTACAGTGTCTTGTTTCTATCTGACATTTCTAAAATCTGAATTTAACCAGTACAATAATTAATTTCTGTTCAAAATGCTTGTGTTTCTGTGGAGTTATTTGAACTGGTAGCGTGCTGATTGGTTTCTGTATTTACACATAGCATTTTACAGGTTGCCTGGGAAACCTAGAGCACTCTTTTAGGAAAAAGAGAATCCAAATTAATTTTGCCAGTCATAAATTCCAAGTAGTTTTGCAAGTGGTCAGTTACATAATTTTGCTAAGGTAATAGAGCCTTTAATATTTATTATTATGTTCCTAGCATTTACTTTTGGTAAAAAGAACAGAACAAATGTCCTCCAACATGGCACACTTGGAGGACTATAGTAGTTTAAATGTGGTAATCAGAAGAGCATCTGTTTTATGGAGTATTTATTGTAAGTCACAATAATGAGTATAATGTTGCCATGGATGATCTTATTACTGATTCATAAAACTGACCTTTAAAAATTAAAAGAACAAAAAAGCCCTATTTTAGGGCAGTAATTGGGATTATACAAAAGTGGTCAGGCCTTTGCCTTGGACCTGGATGATATTTATATGCCAGTGTCAAAACTGTGATCCTGAACCCCCTGTGATTGGCTGAAAGGTCAAATGGCTCTTCTCTCCTTTCCTGTAATCCCTACCTGCTGATGTGCCTGCAGCAGGCTACCCCTGGCTGGGGAAAGAAGAAAAGCAAGTAAGGAAACTTGTAGGTTGAGACAGATACAGTCTAGTAAGTGAAGAAAAGAAAAAAAGAAAAAGAAAGAAAAAGAAAAAGAAAAAGAAAAAGAAAAAGAAAAAGAAAAAGAAAAAGAAAAAGAAAAAGAAAAAGAAAAAGAAAAAGAAAAAGAAAAAGAAAAAGAACTGAAACAAAACAAGTGGTGTGAAGGCAATCACAGAGCAGTGGCTGTTTTCCAAAAACGAACAAAAAAAACCCTCACTTTTTTTTTTTTTTTTTTTTTTTTTTTCTGAGCACATTCTGTGCAGTGTGGGATATCCCTGGGGTTAGCTGGGGTCGGTTGTGCCAGTTTTGTCCAATTCCAGCTTCTGCCCATCCCCAGCCTACTCGCTGGGAGGGCAGAAGAGGAAAAAGAGAAAGCCTTGGTGCTGTGCAAGCACTGCTAACAGCCAAAACACAGTGGGTTGTCAACACTGCTCTGGTCACAGATCCACAGTACAGCACCCAACAGACTGCTCTCATCATGGTTAACTCCATCCCAGCCAGAGCCTGTACAGCAAAAATATTTGACATACATAGGGAGGTAACTGTGCCTCTCTTAAACTCTCACACTCTCCTTCTGCATTACAACCACTACAAAGTCAAAAATGCAGATTATTCTAAAAAGTAAGCTATTGTTTACTGTGTTTTGTGGTCAGTCAATATACTTATACTGTTTTGATATCAAGTCTAATTTCAATTTAAACATGGTAATGAAAAATAAATGCATTTTATTATTTAGTAATATAAATCACTAAACAGGTATACCTATATAGGTATAGTTACAGCATTCAGGAGCAGGAATATTTGGGCTCACTTTTTGGGACATCCAAGCCCTCTTTGTGAATAGCACCCACAGGATGAGGACTGCAGGGTTTTCTGGTGATAAGCCTTCATCACCTGCCCAGGCACCGTGCAAAAAACCTCCCATCCTTTGTCAGCACACAAGCAAACTGTAAGGGAAGATCCAAGTCATGCAGGTGCTCATCTCGGGCACAGGAGCCCACCCTGGGTTCCTGCTCCTATGTTCTTTTCAGTGGAGAACAAATGTCTAAGCAAGACACAATAATGGTCACAGTACAAAGCTACATACCTTCTCTGACTACCAGATTGTATCATACAAAAGATGGTGGACAGCTATCCCTCCCTTTTCCTCAGAGGAAAGGGTCTCCCTGATGCTGCCAGCTGTGTACTGCAAGCCCTGGCTGCTCCTCCTCTGCAGCCTGAGCAGCCACCAAGACTCATTTCAGGCAGCTGCTCTTTGCTAGCTCGAGGCATGTCCCTGTTCAGCAAGTTCAAGGTTTCAGACCCTGCTTTGAGGTGTCTAACTCAACAGGCACCAGCCAAAGTTCAATCCAAGATCTGAAAAAGAGGTATAGCCCTCTTGAGCAGCATCTCAGGCCAGGTGGGATGTACCCAGGCACCCAAAGCACAAGGGCACATGTGTTCAGCCAACTTTGAAATCCAAGTTTATCTTCAAGAGTGACCTAGCTCAACCAAGCCAGGTTCATCTCTCTTACTTGCAGGTATAATTTTCACAAGTGATCTCCCTTCTATGCACTTCCTTAGGAGTTTTTGATCATGTTAACTGTTGTGAGATTTAAACTATTTCAAAGTTCCTCCTGCCCTCCTGACTGCAGTTTTGTTAATCTGGGCCACAGCAGAGGTGGCTAAACCTCCTCCCAACCCAAATCCTGCCATTATGTAAAAACATCTACAGACATAGATGTGACCAGAAGACAAAATGAGCAGTACAATGCACTTTCAAACCACCATGAAGCTGAAGGACCTTGTGACTGCCAAGTGCCCCAAAGTCCAATGACACTGACATGTATGGTGCACATGCCACCTTTAGTAGCTGTTTCAGGAAACAGGATGGTTTCTGGAGGAGAGCATCCCTTAATAGTCACTAGGGCAACAATTTATTTAGAAAACAGCTCTAAGTCATGGATTGATATAATCAGAGTGCTAAATAGTACAATCTTTTTGTTGTATTTAGCAGCCCATAAAATTTAATACTGACCTTTTTCAATAGTAGTCACTGAAATGCAAATATGAGATACAAATGTGGTTTTCTCTCTCCACAGACCTGAGAGGTCCCCGTTTTCCAAACTGGGGACTGACCCCCTTTAGATGTCTACAGTCAGCACAGAGTTGCATGCTCCATGTCTTATTCTTTTCCTTCTAGAAAAACTCCTTTTACCTTCAGCTTGTTGTTTTATCCCCATTTTTTTGATTGCATCCACCTATTTTCCCTTGGTTTATGCATCCTTTGGACAGGGACTAATTTTACAATTGTGAGTCATCTGTCACAGGAGGACTGTTCTATGATAGGAGCTCTCAAACATATCTGCAAAACCAAATAAATATGCAAATAACTGTAAAAATAAGTAACAACAAAACCAAATAACCAAAATAATGTTTAAACATTAAGGAATTGCTTCTGGATATTTTGAGCCAGATTAGGCAATTTACAGTCTGTCATGAAGAAGGATTTGACATGAATACAGCAGGGCCTTTGCAATGTAGTAACTGATTGAACAAAACATCAGGCAATATTTCAGTGTTACATGCAAAGTATTGCAGTCAGAGGAGAGTTAGTAAATATGATCACTACTTTTCTTGTTGTTTCACTGTTGAAACAGAAGAGGGACAATCAAAATAAGAGGAAATGGACTTTTGTCTCTTTTAATCATCTGTACTTAGCTAACTTTTATTCCTAACAAGTAAAATTTACTCTGGTAATAATCCCCTTAAATGCTGTGAAATAAAGTTTCAAATGGAGCATCTCAAAATTTACCTAATAATTTCATGGCTCTTGGAAACTATAAGATCTTTGAAACAGACACTTTTATACAACCAATTTATCATAAATTAATCATAACATCACAACAAAACAATCAAGATGAATTCAGTTGACTTTAATGTAAATGTAATTTCTATTTCTGTAGGTGCTCCATTACAATTGGTCTACATTAATATCAGTCAATCATCACCTAAAATAAAGTCTACTCTCACTTTTTCTCCCCAATATATTTTCTGGCCATACATAATGTAATGTATTGAATCATACATAACGCAATGTATTGAATCTTGAGAGGAATGGGTATTGCTGCTCTGTCTGTGCCACTAGCCTGTACTATCACAAATACACAACTTAGGATTTTGTACCTGGTCAGTCTGGTATGAGTATTATAAATGGAAAAACTTATAGAACATACCCAGCTAAATGAAATTCTACATTTTGTTTAAGTAAAAGGAGGTGAAACTGTCCTAAACTGCATTAAAAAATATCCCACACTTTTGCAGGAGGAAACAATGTTGCTGTAGCGTTGATCAGAGAATGAAGAGAATTCTTTGAAGGAAAGATGCTTTTGTCCTATAATTAGACATGGGGATTTAAAAAAATAGCATAGCAGTATTTTTTAAAGCAAAAATGGTGAAAAATATTTCTTTTTAAGCAAGGTTTCTATTTTATTAACATAGAACATTCAAAAGGTCCTAAATGGTCTCATCCATAAGTTTCTGATAAATCCTGAGCCACTTATGCTGCTAGTTATCACTGTATGTAGTGTATGTAGTTCTGATGGAGTCATAGGGGTACCAGTAAAACTTCGGTGCTGCAACCCACATGGAGACAAAAACTACAAACAGACTAAAGGAGTTCCCTCCTGCAGGCAAAGGAGAACCTGTAGAGGGTCACTCTGCAAGTGCTTGTTGGGAAATTTGCCACGGGAAGCGGCAGGGAAGAATGAAGCAAATTCAAACACACAAAAATTATGTTCACTATATGTATAATACTCATGCAACAGCCTTTTGCATTTGTAATACAGACTGCCTCGGGGCAGCTGGAGGAACAGTTTTGCAAGGAATTAAATTGTTCTTTTAAAAGACAAAAAAAATTATACGTGAATGATAAAGAGCATTGAGCTGACAGAAATCAGTTACCTGTTCAAATTCCACATCTCCAGAGACATATCACTGCAGTACAGATTTAACCACTTAACCAAAATTCTCTATAGCTATAGTAATTTCCTTTAGTATTTCCATAATAAATTGTCTAACATGACAGTCAGAGAAATTCCTTAGCAATGTGTGTATCTAAATATTCATTAAAGTGTGTGTATGTTTGTTTGGTTTGTTTTTTTCAAACAGGTTTTGAGGCATGTTTGTAAAGAAAAACTGAAACCTGATTTGGCAACACTGATTACAGGATCTGTGAATTTTAACGAGTTTGGATAGGTGCAAAAGGACATGACCATCTTTTCATCTGTAGGAATTATTTGTGAGATAATCCTAACTCTTTTTGCTGAAAACACTGAAATGTCTGGTAATCAAAAGTAGAAATCATCTCAGTTTTTGTTTCAAGGATTTATAAATCAGTACGATTTCACCTGAGTAAAGTAAGGAGTTCTGTTTGAACTCTCAAGAGCAACCAGAAGTAGAGAGGCCAAGAGAACTGAGCTCTCTGTTTTGGTAGCTACACCGCTGGTGTTTAGCAACTGTTTTACCAGCAACAGAGATCTTGGATAGGTGCCCCTGGGTTTTAATTCCTATTCAGTTGAATTCAATAAGTACCCTATTCTAATGGAACCAAAACAGTGGACGCAGGAATTCAGTTTCCAGCTTTTCATTCCCTCAGCAGGAAATCATTGTTCTTTTTTCCAAATAGCTGAAAACAAAAAAAAAATCAGGAAAAATATTCAGAGAACGAAAATGTTTGAGGTAGAGAAGAGGGTAATCATTTACATATGTGCATGGAAAAGTTTTGAAAATTAGTTTTGGAGCTCTGCTTGCAGTTGTATTTCTTCCCCACTTATTATTGCTCTCTAACGGTAAACTTTGTTCAATTCTGCCAGAGCCAACAGAAAAACAGTAGAATATCACCCAGCAGATTCAAAGAGCAGGAAAACAGCTTTGCCAAAAAATAAGTAAGTAAATAAATTCATTTTTAAATCAGTGATAAGTAATATAAATAAAAATTTTATTATTGATGTGTCCATGCTATTATCACACACTCTACCCCAGTACACTCTTGTGTGGTTTACAGCTTGGTCAGTGAACAGGAAACCACTCAGCTTCACCCTGTGCTCCAAAGCTACTGCTAACCTAAATTATTCTGCAATTGTAAGAGTGAGCTAGTTGAAACTCAGAGGTTTGTAGTGGTATTTCCCAAACTTCAGGCAATTCCAAGGGTGGATGTTTAGACATAGATAAAATGTGTGCATTAATGCAGTCTTAATGTGATCCCTGGCCAAATCTTCATTGCAAAATAACTTTTAATGTTGCTTCTGAATTCTAAGTCCTGCTACTGCAATGATCCACAAATGTTGCTGGACAGGCTGATACAGAGCTACTGTCCAGTGGGTAAAGATGGTCATGGTGAGAGAACCAACACCAGAGTAAGGCTTATGTTCTTCCACACCCAAGATATCTCACATACTCTCCATGGCAGAGTAAGAGCAGGATGGAAGAATACCCTACCAGGACTAGGGGAAGTGTTATACCTGTACCTACACCTGGCAGAATGGGAAGGGAGCCATGTGGAGTGGCACAGCTGCATGTGGAAAGAGTTTTAGTTCCTGTCTCCCTAAGGAAACTCATCCCTCCAACAACACACTGAATATGCTAAAGCATCAATAAGGCTGTTACAATATTTATGTCTAAAATGAATGCTTGCAAAATGAGTAGAGCTCTCTACAACAAACTTGGAGCTGTAAGTGAGCAAAAATGTAAGGTTTGACCTGAGATGGTTGAATCTCCAAATGTGCCGAGTAATTTCTCAAATGTACTACTTATCCTTGCAACTTTCACTCATTAATTTAAATTGGACTCCTTGAGAAGTTTCATAGAACAATGTAAATTTCTAATATTTAATTAAGTGGATTTCTTTTCTTTTTTTATGCATTTAGATCTTGCCCAAACCTGCATGAAGTAATGAAACCGAATATACATCTAAAAGGTAAAATTCTTTCACTGCTGAAATAGGAACTACTATAGTATGTGTATGTAGCCTATACTTCCTACTCAGAGCCATTAAAAGTCTGTGACAGGTTGGAACATTTTAATATCATAAAAATTAAAATGAATTGGTAGAAAACATGAAAAGTAATGGATACCCACTAAGGGGATACCCACTAATGCAGACAACAAAAAGTTGTTTACATCCACCGTGCCCCAAAAATGTTTGGTTTCATGATGGTATATACTGCAAAAACCCAGGAATAATTATTCCGTTGATGCAGACTGAAAATATTACTTTGGCTGATGGCTTCTAGAAAGCAACAGAGGGAACTTTCTTTTTCTGTCTGCCACTGCCTTTGAGGGTGTCTCCTCTTTTTGCTGTTTGCTGTTCCAGAAAAAGAAGACAATGACATAGGATCTCTAAATCTGTTTTCATGACAGATTATGGTCAGTAGCAATCATGTTTTTAAACTACATTAATTTCAAAAGTAAAACACTACACTTACTTAAATTGCTCATAAATGACACTGCAGTTCACCACTGCAGCTCAGCTGAGACATTTAATGCAAAACATATAAAATGATCTAACTAAAAAGTGGCATAACTAGCCAGATAAATTTACTTGATGTACCATATGTTTATAGTGTTATGTGAAGTTTGTTAAATGCATTAAATATCCATATAATATAGAAGAATTAGATTTAGGGCTTGAAAAAGCAGTTCTGGGAAAAATAAAACCCAGCAATCTATCATCTAACTGCAAATCTTTTAATGTTTGTGGATAGCTGGCCTTAGCCCAAATACCCACCATAACTGGTATTTATTCACATGCCTTTTTCACATCTCTGAAGTGAAATCTGTCAAATCTTTTACTTGGTACTCTAATTAAACCTATATTATTCAGGAAGCTTGTTTATCTAGCCCCTCTATAGGCTTAAGTAAGATGCCTGTATATCTGAACAGGACAAGGTTTGGCATCATAATTTTGGGCCAGACAGTAAAACAGTGACTCTAAAAATGTCTACACGGTTCTTCCTTGCAGCATTCCCAGCTTCAGGGTGTTTTTCTACTGATCCCTGTCAGGATCACAGGGTTTATTAAATCACAACCCACAATTCTTTATCACCTTCTGCCACTGGCTGAAACAGCACAGTGGCTAAAAAAACCACTGTGCATTCATAGATTCAGATAAGCCAATGGGAACAGATTTACCTTCTGCTTTCCCACTTAAAGGGCTATGTTTTTGATGTTGGATTTTTGTGTACAAATTCCTAACCTGTCACCCTTTTAAACAAAACGTTTTTAGGTGACCATGAAAAGTCAAGGTTTCCACAAAATGCACACGCTCTTTTATTCCATTGCAAATTAAAGAGAAGATAATTTTTTCCATTTTGTCCTTTGACATCAGGCATTCTCTGTCAACTGGCAGAAACACATCCACACGTATGGCACAGAAATATAACACCTTAATATTATCATAAGTGATAGTCTCTATTTATCATTTTCACAGGCTATGCAGCAAAGCAGTGAAAAATTTTCAGACTGAATAAAACATGATGAGTCCCTGTAGCTTGAGGAGACTCTCTAGCCTGTGCCAGTTTTAAATCCTTAGCTTGTAGTGAAAAAAAATTATGCCAGAAGGTCCAGCTGACTGCAGCTACATGGCACAAAGATTCTGTTCTCTTTCATCTTTGTTCAACAGCCAGTGCAGCAAAAGACAGAAAATCTGAAGATGTCTCTGCACATTGCTGGTGGGTTGGGCTAACTGACCTTTAAAGGTCCTTACCAACACAAACTAGCCTGTGATTCTATAATAAACTGGATGTTCCAGCAAGAGATGATAGATAGATAGATAGATAGATAGATAGATAGATAGATAGATAGATAGATAGATAGATATCAGCCAAAATAATCTCCCCTTAGGTGTTTGGCTTCTATGACAGTACCTCATCTAACATCTGGACAGTGCATAGCACTTCTCATTCTGAAGGCCTGATATGTACAGCAAGGCTGACAGAGTGAAATATTCATCCTCATTGTGGAAATTGTATTCTTAAATAACAGGAAGAGTGGTTTCTCACTGGTTTGCACTCCTCAGCTAGCACAGAGCAGATATTTGGGCAGTCAGCTTTTGTAGAGGGTGGACCCATGGAAAAGCAGCCCCAGTGCTGCTCCCTTCACTGGTCCAGTGCAAAGAAGAAAGAAGGCAGATGGAGTTCATCCCAACTCCAGTGATTCATGCATAACAGAAGAGGTGATAAACTGACCTGAACATCAAGTTGTAAACTGATATTGGATAGCAATCCATCACCCCAAAGGCTTGTGTCAAACAGTCCCCTTTTCACATTATGCCATGAAATGCATGGGCAATAGCACTGACTTTTACCACTGTTATTAACTTTTTATTGTTGAGAATAAAACAACCCCACTTTTTTTTATGAACAGAAGTACAAAGGCTGCAAATTAAGACCCTGCCTTTTTTATTATTATCCCGGTGCCACTTTTAACTGGGCTTACTTCTGATAAGCACCAGCATAACTAAACAGAAAATCAGAAAGCAGCTTGCATGAATGTCGCCTTCCCTGTTGCCCATGAATCCCTCCAAGCAGAGAATAAAGTACTACATATATTGAATAAATGAACATTCAATGCCATCTGCTGGGGTATACAAAAATATGCAATACCAGGCTCACAGAACGAGAGAGCAGCAAATGCAAAGAGGGTGTTTAGGCAGAAACTTACTTCTTCCAAAACACAGCAATAAAGGGAGGGTTGTGGGATGCTGGCTGTCCTTAACATTCTTCAGCCATGGGGTACAACCTCTGGACAAGTAGTTCTGGTTTTAACTCTCCCCTTAGCATAAAAGTATTTCAGTGCACCGCTATCCCTTTTTATCTAAGCATTACAATGTGCTGTAATTATTTGTTATTGGTTGGTCTTCATAGGACTTTCATACTCTACTTTTGAAATTAGGCCATAATGTAGCCAGAGATGCAAGATTTGTGAGATTAAAGGCAACCTAAGAAAGGATTGAAATAGACCAGAGCAAGAGCAGATACTGGGCAAGGTCATACCATGGGTGTTTTACATTAAAGAGTCACTGTATTTAATGTGTAAATCAGGTTAAGTGAAGCAGTTGGGAGTCTCTGTTCACCAGCTCTCTGGCCCTGTAGCTCATGCTCTCCTGGCTATACCACAAGACAGCTCCATGGCAGACAAACCCCTCTGAGAATAGTTTATAGCCTGGCAGCTGGAGTGTTCTCAGGTTTGGGATTTTCTTCTGCTGTGAAGAGAACAAAACACATTCCTATTCACAGCAGGATTTTCAGTCCAAGAGTCCCATAGCTCCCAAAGATCTGCACCAAGAAGCAAAACCCAGGAGAGACAGGAGTTCAAGCACATCCTTCTTTGGGTGTTTTTGGTGAGTGGGTTAGACATGCTCATGATCATTAATCCCATTTCCACACAGCTGCTTCCTCATGCATTGTACAGGTCAACAAACTCATGGGTGGACCTGCTTCACATCCTTTTTTCAGTACCTCTAAAATACTGTAAATAAATACTCTAAAATCAGAGGTTGGCAGACTTTTATCCCTTTATATAAGCTATTAGTTACGGTATAATTTACTACAGAATGGGACCTGCTGACAGCTTTTCTCCATTTTATACAGAAAAGAGAATTATTCCTGCTAACACCCATCATTCTGTAAGTACCATGTGTTCTAAAATTTTACTTTTCTTTCATATCCTGATGTACACTGATATCATCTGTGTTATAATACTAATAGAAAATGCAATCATCATTGGTTTTTAATGCAAAATAAGGCATAAGAATTGTGAAATATAGATGAGAATTTTACCTTTTTTTAGTGGGATCTTGTAGTAATCACAGGATCTAGACTGAAGAAGTGACTCACTCACCAATCCTCCATTTATGGGCTGGATCTAAAATCCACCTTTATCATAAGATCAGGCAAAAAAACAGGAATCAAGTTGAAAAAGGATGTAAGTCATAAATCTCAAGATTAAATATGTAAGCAATATAAATGAAAGCTGAAAAGCAAACAGTGCACATTTCAATGTCTTTCCATCTGTATCTGAAATCTGGGTTTGAGTTTCGGTTCAGGCGTATAACAAAATAGTGTAAATACCTTTTAAATCACAGAAAGATGAAAATAAAGCACAGATCTATGTTTTATAAGCAAGTTGGACAAATAAAGGATGACTAAAGAAGTTTGATGCAATCAATACTTTGACTGCTTTAGATTTCACAGGATGATTAATAAGAATCAGATGCTGTATGGGATTAATACCAAATAGAAGGCAAAAACAGCACAGAGCAGAATGGGGAAAGAATGATCAGGAAATTATTTACTCATGCTAAGACACATAAAGAATTATTTAATAAATATCTGAGATATTAATTTATTATCTTTGGGAATTCTCCAGAGTCCTGAGTTCCTAAAATTATGGAAAAGAACAGTGGTAACTGCAATGTCTTCCAAGAAAGAAAGAAAGCAAATCCTAAGGATTTGTTTGGTACCTGGAGAGATTATTAAACAAAGACAATCTGAAAGCATCTTTTGGAAATAATAGGTCTGATTATGTACACAATTGTTAATGTGAACATGAAGAACATCTCATCAACTCCTCAAACTAAAAGTAATTTCCTTTTCAGCAGAAATTTGACTACAATAATGAGAAAGAAAACAGTAAATGTGATATATATTGATTTTTATTAGGCCTCTGCTATTTCCCAGAAGACAGTCCCACAAGTACATGCCTGGTCTAGATGAAAATGCATTTTTTTCAGATGAAAGTGCTTGCACAACTGATTGAAAAAATAACCACTCTCAGCCTAGCTGACAGTGGTTTGCTATTGAACTGGAAAGAGTTGTGCAGAGAAGAGCCTGAAAACCCAGGTACCCTGCAGGGGTCTGTCTAGGGTGTGATGACATTTTTATGTACTGTCATAAAGACAAACCTCACCCTGCAATGTACTGTAAAGAACACTTCCTGGAGGTCTGCCTCACGTTATAACAAAGATGTGCACAACCTGGAGTGAGCTCACAGGAAAGTAACACTGGGGATATGAGATTCAAAGTCTTTTAAGTTGGTTGACATCCAGGAAAGATTTAAAGAAATATTTGCTTAGTGAGAAGAATTTAAAAATATATAATTATAGGCATTAGCATAATAAAGTTTGAAATAAAGCGGTGAGTAATCATTTTTTTCGTGTCCTTGGAGAGTAAAACAAATTGGTTTAAATTTTAGCACTCAAGAGAAAAAGCATGAACTGAAAGGGCAGTTAGCTGGTAGAAGATATATCAGGAAGCTATTGATTCCCCATTACTAATGAGAATAAAGCAAACATCAGGGAATACATTTGAGAATAAAATAAATTTGAAAATAAACATCAAAGAAGATCCAAGTGCATGGATGTGCCTACACTGTTGGTAACAAAATATGACTTCTAGAGGCATGGGGTACTCTCAGCTGAGTTTCCTCAGCAGCAATGTCAGCTCTGTGCTGAAGGAAGGCAGCAGTTACGTTTCAGTGAGTAAACAGTGAGGGTGAAGGGTGTAGCAGCACTCCAGAACACAGCATTGAACAAACCTACACAAGTGTATAGACACATTCGGAGACGTCCTGAGCCACTGTCAGCACCATATTTCCACGGACTCCACTGTTCAATACGTGCTCACTACCACATCCACTTGGACTGTACATTTGTCAGCACGAATTCCTCAAAACACTGTATGTTTTTATTTTGAAGCGTGACATTTGTGATGAGCTAGTTAATATATTCCTGAAGTAACATATGTAAACGGTCAGTACAATACAAATACCACGTGGATAATATTACAATAAAAGATACAGTTTCAAATGTCTGCAACGATCATAAATTAAACAACTCTCATTATATTTTCAAGAGCAGAGAGGCAAAATTCAGAGAGACATTTAAACTGTCTCCCAAATGGCTATTTCATGAATCTAAATTAAAAATTTAGGTACTCAAATTACTTCCTCAATTACTTTCCAACCCTTCAGTGCCCATCAGAAAATTTCCCATGCAACAAAATGTCTGGTTATGACAACCGTATATTTCCACACTGAAATAAATCTTGAACTTAAATTTATTTGCACTATGTGTATCTCTCTTCTCCTATCCAGAGCAAATACTTGACAATGAAGGGCAAGAGTGACTTACAGTTTTCCTCCAAGCTATCTGAGGAGGAAGAAAATGCGTATGAGACTGTAAGTTCTACAATGCTGGAAGCCATTCATTCTTTGAGAATCCTTCCTGCCAAACCTCTACAAGAATCTGAATATGCAGGTAACATTTTCTGTCTCTGGAAACTGAGCAAAACCTAGAGTTAGATCCAAGCAGCACAGACTTGGAGTTTTCAGTCCAGATTTATTTATTTTTAATTAAATGGTTCAACTGGAAAATAACACTGGTAGGCAGAAACATGAGAAGAACTTTGTCTGCTTCTTCATATTCAAGAGTTACTCTGATTTTCAGTAGATTGTGCTAAATTAATAATTATGACTGCTTTTTAATCTTAATATTACCTTTACAGGATAAATTCTATTATCCCATTCCACATGGAATGTGCAAAAAACTGGCTGATCAAACCCACAGCCATTTCAGAAAATCTCGGTGCTATTTAAGCATAGAAACCTTTAAGATGGAAAACATATTTAAAAAACACACTAAACTTTCCTCCAGGTGATAGCGTAGTAATCTTTCTAAAGATGTTCTCTAACGCTTTAAATAGAAGTAATAAGCATTTACTGTTTAGCATTTACTTTTTCTCAAGCATTCTTAACCTTGTAGGGTAGCTGCATTAATCACCTTTTGGTTTACTAAAGCTACTCTAAGTCACATTTAATGCCTAAAGATACAGAGCCAATTAATATCTCATTTATGGAAGCAAAACATCATCCTAGCTGTGCATTGCTCCAACCCAATATAAACACTCTAGAAGTTTCAAATAGTTAAAAAAATGGGGAGGGAGTCCTAGATGAGAAAGACTGGGAAATCATAAACCAGATAGCTTGCTCCAGTTCACATCAAAGTCAGGAAAGACATTTTCTTCTCATGTTTCATGGGAGTTTGCTTGATGTCTAAACAAATAGATGGTTTGTAAAGTGAGTAAATTTGTCAGTATCTGAAAGGATCACAATCAGTCTGAACAACCAGATATTCTACATCATGTTCCAAGACTTGTCCATTTTATTTGGAAAGCTGAAGTGAATTCCAAATAAAGTTTTTATCTTGGTTAGTAGTAAAAACTTTCATTTATCAGTCAGAATCTTTTGTTGTTTATGTAAGATTGTCCTGAAACAGTCAAAAGGCATAGTTTTTGTTTTGTGAATTCAGGTTAAACACAATAAACAAAAAAGCTGGTTTTTATCTGTGTATTGTGCCCAGTAACTATATCGTAGCAAGATACAAGGACTGAAAATATATTTCAAAAGGCTAAAATTCAATGCTAACATTTTTGCCATCTTTTCTAGATAAATACCAGAGCTCTTGAGATGTAAAATTAATGACTGAAAAACTTGCTAGTATACAAGATGAGCATTTCTTTTTGTTGGCCAGGGATGCAGTTTTTATTGAAAGCTAAAGTAAAAATTAAAATACTACCTAGAGAATAAAATCCCTACCACCCTCACAAAACCAGAGCAATATGATGGCATTGCCAAGAGCAAAGTTCTAAATGAAAAACAACTTCAGTAATCTAACCACAGCTAAGGTCAAATGTCTGCCTTAACTGTTTACCAGCTTATGAAGGCTTTTATTTATAACCACGGTGGGGATGTTAACCATAAAGCTATCACCAGGGTCATGCTTATGTCCTCGGTACAGCTGCTAAAATGGTTGCTAAGTTCTGGGGAGAAAAAAAAATAGTTATAAAAATGGTGAGACCAGACCTGAAAAACACATTCTGAACATTAAAACTTCTCCTATTTCAAACACCATATTACTGAATTACTCAGGCTTGATTTTTCTTCCTCTTTTGCAGATAAGCGTTGCTTAAGGCCTTCACGTACCACTTCCCCAATGAGCGAGAACTCATCTCAGCCCCTTCAACACTCAGCTGTAAGTAAAGATACTAAACCTTATTCACAAACAGATTTCCCCTTTTCTGTAAAATCTCCCAAAGTGCAGTCTATTTACAGTCTTAGCCACATCACCCTGATGTGCACCAGGCTGCCCAAGTTCCTGTGAGCTGTTCCTGTTTCACTTTGCAGGGATGCCCTTGGCCTCTTGCTTTCACTCATTGACTGCTGGGCTTCTACCAAGGCTTAGAGGCATCCCAGCCAGGAGCAGCACCTCTCTATTGGCCATAGCTTCAAGAATGATGGCTAACATGACATCTTTATCTTGGTTTATTAACAGATTCACACATTTGATCCAGAGGAGACAACAGTGCCAAACGTAAGAGGTATAATAAAATTTTTTTTAATTTACCCATTTCTACAAACAGAAATAGTAATTGCTACTTCCATATTTACCTTTGGTACATAAGGCAGAGGTTACAGATGATGGAATAGACACTGTTTTCAGAACAGCAGCTGCTTTCCCAAACAATCATCCTGCAAATTTTGCAACACTCTTTCAACTATCTAACAGTGAAGTAATTATTTAAAGAAGGAGATATACCTTATCTCAGGAATTCCCTGTTCCTACAGGGGAGGAAAAAAAGCCCTTCAGTTTAAAAATCAGGTTTTCCTTTTCACTATATTGTAAGGACACAAGGGGCAGGGAGAAGCCAGTGTCTCCTGAGCTCCTCAACCAAAAGTCTGCAAGATCCCTGCTGCGCTTTACATCTAATAATGTAATTCTTTTTCACTCCCTATCCTTCTCAGGCTTTTTCCATTAATATATTGTAAAACACAATCTAATAACTATTTTAAACTGGTAATACCAACTTTAGCAATTCCCACTAGGGATTTACATCCTAGGGTGAAAGTTTACAAAGGCTGTCAGACAATGTTCACCAACTCAGAATATGCTAATTGTGTGGTATATCACCTCGCATAATTTTTTCTCTGCAGCCTTACCTTTGAAACTAAATTTGCTTCAAAATCCTTTAATTTTGAATCAAAAATGTGCCTTTAATTTTGTTTTGTTTCTTGTGGTGAAATCAGAGACAAGAACCTACTGAAGTGTCCAAATATTAAATCATCTGATTGACAGTTTTACGCAATTGTAAGATTGTTTTAAAAGTAGGTTTCTATGCACCTTTTTATATTTAATTTACTTTGGATGTAGCAGTACATCATGAAGTCAGCTACTGAAGGATTAAATATCTGATTATCTTTGAAAAGAAATGGTATTTTTTTATCTCACCATTTAAAAATCTTTGAACCATAAGGTAATACGGTCAAAAAGACTGAAATTGCCAATACACGAAATTGTGACCCTTTTGTGTTTGCTGTAACAGCTGATTTTTAGAAAGCATTGTAATTTGAACAGCCAGAAAAATAACTCCAAGAATTCCATGTAAAACAGCATTTGCTTTCCCCCGCCCCCCATTTATTTTGCACTATAATGTAAAATGTAGAGAGAAATAATTCCTACAGGTGATTAAAAGGTAAGCACTATATAGTTTGAAAATAAAGAGATTGATTCTTGTGAGCAAATCCCCAGGTAGCCCGGAAAAAAAGCTGAATTGAGATAAATTCGAGTAAGCCAGCTTCAAACTCTGCAGAAATCAGTAGGCAAGGACAGTTTGCCAGTTTATCTAAAGCTCTGAATTCCACCAGGATTTAGTAGGCTGGATTTGCATGTCCACATGTGATGTGTGCTGATGTTAAGATGAACCAAAGCCAGTGCAGGAAGGTAAATTAAACTCTGGTGTTTGAGAATGCAACTGATACATACTTTTAGTACTTCCTGAGTGAATAGGACTTATAGAGGACACTATTCTTTTTAGAGAATAGCTACACTGTTTTTAAATATATCCTAACATTTTTTGTCATGCCCAGTGCTATTAAGTTGCCTTGCCACAAGATGGCATGAAAAGCACAGGAGACTTTTTTTTCAGCAGTATTTTCTAGAAATGTTAAACATTTAAGGTATCATTATATTATTCAGAGCAATTTGTTATGGTTTAGTTGAAGGAGAGCTTAAGATCTGTTGCATGTCCTTTGCATTAGTTAAGATTCCAGCATGTAGAATTTAGGAAAATAATTTCAATATAACAAAAATAAAGTAAGGGTTTTTTTGTTGGTTTTTTTTTTTTTTTTTTTTATTAGTAAGATGTTAATTTAAATACTCGGTCATATTTTGGTATACTTGAAAAAAATAGAACTGATTTCATTGGTTTTCAGTATTTTTATAAATTTCTATACAAAAATAAAAACAGACAAAGAATGCATCCCTAACTGGTTAAGCACATATATATATATATATATATATATATATATATAAAGTCACTCAAAAATATTTAAATTTACAATACCTGAATAAATACCAATCTCAAGTGTTTTATTCTGAAAGCAAGAGCAGAGGTCTGCAGGTAGAGCCAGGGGAAGGCAAAGAATGGGGTTGGACTGCCCATAATAATACTAACAATACCAGAATAAAACAAACTTCATTTGAAATTATATGGGTAGCACTCTACTAAGAATTATTTGTAATTATTTTTAGGAGGAAGAATGAAAATACACAGATACCAGGTAAGCAGCATCTCTCACCAATTAAAATTTTTACTGGTTATTTTGCCACGCAATAGATTTTTAAAAGCAAGCTGCCATTTTGCTAGCACTAGATAAAGGAAAAGAGAACTCCTGTCTGCAGTCCTACATTATCTCACTCACATTCACATGAGATGTCTTCTGTTCCTCAGTGATTTTAAAATGGCATGTTACAGCACGATGCTTTGTGCTGTAAAGCACACAAACCCTTTGACTCTTGACACAGGCATGGCTACTTGAATCTAAATTCTTTGCATTTCTCTCTAGTAAACCAAGGAGGGGGAAAAGCTCACAGAGATTTTTGTTTCCTCTCTTTTTCAGGAGCCCACACCTCCCCCACGGTAAGATCACATCAGAGATCACTTACCTGTGCTCCCCGGGGAACTCAGTGCTAATGAATGCTCACATCCATCTGTGCTGCTCATGGTAATGAGGTGACTGGAAGTGAGCCAGCATCCTTTTACTGCTGCCTCTCTTCGGACTTACAGGTTCTGATGTGGAATTAGGGAGAACAAAGCTCTAAGTATTCATAGCAGGAGCTCAGGCCTGCATCTTCAAAACCAACTTAGCTGTGCCTATGGACAAGTCAAAAGCCTGGAAATATTGAATCTGGTTCAACCCAGATATAAATTGCTGGGGAAAAAGATATTCCACCAATTTTATTGGTGCCTTAGGCTCTGTTCACAGTGATAATATTGACTTCATTCTCACTTAAATCTATTTGCCAGTGGCTTTTTGCTACACATCTAAATCATGTATAGAAATCAACTGGAATATTTCCACTTACTCCCACAGAAGATAGACCAAGGTCTATTCCACAAAAATATTTTTCTATTATATGCCCACAAATAAAAAAAGAAAAAATTAATCGTTTCTTGATTTGGTCAACCTCATATAACAATTGCTATAATTAAAAAAGAAACCTTTCAAATGGTCATCTAGGAATGACAAGTTTATTCCTCCATGCCTACATTGATTGCTCTAAAAGACACAGAGAATTTTAAAATATGATTAGCATTATATATTTAAATTTGACTCTAAAAGCATGAAATAGCATAAAAGGGTAGTAAAATTTCACAAATTCAAAACTGCAATAGTGCAGGAATAAAAACATTCCCAATCCATATTCTACATCATTCATACTCTGCTATTTGTTTCTATTTGTATTATGGTGGCCAGAACGGTTCTTAATTCTCTCACTTGACTTAATTTGGGTGTGCACTGTGCAAACACACAAGGCTCCCTCCCCAGGAGCCCACCACTGAAGGCAGCTCTGCCAGGCATGTTGGATGCACCTCCAGTTTTGTCCAGCCAACCTTTCCTTGCTACAGCTTCCAGCTGTGACTGCCTGGTCTCAGCACAGACAGGGAGTGCCCACATCCATCAGAAAACATCAGGCCCATGTTACCTGTGAGTTTTCTGGGATAAAGAACATTTTTTCCTCTGCAGCCATACCCACCTGGATATATCCACACTGCAGAGCTGTACCTGGCACACGCTGTGAGGACAAAAAAGCAGTGTTTAGTGGCACACAACACAGTGCAGTGATGTCTTGCAAATGTAGAATATTATCCAATATTACTATTGCTATTGAAGTGCTCTGAAGAAATCCTGGATCTGAGCTTGGCTCAAGGTACAAATACCTTGAAATACTCTCAGAAAATTCCAGTTTCTTACTTTCAGAACTTGCACTTAAAACACTGCCCCTGCACCTCCTTTATTAATAGCTCTTCAAGTTCTTCTTTGACTTCTCTAGGCCTCTGAAGATGCTGCCAAAGCAGTATCAGCCCCTTCCTCCAGAGCCAAGAATAAGCAGCCAGGTCTTTCACAAGAGGAACACACTCAGCCAAGATCCCACCTTTCCAATATCAGCAAAAGTCACAAGGTACAGTTCATTCCTCATCTTCGTTCCCTGAGAATCAAAACACTCTCCCTGCTCAAACCATAAAATTTTACTTACATCACACCTCTGCTTTTACTTAAGAAAGTTATTCTTCACACAACTGTGAATAATTGAGAGAAGTGGTATTTAGCATAATGTGGCATTAACTTTTTTTTTTTTTTTAAAGAAATGACAAATTAATGCTAAAGAAGTAAAGGAGTAGAAAAGTAGACAGAACTTTCATGAACACTTTGTTTAGGATTTGTCCTATTTTTTTTTTTCTTAATAATATTTAGAGGTCTTGCAACCACTTTTAAATACAAAAATGCTATTTACTTAGCACAATTAGTGAATCAATTGATGGGGAAACACATTGACTGCACCAGAGAGACAGAAACACATTCCACATCCCAAAGACATTACATTCAGCAAAAGAAATGACTCATCTGTAGGCAGAAGTCTGGCTTCAGCCCATGAGATCAATGAATCCAGGCTACAAATCACTTCTTGCCCTTTCCATTTTGCACTCCCCAGCCACACAACGCCCGTGATCATTCAGCATCCTGACATGGCAGTGAGGATGAGCCACCAGAAGCACAAACCACTTGTGCCCAGCTGTATGACCCAGCACATGCTTATGGCAGGTTATGAGTCTGGCTGCTTTTTCCACACAAACATACCCGGTCAGATGAGCACAAACACACTCTGCTCACTGCCACATAAGCAGATGTGCATCTGCTCCTGCTGTCTGACCAAAATGCACATCCATAACAGGGATAGGGTTGGACACATGCTGGGAGGAGGAATGACACAGAGTATGAAGCTCAAATGACTCTTGACAAAATCCTATAGCAGCCAGAAGCCGTGTCAATATTGTCCATCCTTCCTTAAATGATTTCAATTTCAGCTCATCAGGATGGAACTTTGCTTCATTTTATGGATGTCACTTCAAATCCCTTGAGGGGAAAATAATCTTTTACTTAAAGTTAAGTATATACTTAATGAGTGAGCTCTAATTATGGGTTGTTGAGGAGGGGGGGGGTTCCTGAATAGTGCTTAAATTTTTTCATGGATTAGGTTCCAAAAGCTGTTGGTTTCTAAGACATTTAATTAATATGAAGTAGCTTCATATTCAGATGCAAGACCTGACATGGAGCTGCAAAGTTCCAAATCCCACAGCTGATCCCCTCCTTTGGTAGGGCAGCACAGATTGAAAGCTTTGTGAGAAATGTTGTAATTCGTGTTGCCAGCAGATATCAGTATGCAGAGCACTTGGATTTAAAAGGTCCTATTATAAAGCCAAATTCTGTAATAGAAATACATGTCATGTCTATTGTACTAGGGGGTTTTATCACATTAGTAAGACAGAAGTGGCACAGAATAACATCACAAAGTATCTGGGGAAGGCACTGGACAAATTTCCCACAAGCACTTCACTCAAAATATTTCTCACCCATCCTCAGTCCAGTTATAGCTTTATAAAGAGAAAACATACATATGAGCTGCAGAGGGAAGGAGTGTGGCACTACAGCTTACAGTCCTTTGCTAGACTGTAAGCAAAGCTGTCCAACCACAGATGTGATTTAGGAGTACAAGTCTTGTTTTCCAACAAACTTTGGAAGACTTATAAAATTTAACACATCATTATTTATACACTCTAAAAAATAGCTTCATAAAAAAAATAGGCAAGTGCAGGGTCCTGGAATGTATCTTAGAAGGTGTGGTGTGATTGAAACTTCCATATGCCTGTGGTAGGCAGGCCATGCAAGGGCCATGTCCCTTGGAGGTGGAGGCCAGCCCTGCAAGAACATTTTTAATGTCATGGAACTTTATCACACACCCAATGTCCTGAATATGGGCTTTCACACATTAAATAATGGCTCTGGAGACCAAGCTAATAAATTGCAGAAACTAACACAAAAAGAAGTATCCAAACCGAAATACTTCCTCTCCTTTCTCCTAGCCTTCTTGAATAATAGAAATAATTCCCAAATTTCTTGCCTCAGGCCTCCATGCAGATTGATATTTTCAACACAGACATGAGGAAGAGAGCCCTTGTCACTGTTGAAAAATAGCTCCCAGGGTTTCCTATACCTGATCTTCCTTTTGTCTTCTGAGTGATTTAGCAAAATATCTCACTGTCATATTTTTTCAGTCATATCTTTTTCAGAGACAGGCTAAACATGGATTAAATCTCAGAGCCTTCCAAAAACTGCTAGATGCTTATTCACACCTTATGTTGCTAAATAGCTTGTAAAATCTGGTCCTCTGTCTCTGTTATTAGGAGGTATAAGCTGCTAAAAAGCATAAACTTTCATCATAACCAAAACATCTAACAAAAGATGTCAGACTCAATATCTTGTCTTCTTTTTTTTTTTTTTTTTTTTTAAATTTCCTTCCCAGGAAAGGATGATACTCTTGTTGATCAGGCATATCAGGAGAAGGCAGAAAAATACCCTAAAAAATACCCTAACACCTACTTAATCAGGGCCATGTGGAACATTCTCCACTCATCTTTCCCTGGTTTGCACCTCCTTTCCTCTACACTTTTCATTTCAGTTCTGTGAATGTTTCATTTTTTAAACTCCTCAGTCTTGGGGGAACTTACTTCCACTTATAGCTGACTTTACAGTGTGTAACAAGAACTTTTGGCATGAGATGAAAAGTGCTGAAGTTGACACTCCTCTTTTTCCCCTCCCCCCAGTATAACTCCTTAACAAAGTTGTCTTTTACCATAATGAATTCAGTGGATGCTATTCTTTTTATAAGAGAGTCCAAAATACTTCTCTGTAAAATAATTCATGAAAAAAAAACAGCCTCTGAATTTCTCTAGCAGCAACAAAATCCTTTCCTTGTCAAGAGCTGTTAGTTTTTTAGCTGTTAGTTATTTTTATCATAATTAAATGTTTTGCATCTTATTCTTTCTTTTCCAGACATTCATCTGTTAAGGAATCAAATGAAGTAAGTATTCATCTTTGTATGTATGAGGACTATAAAAGCCTAACACATTCCACAGCTGCACAGCCTCTCTTGTAATAGTATTTTAGCCTATTAGGTTAAAAAAACCTCTAAGAGTCATATTAGCTTCGTGTCATAAAAGTGTCCATCTTTAATGCATGTTGCAATTTCAATACTGCTAATTCCCTAATGGGGTAAGTTTCTGAATTTGTTTGCAGAAATAAAAACAGAGGTACAAAGCAAAGCTAGTGGTCCAACTATCCACATAAAGCATCTCTCATAACTGCCTGGTGTGGATGCCTGTGAAGAGAGAGCAGCAGGAGACACTTTCCTTCAGACAGAGATTCCACATACATTTTTACAAGCAGAAAACTGAAATTATAAGTTCAATAGAGGAGTGGAATAGCATTAATGTAATATAAATTCTTCAAATACAAGATGATCTATTTCAATATGAAACAAAAATGTACACATTTTAAATCCAGTTTTAATGATGCCTGCTATTCCCCAGCTCCTTTTTGCCTCTCCTTCCCCACTCACTTTCTACTCAGACCAGTGAACTAAAGCAGAGGAAATGGTTTTAGCAATAAGGGAGTTTAGTTATGACAAGTGGTTTCCTATAAAACTTAGTAAGAGATACAGTCCCTACAATCATGCAGAGTAGAGTGTTAAAGGATGTTTGTAAAATTTGGAAAGTGGTTATAATTTATAGCATTTTGTGCTTCTTACTGAATGTTTTAGTTCCTGCACTAATGTGTTCCTACTGAATTGGTTTTACTTTTTTTTCTCATTAAAGGGAACAGAAGAAAGGAATCTATAGTAGTTAATCCCAACTGTTTCCTTCCACAGCAGGTTGTAGCACAAATCAACAGATTTATCTAACTTTTAAATCCATTGAGTTTTCCTTCTCTACAGTTCTGACTGGGAGACTGTCCCAAACCTTGCTCCTCTTGGTTAGAAGGTTCTTTAGTTTGAAAGATTGTGACAAAAACAAGATTTGATAGCAACATTATAATCAACACTTAATGCTTAAAAAATGACGTATTGGCAAAAAATATATAAAAAAAAAAAATCTTTGTCTTGTCCTGGATACTGACTCATTACAAACCAAATATGAAAACATTCCCAAGAAAAATAAGTATCTTACAGCTGTAATTAATATTTCTGGCTGGACACTGTACAGCTGCACAAACAATTCAGATTTTGACAGGCTCTTAGTTTGGCTACATCTTAAGGAGAAATATTGTGTGTCTCATGATGAGGAAAAGAAAAAAATTAATTTTGATCACTTCCCATTCATATAGATATGAGGGCTTAAACAGTTTCAGTGTGACCTGGAGGAAGAGAAGAGTGTGCCCCTGTCAAGGTTTCAGACACTGAAGAGCAGGTCAATGGGTGTGAGAGAAGGACTGCCCTTCACCATAACCCAGACAGGCTGCAGGAGAGGGTACTGAGGAGCCCTCCAAAACTGGAAAGGACAAAGGCAAAATGAATGAACCAAACCCTCTGCTCTGCCCAGAAGGACCTGGGGACCAAAGGCTGAACATGAGCCACTGGTGAGCCCTGACAGCCATAAAGGCCAACAGCAGATCAAGCTGTGTCAACAGAAGCATTGCCAAGAGATCAAGGGAAGGGACTGTTCCCTTTTACTCACCACTCATTAGATGTCTGTCACTTGGAGTCCTGCTCAAGGCTGAAGCTGACAGAGCAGAGAGGGTCATCACAGGGTCACCAGGACAGCCAGGACATGCAGTACCTGCCCTGTGAAATGAGGCTGGTGGGACGGGGCTCCCTTTGCCTGGAGAGGGGACAGCCCTGGGGGATCCCCACAGCTGCCAGTCAGTGTCTGAGAGATGTGTGTCAAAAAGGCAGAGCATGGTGCTTTACAGAGTGCACAGTGCAAGTACAAGAGGCAACAATCTTGAAACGATGAAGGTTTCAATCAGAAATGGGGAAGAAAAAATAATTATGAGGGTATTGAAAGAGGTTTCCCAGAGAGGCTGTGAAATCTGCATTCTGGGAAGTTTGCAAGGCCCAGCTGGCTAAACTCTGAGGCCCCAGGTCTCATCTCACAGTTCTCCGAGGTTTACGCCAGAGCTTGGGCTAGAACCTGCCTAGGTCTTGCCCAGCCTGAATAAGACTTGAAATTACTTCGTAATAGGTAAACATCACTGGGGCAGTAACTTCTGAGGAAGGCTCAAAATACAGCATCTACAAAGAATAAACTATTTTTCTCTTTAATATTTATTTATTATAGTTTTAGATGCATCAAATTAACAAGAAAAATAATTGATATTCCCATCATTTTGATCTGTGAATCAAAATAATACAGAAATACAGTGAAAGCTTAGGAGCCAAACTCTGGTCTTTAGAAACCTATCATTCTTATTTTTAACATAATATGCTGGATTAAGACTCTCCACACAGTGATTTTGAATGAAATATCTGCCATGACAGTAAAAACAATTTTACCCCCAGTTAAGAAGCCCAACAAGAAGTGACTGATTTTAATCTCTGGATAGTGTCTCTCCAGTTAACCATAATAAGTCTTGATTTAATACAAGATAAAGGAAGGAAAACCATATTGTAAGTTAAATTGATACACAATAGTCATCATGAAATGGTGATCTTTGCAGTAAACCACATGTTCACTTACACCTCTAAAAAGTTCAATTTTTGTTGTTGCTAGCAGACTGAGGTCAGTATTCAGCCCAGGTTTTTGACAAAGTGATCAGGTATTAATTACTGAATGTCTATAAATTATTTTAAAACTGGCAGATAGTTGGGTCTGTTGGGGTAAATTCAAGTTAAGAATCTGAAGAAAAATATTTACTATGTTATCATTTTATATAGGCACCTGGAAGACAGCAAGGTCAGTATTCAATAATATGATAATAATTTCTTGTCTTTTCTTTATATTTCAAAAATAAAATATTCTATAACTAAAATTTTAACTGAAACAAGAGAGATCCCCCAGGTATACATCTGCTGAGAAGGGAGTTAGAGAGATCTCAATAGTTGCTGATGAGCAGCAGAAAAAAGGAAACTTAACTTGGCCTTAGCTACAGCTATTTGGGAAGCCAGGGTATCACATTTGTCCTAGGCAAATGTCATAAGGTGTTGGGGAAAGAAAGAGTGTTGGTACCTAAAATACCATGAGAAGGATATCCAAAAGAGATCTGCGCAGAGGACATGCTTCCCTCAATCTCGATGCTCTGCCATTATTTGAGGGTGAGAATTTTGAAATAGTTTTTTAAAAGCTTTAGGCTTTTAAAGCTAAAAAAAAAAATTAAAAATCAAACCTCCAATGTTTTAAAAACATGTCCATTCTTTAGATGTACATACAGCTTTGAAAAAATGGCTTAAACCACTCACTATGTCCATGTGCACAAAGGCCCATGACAAACGTTACTCCAAAATACTTTGAAGACAGATACAGGTTACATGGCTTTCATGCTGTTTACACTTTGTGTTAATGAGTTCATAATTTCCTCTGGCATTTCCTTTCGTGGATTAAGGCACCATTTCCTGATTTTTAGCAAGAAATAGAATCAATGGCATTAATAAACTCAATGCCTATCCTGTCCTATAAAAAGGATTTATGAACTCTCCACATACTTCTACTTCAACATTCTACATTATTTACTATTATGTTAAGCCATATTTGGCATCAGCAAACCCCATAAGGTCCCCCATGTAACATTCAGTACTAGTCCAAATGTTTCCCACTGAAATCATTAGCTGACTCATTCAAGCCAGACTGATTACAGCCCTTTAAGGTCTTCTATTGAAATGCCTCACCCTCGTGCATGAATTTAGTTAATTTATTTCACAGTATTTGCTAGATGCTGTTACTTACACAAAAGAGGAAATAATAAGTTCTTATCCTTTTTACTAATAGTTACAAGTTTGGGGAAGAAACCTGAAGTATCTTTTCAAGCACAACAGCATCCTCCTGAAGCCAGGTAAGAATAAAAGAATTTCATGGGTTTGTATTGGATGCTTCAAGGACTAAACATTCTGCCCTAGAAAATTATACTTCACTATGCATTAACAGCAAGATGATACCACTTTCTGATGCCATGCAGTGATATATAATGTTTTTCCCTAACATATGACAAGAACCATCTTTGGGAATTGCTTTCAAGCTATTGTAATTGCACAGCCAATTTTTATCTTTAATAGCATGCTGCTGTAATACATCTCTGCTGCTACTTCTGTGATAGGGTGTTAAACATATTGTGTAAAGAAGCTCTGCTATCTCCAGCCTCAGCATTTCCTCTCCCCCTCTTTTTCTATTTTTATTTACAAAGGATACACACCTGGCTTTCCAAATGCTAATTATTCTTCCATAGAAATCTTCCATAGTTAGACCCACTTTATTTCTCTAACATATACAAATATTTCCCTGCTAAATGTCTTTTCTCCTGAAATATGCAACAAAACTCAAAAATATAGGAGACAGCACAGGAAGTATATGAATGATTAAACATCTTTCCTAGACAAATACAGAATATCTCATGAGTGTTGTTTACAATAATGGCATTTCTCCGAGATAAAATCATTGTATGGAGTAAATATATCTGTATTTGTGACCCCTAGTATTCTGTTTCTTCTTATGCTTCTGTTATGTGAAGTTATTTGGTCAATATTCCTCCCAGATTAACACAACAAAATACTAACTGGCCACTCAGGAACAGTCTAGGAAATCAGAACAGGCAGGGAAGAACTGTTCCCTGGGTCTTCCTACAGAGGCACTGGGAACATCAGCTGAAATTAGCAGTAAACAGAAGCAAACTGTGCTTCACTGCACATGCAGTTAAAATGCCAAACTCTTATGGAGAGTAAAAAACCCAAAACTCTATGCAACTTGAAAAAGTGGCTCAAGACAATATGGGAAATCTGTCTAAAGACACTAAACACCCAAAACCTGGGAAGGCCCAAAGCTGCCCTCAGTAAGAGGAAGGGGTATCCTTGGGAAGCACAGCTATGCATTGCTCTCTAATTTGACTCTGACACTAAAGAAGTATTTTTCTGACATTACTTCTATTCATTGCTTTTTCTAGCCCTCAATGTACATGGAGCTCTAAAAACATTTGCAGATCAGGTAAGAACCAGAGACTGCTTTGAAAGCCAAACTAAACATGGAAAAATAAGAGTAAGAAACAGATTCAAGTTGCTATGCTTGTAGGTCTGCACTGAGGATTTTCAATGCATTTCCTACTGTCCTTGCTACACAGCACACTTTTACTTTTCTGTAACTGCCTCTGCAAATGCCCATTAAAAAAAAAAAAAAAAAAAAAAAACACCAGCCCTAATCTGTGCCAAGAACCTATGAGTGCATAACACGACCTTGCAGTAAAAGCAAATACCACCAAGCAGAACATATGGACTGCATTATTTGTTCAGATCAAGTAGGATTCAAATTAACTTTGGTCCCTGCCAGGCTAACCAAATCCACCTTCCCCAGCTTTGCTTCACAGGCCCCAGCTCCCAGATTCTGGAGGGCTCCCTCCATTGACCCTCTTCCTTCTTGTGCTGGGATGCAATTCCACACACTCTCCTCTGGACACCTACTAAAAATCCTTTTTTACATAATCCATAAAGCTCATCTAGGTCTCCATTTCCTGCTGCCACTTCAGACACTTCCTACCACCCCTACCAGGGCTTTTACTCCTTCAGACTTTCTGGGACAGCAGAGTATCTTTTCTCCTCTGTCAATTCCTTGCCCTCGTGAAGAAATAGGGAGAGAACGAGTAAGTAGCCTTCTCTCTGCTACCCTACAATTGCGTTTAAAGTTTATATTTGGCTTAAAAATATTTTAAGAATATTAATTTTATTAAATCTAATTTCTCAACAAGCTGTTGTTAGCTCCATCTCAGCCAGACTTGGTACATAAGCATTGCAAGAGAATTTTACCCTGCATGTCCCACACCTTAAGACACACCAGAAAAAAAAATCTGCAAAACATACACAGCACAAGTCACAAAGCAACTATGGTGCCAGCAGTGGAGTCTCTCTAAAAAGAAAAAAAAATCCCAAACAAAAAGCACATTCTGGGGATAGTCACTAAAAATGCAATGTGAACAAAAATGCTAAAATCATGATCCAATAGGCTGAACAGTAAAAAAAAAATCCACCTTTTGACAACTCAAAGTGATTGCAGGAACAAAAGGTTGATGTCTGGTGCCAGGCCCTTTGAACAGATTGACTGCCTGCTGAAGACCGTGGCTCTTTGTCTACTGCTATCAATGGATCTTGTTTTTTAAAAAAAAAGTAATGCAGTTATAAATCAGAACATGGTACATATATGAATGGAACAGTGAAATGCAGTGAAAACCACTCCCTCTCTGTAAAAGAAAGTCTTCCTACTAAAATTTAATATTGTCATATGCTATATACTGGCATAACAATAATAAACTGATAAAGCATGAACAGATAAAGCACAATGAAATACCACCCTGACAAAAAGCACTGTCTCTGGTGACAGTAACCAGAAGGAAAAGACGGAAGCCATTGATAACCACATTTTTCTCATTTACTTTTAAAATGGACACTGGATCATTTCTTCCACCAGCATTGCACAAAACACTGTTTTCTGTTATACAGCAGGATATGGTGGTTTTTATCTTCAATTAACAACTTTTCCCCAAGTCACATATCTGAAAATTACATTCAATCTTTACACTGAAAGGAAGCCCTTGCTTTTCTCAGGCTGTTTCTGCCGCATCCTCAGAGTCAGCCCGAGCCTCCCTCCCACATTACATGACTTACTCTGTTCCTGGCCCAACCCTTGCACTTCCTTAGCTCCACAGACACCCGGGTGTCTGGGTTTAGTGAGTAAAGGGCAGCCCTAAACCTACAGAGAGCAGATCACATTTGCTTTGATAGAAGGATTTCAGCTATTCCATGCCCCTGCACCGGCAGCACTGTATGGAGCAGGCACACACAGCCAAAGACCAACACCTTCTCCTTCGTGCAACCTCATCCCTTGGTCCTGAATTTGTTAATTGAAACAAGTCGCAAAGCAGACTGAAATTCATCAGCATGGAAGAACTTCTGAACCACTTGAGGCTTCAACAGCTTGTTAGAAACAATGCTAGCTGGCAATGGAATGAGGGGTTTAAATACAATCCAACGTAACAGCAACTGGGATCCAACACAAATAAAAGGGACTCAAAAGGTAAAAGTAGAACAGAATGAACCATTTAGTATTTTATTTAGCATTTGCTGTTTTATTAGCAGTTTATTATTTTGCTATGTCCACAATAGCCTGTCAGATTGAAGTCAATTAAAAACCATCAGGAAACGAATGTGTTAAATCTCTGGGGGAATTAATCTGAAATCACTGATGCTACATTAGCACAAGACCACTCATAACTGACAGCTCTGAATTTGAAAGGTTAATATCACAATACTCTGTATTAAAACTACTATTCTTAAATTACTAAGTAAAACATAGTGTAAAATTAAATTATAACTTTTAAGAATCCAACTTTTTTCCTTCTGAATTTACTTTCACAGGTTCCACATTAAGTGTAGATGGTTCTTTGACAGTGAAGACACCACCTCCTACATCATATGCAGCATGCAAAAATAAATCAAAACACTTGCTTGTAGAACAGGAAATGCAATCTCTTACCCAACCCACTGAAAAGGTAAAGACCAGCTTTGCTACATAAAAATACAAGTTTTTAAGAAACAGGATTAACACTATATGGCACCACTCCTGAGCCCCTCTGAAAGCTGTGGGTGTTCAGCACCCTTGAGAAAGTCCAATATGAGCTCTTGAAACCATAGATAAGCATTTAAATGTCTAATTTGATTAACACTTCCTAACAGGACTTCTCAATATAGATGCATTACCATTATATACTGTGCTGAATGTGCTTTAAATGCAGATTAGATACAATCTGGTTTTGCTTCTGCCAGTTATTGTTAATTTCTATACACTGATTATGCTATCTTAAAATGAAGGATTTAAACAAATGTGAATGGTACGTTGGAGAATATGATCGCCATACAGCAGAGAAGATACTGTTACGGAAAAACATTGTAAGTATCATTTTTCTTAAAACCTGGAATGTTGGGAAATTTACTTGGGGGAAAATTTCTGTAAGCTGTCCACAATAGCTTATAAGTTTTGTTGTGAACTAACCATACAATCCATAATTTAAATCTGTATCATATAGGACGAGACATTCTTGGTTAGAGATTGTTCAAAGAAATCAAAGGCTGAACCATACGTTTTGGTTGTTTATTATGGAAGAAGAGTATACAACATTAAAGTACGTTTTCTGGAGGAAAGCCAACAATACGCGTTGGGAACAGGGCTCAGAGGAGAGAGTGTAAGTAAAATCCCATCTGCTGTTACGGCCTAGAGCTTTTATGTTGGACTTCACAAGTTCGTAATACCAAATATTAGCTACAAACTCTCCCACGTAACAAACTTGCTGTTTCATTAAAGTTTCTTTTACAACACCCTCATTTTAGGTATGTCTCAAGTTTCAAGCAGCTTCAACATAATAATTTTAAACCAAATTTTGCGTACCATGCTCAAATTCAGATTTAAATCAATGTAAAAATTTCGTAAGTACTTACAATGCTTCTATCTACTGTAAGTAACACCTGCCAAGTAAAAAGGAAAGAGAAGTTCTACCTTTTCTGGTATACTTATTATTTTAGCATATTTTTAAACTCGTGATAATTTAAGCGGGCATTTTCAAATATATACAGCTCCACATATCTGACAGCAGGACCTGGTGCTATGAAGCAATAGGACAACAGTTGTCATGGATATTCAGAAGCAATTAAATCATGTGGGTCCCCAGCAATCAGTCTTTCAGATATGGTAAATTTAAATTAGAGAATCCCTTTAGACAAGCAATGCTTCTTTACATAATTAAATTCAATTATATCATGATAAGAGTTTAATTCTTATTCTACATACATGGTTAAACAATAAACACTGTATCTGCAAGTCTTTCACTCAAGAAAAAACATTAAAACTGAAAGTCAACTCTATAAAAATGTGATACTTGCAAAACAAAACAAACAAAAAATGAAACAAAAAAAACCCTAAATAAAATTAAAAAGAAAACACAATGTGAAACTTAAAGAATGTTCAGCCGCAGAGCAAAAAAGCAAAGCAACAACCTCTTATGGGTTATTAGCTATGTTAATCACTGACACAAATCCAACTCAGGTGAAGCTGCAGACTCTGTAGCTGCATCTTCAATTATACCCTTTTCATGCACATCGATACTTTTCAGAACTTACCTTTTGTACAGATAGACTTTTAAAAGCCTGAAATCAGAAATGACCCAAGCTGACTTAAGGCATTTGATGGGTGCAAAATTTCTATTAGAATTTTTGTTAGAAAACATGGGATAGGGATTCATGAGCTTTCACAAGAGGAACAAGGTTTACTGACAAGCTGTTTTTCAGGGACATTGGTTTAACAATAAAGGGGGGGTAAAAAATCCTCCATTACGCAAGCACAGTGAAACAGTTCGGAAGCTGAATGGTTGTACAAATCAAGAACTGTACTGCAGGTACCATCGTCCTGGTGCTGCTCTAGTGACCATCAGTCTTCTGCAAAGCATTGGCTGCATGCCTGAACCAAAACTCCCAGATGATTTCCTGGAATTTTAGTATGACTTAGGAGAAAGCAAGTTTTGTTTTCAATGGTTGTGACATTGTTTAGTCTTCTTCTAATGGCTGTAACACAAATAGGCACAGAACAGAAACAATGATAGAAACAAGGCACGCTACAGCATAATGTAGTATGTGTGTATTCTCACTAGAGAATAAAGACATAGAACCAAATTTTCATTACATTAACAGCTTTAACAATTACGGTAACTGGAAAATTACTTGAACAGTGCATGAACAATTTTTACTGAACTAAGAGGAAGGAGAACACAATCCCTCCCATCTCAGGAAATACCAAAATATATGACTTTGTTGTTTGTTCCAACTTCTGCACAGACAGTACATATCTTAAACAGTGGGTCTGGACTGACAAGTCAAATTGCAATGCACAACTCCAAAATAAGGGTTCCAAGCATCTAGTTAACAATACACAGTGCATCCAAGACTTGGCTCTACCAGGCCACATCTGTAATCATGACTGCCTACCTTATCTTATGCCTTCTGCTTTGAGGATTCTTTCTCTTTAATCCAAATCTTCCCAAAGATCAATCACAACAGAAAAAAATCAGAATTGCTTTGTTGGTCAACTAAGTGTTGTACCAGGGAATCACAAACATGGAAATCTTCCACTCCCATGTATTATTCTCAGCAGTAGACATGAAAATAGAACTGGGCACAAAGCACATATGCAGTAATGAACCATCAGTGGCACCAACATTCTTCCATCTCAGCTTCTCCATCTTCAGTCTCAAAAGGTTCCCCAAAAAAGCTCTTTCTTGAAACCTGTCACCTCAATTTTTGCAGCTCATCCAAGGTTTTTTTTTCCAAAGAAGCTGAAAAACACTTTGTAAGGCTGTGAATTACAGCAAATTGCTGTCTGTAATTTTTTAGTACTTGTTAAAATGCTTTCCAGAGCATTCTGCTTTGTCCCTCTGCAGGGATACCCTTTGTTACAGCATATTTTGCAGTGCAGCCAGACCTAGCTGCTCTGTCTAGATTAGCTGAATATTTCCCCTTCACCAGCCAAAGAGAAAGAAACCTAAATGCGAACGAACACATGCAGACCTATTACATTTTTCCAGAGTTAGTGATTTTATTCAGAGGTTTGGTCTTACCAGATTTTCTGCAATGTGTTTTCACTTTTGAATTAGTCTACTATCATCCATTCCAAACACTTTTTTCCTTATACATAAATATAATTATTCAAAGTTTTCCCTATCTTATTACAACTTTTGATTTTTACTATGCAGCCTACAAGTTGTTAATATATTGTATCATCAAATAAGATTTTAAATTAACAGTTATTTTTGAAAAGTATTTAATTTAATGCTCATGAGTGCTTTTATCATTAGTTCCCATGTAGCCCTATAAGGTCATAAGGGGGAAAAAGGAGTAGATCATCAGATTTTTATGGTAAAAGTAACTGAAGTTCCATGCAGCTAAATTAGTATTAATAATATTGATAAAAACTCTAATATAATAAATATAAGGGTAAAAAAAAAAATCTCTTAGTGGAGGTGCATCTTTTGCTAGCTATTTGTCCACACACACCCATGTTCACACCTACGTACATACTTAATATACTATAGTGAGCTTTCTAAAGGCCAAATTACATAAAGTTATAAAAATCAGATCCCCAAATGACGCATACATGAAATTTAGGAATTTACATTCAAAACTGCTACACTGAGCACCCTTTACTTGGCTGTTGCTTTCCTCTACTCCAGACAATCTCACTAATAAAGATCCAGAGATCCCTGTAACACTGGCTTTTTTCACATGCAGACTTTTTTGAAAATGATGAAATACACACCTTGCTCATATTTAAGCTGATCATGACAAGAAATTTATGTATTTTTCTTATCTCCTTTTCAAAACTAGATCTGCCACACGCAAAATGCATGCTTTTAGCATGTCTGTAGCATCAGTTTCAACTCCCAATGCAGTGAAAAATGCGTAAAAATGGAAGGCAGGAGTAGGCTCCTCTTCAACTTGGTGCCTGCTTTACAAAAAAGTTTAGAGTAGAGGCTGATGTGTATCTCTGGATCTCCCTGTTCCAGCCAGAGATACTTTGTCCAACCTCAGCACTGCATTTGCAGCTACCTTTCTCCCTCAAACTATCAGTCACAGCAGTCACACCATTTCACTGGATTCATTTCCATGTGAGCCAAATGGATTACCTCCACCTGCCTTCAACAGCCACCAAACTGGCCTGGCCGGTCCAAGCAGATTAGGGAGCGCTTCCACAGTGCCTCCCACTGACAGTGTTATGTCAACAGTTACTGCCAGGAAAAGAGGCACAACAAACAGCCAGTACCTTCAACTGAGAGATGTCTAGAAGATAAGCACCTTGTCCACAGCTTAAATGATAGCTCAGGGACAAATGGTCTCATTCAGGACGTGCAACATAGCCCAGAGTTTTACCACCTTCCCAACACAACTCAGAACCACACCTTTCGTGAGCAACCCTTCAGACCCTGTTCCCCAGAACAGCCTGGAGACCTGCAGGTAGAAAACTCCTACGACAGCAGAGATGGGCTGAGTCTCTTCACAGAGTGAAGGGAAACAAATCAAATATATGAACTATCTTCATGTCTTCAAGTGTCTTTACTCCTAACAAAATGTGGAGTTCCACTACAAGAGACAAGGACATAAAATTCTGATACATTTTTCACCCCATACCAAAGAGCTTCAAAAATTAACAATGTGGCATTAACCTAGTGAAGCCTAATTAAATTTCCAATGCAGATGAACAAATATAGCAGATCTTCTGACTTTGCAACCAACAGAAAACATTTGAAAACAGGAAAAGAACTGGTGCTGGAAGAGTTAATTTAGAATAAAAAAAAGTAAGGATTACTTTCATAAGGCATGAAATACAGACCGTGGTTTTGCCTCAGTTTTCAGTAGCAACATGGCTTTGAATGTAAGCAAAGACAAAACAGCAAAGTAGAACAAAACCATGATTAAAAATTATCAAAACAAAACTTTTAAAAATTACCATACTGGCTTTGAGAGCAAATAAGTTTTATTTTAATATGGAACAGTTTCAACAAATCACACCCTTTATCAGATTCTGTTGTTATAAACTAGGTGTGAATCAAGTGGGGCTGTCAAGTGACACTACCATGAGACACCACCAGGTGTACAATCAAGAGCCATGCTTACAGTAAATGTTATATAAATAGGTGATAAGTATTAATGTCAAAGTAAGCTTTCCTTACTGTGCAGTTCTAGTGGTTTAACATCACTAAGTACAAAGACTAGCTCAAAAGGAAAACACCCATATGATGAGAGCTTTGTAGTCTGATGAGAGCTTAGAAGGTACACACAGGGAAGAAAACTATATTTAAACTGAAGGACTGCTAATCATTGGAATGGGATTCTTCCACCAGGGCAGATGAGAATAAACACTCATTGGGTAGCTTTCTGTTGCTGTTTGATCAGGTCAACCTTGAACCATACCTTTATCACTTTAGGAGCTGCTTGGAGAATGCCATTTATTGAGGCATAAGAGAACAAGATTCTTCTTGTTCCATACTTCAAAAGGATTCTACAGCAACTGTCTCAATAAACTGAATGGGAAAACAAAGCATACATTTAATAGGGTACATTGAAATTCACAGTGTAAAATATCATGTACTGCTAATTAAGTGTAACTTGTGGCAGGAAAAAGCTAGTAAGAATTTATGTGCTTTAAGAAATTCAACCAATAACCTGGACTGAAGGAATTAAAACAAAGGAGGAATGCTGACCATGGGGTTTTTCGTGCTAACCATTTCAGTATTTATTGTATATGATACGCTACAATTTTAAATAATGTTTCATCATTTCAAGATCTATCATCACATCTGGAATCACCACCTTTTATAGGTGATACTATATTATCAGAGCTTAGACATGCTCCCATTTTGGCCTAAGGATTGAGCTGCTTTGTCCTGCATACGACAGACAGACAGAAATATGAGGATCAAAATGTAGTGCTTTTCCTTTTAGAATTGCTTTCATCTAGTCAGGATTCCATGCAAAATGTTACCTATTTTTAATAGTCTTTTGCAGGTCTTTTAATGTTACAGATTAAACCATCTTTTCAGTCACTGATTACTATCTTTCCCCTGCCCAGAAATTTAATTCCGTGGAAGAGATCATTGACTTCTACAAATCCACTCCCATAACACTCATTGACGGAAAGGATCAGTCAGGAAACCACAGAGAACAATGCTACCTCACACATCCATTCAAGCCATGCTGACATTTTCTGCCTTATTGTCACTGATTCATCTGTACAGATATAAATAGCACACACATTTAAATGCCTCAAGAATCAGATTCGCCTTTTGAGCACGGAGCTCCCCACAATATAACGAAGCCTTCTACAGATCGACTCCATTTTTTGATTGTTGCATTTTCACTTTGAGGATACAAGAATATGTCAATGTATAAATTCACAGGAAGGTGTTGAGACTGACTCCAGATACCTTGACAATAAGTGATCAGTTTGCTTCTAACAAAGATGAAAATGAAACTCACCCTTGCTTACCTAAATGTCACTGAAACTCCGCTAAGTAGCAAAACCTAATAAAGTATACCACAGTCATTAAATAAATACTCTTGCTTTTAAAAATACAAGTGAAACACTGTGTGTCAGAGTGGTGTGCATGTTTGCTCAACAACAAGCTGTGCTCAGCTGCCAACAAAGTTAGCGTCAGCTCATCAGCTGATGCTTATAGGCATTGGAGATTTTAAAGCCAGCTGCAATTGTGTAAATTCTACTATTCAATGAGCACTTATTCTTTACCTTAAGTAGCAGATACTTGTATTCCATACCTGAGCCTTCAAATACGTAGTCACTTTGAATTCATACCATGTGCAAATGTAGAGATAAAAATCCTAAGTAGGAAGAGTAGATGTACTTCAAGATCAGCAAGAAAACATGCTCCAGTGTGTATGAGCACAGACTACGAGAATGTGATTATTTTTCCAGAAAAAAAATACAGAAATATTCATACAATTTGAGTTTTGGAAGCCTAGCTAAATTCTGTATGTGTATGAAGACAAACTACAATTCCATATGTACATGAAGGGGGTTTTCTGCACAGTATTGATAATCTTTCTAACCACACTCACAAGTTTGACTAGGTTATTGTAATATACCAAAAAAGGAACCTCAGTTACTTTATCCTTATAGAATAGGAACAAGAATAACAAAACCACTCAAGCCCAAAACCACAACATTCCAACCCAATTTATGACATACTATGTAGTGGCACAAACTAGCTCTAAAAAAATTTAGCAGTTGATTGTTATTTTCTTGCAACCTTTTTATTTCTCAATGCTGCATCAAAAGGGAAGAAAACATCCACTGTAAATTATTTCTCTCAAACTGATGAGACTGTTAAACTTGAGGAAATTACTCTGACATAATTTTATCTAATAAAAGTAACAAAACAGAAGCTGCTAAATAAAAGATTAGCAAATTTCATAAAAAAGGATGACATAATCTGCTTTGAGAATTTCATAACCACGATACAACTTAACTTACAAAAGGTTTTCATGTTGAAACAAAAAAAAAAATCTAAATTGAAAACCATAAAAACCCCAAGGCTTAACAATTTAGATAACAGATTATGGCAGTGACATACAGAGCTTTGCAGATGTTTACTAAAGTAAACAGTAAACTTGTTTACAGAAGACAAGCATTACTAGTATACTTAAACCACCCTGTTCACAAAGCTGAGCAGCAACACTTCCCCCATCCCCCCCAGTACAGCTTTCATGAGCAATGTTCTGATTTTGCCAGTGACAACTCTTACAAAGCAAATTCAAAACTATTTATTTGGTAGCTTCTACAGAAAGAAAAGTAATTCAACCAATAACCTGGACTGAAGGAATTAAAAAAAAGGAGGAATGCTGACCATAGGGTTTTTTGTGCTAACCATTTCAGTATTTATTGTATATGATACGCTATAATTTTAAAATGGAAATTATTTTCACCATTGAAAATGCAAATAGCACTGTTAGGTTTGGCATCAAAGTATATGAAGTGGAAAAAAAAAACCCTCTAGTGTACCCATCTAAAAAAATATAATTCCATTTGAATACAAAATGAGAACTGTCATTTCCTTATTATTGACAAAACAGGAAAAAACAACAAAGTTTGTTCTGCAGAATAGGTTAGTCTGATACAAATGATACAAAAATTTTCCATGTGCACATGATGAAAAAGATCTGACTTAAAGCACCAGCTATCCGAAGGATTTTAACACTGTATTGCAAAAATATGGGAAAGCAGTAAGTGGTTTTGAAAATAAACCTCAGTCAGATGTAGTTTTAAAATATTTACATTCCAATGTAGATATGATAAATATTTTATCAAAACAATGTATAATCTGCTGGAGTATATAAAAAAATATTCCCAGCTAAACTGTTTACAAAAATGCACCATCAGTGAAAAGTTAGGGACGACCAGTTTACCGGAGAAGTCCCAGTTCAAACACAGAACACACATCCAGCATTAGAGTCAGTATTGATTTTCATATTTCTAAAACTGCAACGTATTATTTTAAGTGTGTGCTTCAATATACTTCATTCTACATGATTCTAAAATGATTTAAAATTGATAAGATGAAGAGAAACATCCACAGCTCACATACAGAAACAGTAACTTCAGTGTCATCCATCTCTCTTTTTTACTAAAAAAATGTAATTTGGCCCTGATTTAGAGAAATGTTTAAGCAACTGAGCAATGTTTACACTGCACTGAAGTCAGTATGCATCAGACATAATCTGTAACTAGGCACATGCTTGTATGAATTTGAGGCCTACAAAAAATAAATTGTAACAACATCCAAATTCTTAAGCATAATGAAAGATTGCACCGAAAATCTGGTTCAACACTGTCAACGTAAAAGCTGTGCAACGTAGCTTTTCATTTCAAAAAGTCTTCAACAAGTTCTCCAGTAAATAAGCTCACCAACTAGAGTTCTAACCAAATACCAAGTCTGTAAATGCTTCTATCACACTTCTATAAGGTGGTAGAGGGTTTATGCTTGGCTAATACTATTTCAGAACAGCCTTGAGGCTATATAGAGAAGTGCTTTACACTATCAGCCCAAGCCCAATGGTATCTCTGGCTTGATGGTACAGAACCCTGACAGCTTTCTGCTCCCTTCCATCTACACAATACAGTCTAGGCAAAGACCCAATACTAAACAAAATTAATTTCTTAGTGCTATCTGACCTAGCAGGAGTAACTGATGCCATAGATTTTTCATTTACACCCTTGTATCTCCTCTGAAGTCAGCAGAAGTGTATTTATTTCACTGAATAGCACTTGCATTTAAATTTTACTTTTTATGCATAGTGCTTCATTTGCCACTAAGACCTATGACGTACACTTGCTGTCCATGGAGGACCAAAAGTGCCTTTCCACACAGATGTGCTCGATCTCTGAAACACCATGCTGTAATAAAGCAAACTAAATCCTGTTAAATTTACAAAGATCTCATCATCTAAGATTTTAATCCATACAGACCTAGCACAAACCACATACAGCACAGTATCCTAAGGTAATTAGAAAGATGTTTGCATAGCAAATCTTCAAATTTCTCCTACAGAATAGATGAAGCTGACCTCCAATACAAATTTTAAACACAAGAGTGCAAAGTAGTGCTTAATTCTTACTATCAACTTCTCCATCTCTCTGTACCTCTACTCTCTTCTTCACTTTGCTAACAGTAGAGGACTTTTGGCAAAATAAAGCAGTCATTTCCATCCTCCATTCCAACCAAGTTAGTGTCCCTCATTAAAGCAAGAGGGGAAACTTCCCCTAGGCTACCACTTAATGTTTTCTTGCTTGAAGAGAAAGAACATCCCAGCCCTTGGTTGCCTCTATTAAATGCCTCTGTCCATGACTTATCCATTCTTCTTGGTCCATATATACTCTTCCACAAAACCAACACTTAAACAGACACTGAAGTGCTTCAGCTGGTGACGTTTCCACCACTTGGTAGTTGTTTTTCTGGGTCTTTTTTAGCTTCATTTTTAGCATACTCTGCTTTTTTGCTTGGTTTCCTGTCTCAGCATTCTGAAGCGTAAGACGCTTTCGGTAACGTTTGACACCAAGACAACTACTAGTCCTTTCTGACAGAACTACTTTCAGGACTTGACCTTTATACTTGTTGATAGTCTTCATGACATTAATTATCTCTGGTGAATCAACATCAGGATGGTTTAGTACCACAACTGGCTGATTACGACGAGGGCATCTTATCAACTGATTCGTTTTCAGAGGAACAAGCCGAAGACGTCTTGCTGTCAACAGGTATGACATATTAGAAGTGGTTTCTGACTGAGCTCTTGTTTTCCTCTTAGGCAGTTCTCTGAAGCTTGCTTGTTTTGCCTTAGTTTTGGGACCTAGCTGACTCTTTGAATAGGGCTTGCTTTGCTTGCTCACATCACAGCTTTTTTGAAATGGTACACCAGTTTGCTTGCTGTTATTTTTAGCACTTGCCTCCCGCTTTGGTCTTTGCCTGAGTGATATAGTTTGGGACTCAGCACTTGGTTCAGTCTGATTAGGCAAACATGGGAAATTACTGCTAAGTGTCTCAGAAACACTGACAGGGACGGGGCGAGGCAGAAACATTTCATTGTGATGCACAGGAGCTGATGTTTCACTCCTGTTTTCTATTCCATATGAGCTTTGACTGCTAGTAGCACTCAGCACTCTCAGCATTGTCCCTTTGGGGATAAATACTGGGGTAGCAACATGGGAATTTTTAGTTACCCTATTTTTAGAAGTTCTTGCAAATGTCAATAGCTGATCTTCACTGTGTTCTTCACTACTAATCACACTTCTTCCACCATGCGCTTCAGACAACATTGCAGGTTGTTCCACTTCAGTGGCACAAACAGCTCCTTCACATCTTGCTGAATTTTCTTGAGGCAAAAGCAACTTTTTACTAGAAGGCTGGCATCTCGAGGGCACAGATTTCATGTTAGGTTCAGCAGAAGACATGAGTTGAGCAATCTTTCTACACAGCAACGTTGCTGATTTCTTCCTGCGTGTTATGTAATCCCATCTGACATCCTCTGGAACATTTTCAGCCCCAGAGCTAAGAGAAAATACAGATGAAATAACAGGTCCTTCAAAAGGACTGCCTTTGTTTTCCATCTTTAGTGATTCCAGAAGATGACTACTCTTTTGACTTATGGTTTCAGTTCTCTTTACTTTGCTCAAGCCAAAAGTTCTGTCCTCAAAAGGTGGAGTTTTACTAACGTGGAAGTTTTTTCCTGCTTCAGAAGATGTAATACATTTTTTATCAAAACCCTTTCCAGCTACATATGCTTCGGTAGAGCTGACTGGTAGACTCCTACGTTCTTTGTCAACCTTCTTCACAGATAATGTATCCTTTTCCTTATGGAAAGCAGAAAAATTTTTGCCCTCTTGAGCAGCTTCTACTGAAACATTTTTGGAGCTTTTACTACCTTCAGAAACAGAAGTGTATTTTGGACAGTATGTATCTTCACCTTCTTCGTAACAATACAGATCACTATGCAAGCTATTTTTTCCATCTACTTTCCCCCTTGAGGATTTAAGATCACTTTTTTTTTCATTATTGTTCATTACCAGAGATGGAGAATGAAGTTGTATAACACCTGAATGGACATCAATACCTTTCACCAAATGAAAGCATAATTTTGATGTATCTTCCCTCTGTATAGATACAGAGCTACAGTCTGAGAGTTGAGAATCAGAAGAACAAAAACATTCAGAATTCTTGTCATATGAACCATCCAAATTAAGCTGGTTACTAACACTGGATAATTTGTTTACATTCACTTCCATAGTTAGTAATTCATTTTGACACACAGAGGTTTTTTTAACTTCTGCAGATTGTTCTATACCTTGATTCTCAAGTTCCTCTTCAGCACAGTTCACAGGTTTGTAAGCTGCTTCTTTCATAGGAATTAGTTTAAGAACCAGCTGTTGTGCTCCATTCACTATTTTAAGCTCTACTATCTGAGCTAAACAGTTAGAAGGAACTACAAGTTCAGATGGTGCAATTACCGTTAAAGGCATCCCAGGTTGTAAAGGCTCTGTTTTCGGAGAATAAACCTCAACCTCCACACTTTGACTCTCACATACACTCATTTCAGATGGCTCCAATATTGTCTTATCCTGGACTGAAGATGTGTTTATGCTACATTCTACATTTTGAGATGAGCAGACTGTTTTAGTTGCTTTACTTGGAATCTCACAAACCATATTTGAAGACAAATTTGAAAGTTCATTTTGGAAAGGAATTTTACTGCATTTCTGCTTTTTACATAAAGTGCTTTGACTCTGCTTCTTTTGCTTGTGGTTCATGAAAGCATTTGACAGCCGTTTTCTGGGTGTTTCGTGTACTCTTCTCGTATGTTTAACTATATAGTCATGTCTAACAGCACCATATTCACAGTACTCACACTGATATGGAAAGGTTCCTGTGTGTTTCACTAAATGTCTCTGGAATTCTCCTTTGGTGTAGGATACATAACTACAGTGGGAACAAAGAAATTTAATTTCTTCATGTTGCCCTACATGCTTCTTATACTGTGAAGGATCCTTTGTTGAAAATCTGCATTTATCACAGTAGTATTTACCTGGCAGAAAATTTTTTACTTTAAATGTTTTCTGGGTTTTACTTGGGGTTTTTCTTTCATGTTTTTCATAGTCTGCAGCATTGGCACCCTCAGGAACAAAATCGAAAGCTGGTGTTTTAATATGACTGCACTTCTTGCAGATGAAATTTTTGTCTTCAGTCCACTCAAGCTTCTTATGCTTTTCTATATCTTGCATTGAAATTTTCTGAACATTTCTGCATTTTATACAGCTTATCAGTGACAACTTATTGTTCTCAGCCTCAGTTCCTTGGTAACAGCAGTTTTGGTCATCCGCTCCTTTTGACAGATTTGTTTTATCATCAGATTGCTTTGGGGATGTAGTTAAAGAATTATTTTTATCATTAATTTGGCCGGGGTAGAATCTTGGTAAAATTTCCCTCATTTTTTTCAACTGCATTTCAGAAGAAGCAACTCTGCACCATTTTCATTAAACACAGCAGCAAAAGACAGAATGTTTTCTTGGTATTAGTCTTGAGTATGTTGCTTATCAATCAATCATTCGAGGTACCGATCTGCAGAATACAAGCTTTGGAAGAAATGATGTTCAAGCAACTGCATCCATATTACATTCCATGTTCTTAGTCAATTAGCTTGCAGCACTAAAGAATAAAAAGTAGAAGATTAAGTCAATTAAGATTCAATGACCACTGAAATACAATGAACTAGTAATTGAACTATTAGTGGACTACAGCTGAATTATAGTGTGCAAGTCTACTGTTAATATACCACTGATTATATTCTGCACCTACAATCAATAACTCTAAAACATACCAAATCAAATATCCTTTAACATTTGCTCTCATTCACAATGTTCCCAAATTTGTATAATTACCTGCTATGCATCAAAACCTAAAGAGTTCATGGTATTTCTCCCATGTCATGAAAAATTTTACACTTAAGAAACATATTTATAAGCCAAACAAGATACTTGGTAACAAAACTGAGCAGTAGAGTATGATTTCAGTTCATATATAGCCCTCAACTCAGGACAAGATATCATAAAACACTGCAAGTGCCATTCATATGTGAATAGCAGGGAAACAAAATGTGGCCATGATGGTTACTAGTAACACAGAACTATTAGTTAATTTTTAAATAAAATAATTTTTAAGTTAGCGTGGAAATTCCTGACATACAGAAGGAAGTTCTTTTCTAATCAGTGCCAATGCTTCAGATACAAACAGTCTTGAGCACTAATTCATAACAAGATGTGATTTATCCTTCATATGTTCTCAAAGTCAAAACAATCTGTGGCTGTAAAATTAATTATTTTCTCTACTATTAATATTAGAGTGTAATCACTTCTATATATGTGGACAAGCATATAAATAATTCACTTCATTCTAATAAAACAGAACATCAATCAAGCAAAATAAACAATACAACATAAGGCAGAGGGAGATCAGTAATATCATTGTGAAACACTAAATTAACACATGCAATATATTTGGTCCACAGGTTTCAGCACTCTGTCTCCACTATATTTAACAGGAAGAATATCTCAGCCATTAAGCTTTTGGCAAGACTATGAGACCACTATTATCTGGAAAATAAACAATCAAATTAGGCTTTTGAGACATACATCAAGTCCAATCAACACCTTTCTTATTCTAACACCATTAGTTATAGACATACTGTTGCACACACTTATAGTCACAGACAGACTCAATTGCATTAGGTTATTTCTAGTTTTCAATACACCCTACAAAAGGCTTCTGCTTCTGAAGTCCAGATCCTCACCAAGTCTACCTACAGAGATCAGGGGCTGACTCGAACTCCAAAAGCACAGTGCTGAGTTCACTTAAGCAGCTTCACATCACAGTAATCATATGCTAATCAAGAAATTAAACTATGGTACTGGAAAGACATTGAGGTGCCCAAATGAGCCCAAAGAAGGGTAACAGAGCTGGTGAAAGCTCTAGAGAGTAAATCTTACAAGGAGTGGCTGAGGGAGCCAGGGATGTCAAGCCTAGAGAAAGGGAGGCTCAGGAGAGACCTTATTGCTCTCTGTAACTACCTGAAAGGAGGCTGTAGCCAGGTGGGTGTCAGCCTCTTCTCCCAGGTAACAAGTGAAAGGAAGAGACAAAATTGCCTCAAGTTGCATCAGAGCACGTTTAGACTGAATATTAAGAAAAATTTTTCATTGAAAGTATTGTCAAGAATTGGACCGGGTTACCTACAGAAATGGTGGAGTTACCATCCCTGATGATATCAGACACAGGCACTCATGGATAAGGTTTAGTGGTTGGGTTGACAGTGCTGGGTTACAGGTGGGACTTGATGATCTTGTAGGTCTTTCCCAGCCCAAATAATTCTGTGATCTCCCCAGTGGCTTGACAGGACTACACATCTGATCAAAAAAGGTTTTCCTGCATCTTATGTGCTCACAATCAAGAAAGCAACCCTGTGCTGCATCAAAAGCAGTGTAACCAGCAGGTCAAGGGAAGCAATTCTCCCACTCTACACTGCTTTCATGAGACCCCACCAGGACTGCTGCGGCATCCAGTTTTGGGGTCACCAACACAAGGAAGATGTTTAGTAGCTTTCCTCTGGATCCATGTGAAGCTGATCACAGAGCTGAAGCACTTCTCCTATGAGGGAGGACAGGCTGAGAGAGCTGGAGTTGTTTGGCCTAAAGAGGTGGCTTCACAGAGACCTTAATGTACCTTCCAATACCAAAAGGGAGCTTTCAAGAAGGCTGGAGAGGAACTTTTTACAAGGACATGCAGTGATAGGACAAGTGGAAATGGCTTCAAGCTGAAGAAAGGTAGATTTAAATTAGATATTAGGAAGAAATTCATTACTGTGAGGGTGGTGAGGCACCAGAACAGGCTGCACAGAGAAGCTGTGGATGCCCCCTCCCTGCCAGTGTTCAAGGCCATGTTGGATGGAGCCCTGAGCTATCTGGTCTAGTGGAAAACACTCTTTCTCATGGTAGGAGGCTGAACTAGGTCTCTTCCAACACAAACCACTCAGTGATTCCATGATCTTCCTTGTATTCTATCAATATCCATAACTGTTATAGCAATGTTGCTCTAAAGGTGGGGCTCTTCAAAGTATTCTGATGTGACCACAAACAAAAGTAAAAATAAGTTCAAAAACTGGTTAGGGACAACATAACAAGCTTTTCACTCTTGATGAAGCAGATGGAAGGGTGTACACTAAAAGTCCTTAGTGAGTAGTCCTAGAACTGTAGTAATCTCATCTCATTGAGACAATGCAGACAGCTGTAAAAATACACACAATGTGAAAAGCAAATCAATGGCAGCTTTGCAGGAAGGAGGAAACTTGAGGAATACATGACTGCTGTATCATGATCTGGAGTGTTTTCTTCAAGCAATTCTAATGTGGATGGCATTATGTGCTCTATTACGCTGATTCTAAAGAGGAAAGAAAAGCAAAACATTTGCAGCAGTTCAGATGGAACATCCTTCCCTGGCTAATATTGCTTCCTAGACTTAAGATTAACCCATTGACATGGAAGTGTGGTGGTAGGCCTATGTTCAGGATATGCTTTTTTTCAGGAGAAAGATGATAGATCTTCATAAGCTCAAGATCCAGACCAAAGATGCTTTATGCATTTCTATCCAGCTTTAAGAATGAAGTAATAATGGCATTTGAAAGGAAAGGAGGAAGCTATGTCAGTATTTGCCTTTTTCTGATGTTAACAGCTATCCATTAATACTGAAACTGCCCTCCATGTGAACTAACTGAAAGCTAAGTATAGAGAATTTATGCCATCAACATCCTTGACCATAAAAAAAAAGTATAAACCCAGAGAATTTTCTTGTATTTTTTAAACTCTGTAGATTTCACTTCATGGGAGAACCTGAAAAAGAATCCACAACCTTTAAATGGCAAGAAAGTACAGTCCAACATTTTCAGAACACTTCAATTTAACAGCTCTGGGCTTCTCAGTCCAAGACTATGCCAGAAAAACATAACAGAGGTAATTCAGAGAACAGGCTAGTAATCCTTCAAAATTTTCCTAATTCAAACAGCCATATGTAGGAAAGTCTGCCATGGTTTAAGCCCAAAACCATGCTTTCATGCAGAGCTGTGGCAAATACTGTGTTGCTAGAATGCAGGTTTCAAGTATTGGTGTGTGCCTGTGTCCCATATGTGCCGAAGTTGATCCCAGGCGCCAGCCATGCAGCCACAGAGCCGCTTGCTGCTGTCCCACCCTCCCCTCCCTCCCTAGCAAGGACAGTGAAGTAGAGAAGAAGCACAGGAATGGGTCAGGACAAAGGCAGTTACTTAACAGAAGGAAAGAAGCAGGGAGGTGATATACGCGGAATCACTCACCACTTTCCACAAGCACACCAATGCCCAGCCAGTTCCGAGCAGCAGGCATCCTGGAAGGCAGCCCCCCTCTGCCCTTCTTCCTCTGCTTCCAGTTTGCATGGTTGAGCACAACACTGTATGATGTGGACTATCCCCCAACAGACCAATTCTGGGCAGCTGTCCCAGCTTTGTGCCCTCTCAATCTCCTCCCATCCCATGCCTACTCACTAGAGTGAGGCGGGGAGGGGCAACAACCAAAACACCAGTGTGTTATCAAGACTGTTTTAGCCACAGATCCAAAACACAGCACTGTACAGGCTGCTTTCAAGAAATTTATCTCCATCCCAGCCAAACCCAGTAAAAGTTAAAAAAAGAACTGAATAACCAGCTGATGTTGAAGTAACATCTCTGTTGTCTTCCTAGCTAGTTTTTCATCATGTACCCTGAACATTGACAAGTTAGTAACAAAGGTTTTGATAAAAACAGCTCAAATTTATACTTATTTTGGATAAAACAAGCCCAAAATTATATTGTAATTTCATGCCTGTATTAAAAAAATATATATTTTTCTGGTCACTTCAGAAAGCCAATATCATCAATGTACACAGGGAGGTGAACATTACATACATTCACTCCATATCACTGGGGGAGGTGAGAAGGGGCTGGAATTCCTGTAAAGATTTGTTTTGGTATTTGAAGGGTTGGCAGAAACATGCTTTAGAAGACTTAATTACAAGACAAATAGTTGATTTTTCAAGTTATAATCATATGCAGTGCACACAGACCAACCCAAAGATATCATTAAAGGAAGACCTCAAAGTCTACAAAGAGTCTCAATGGCAAACACAGGAATGGGATGGATGAAAAATTAAATAAGAGATACTGAGAGTGCCAAAATCAATTCCAGTCATTGCCTAAATGAATTCAGAAAAAAAATATAAAAATATGCAGAAATACAACAAAGTACCTGAATTAGGAAATGTTACAAAAAATCAGAGACCCTCGTTTGGGGAAAAAAAAAAAAAAAAAAAAAAGAAAAAAAGACATCACAGAAAGATAAATCAATTTTCCCATTTGCTCCTACCAAACACCTGCATTTCAGTGACAGTAAAAGGTCAGGCATTCAATGAAACAAACATTTCTGCCTTTCACACGATACTATCATATAGAACTATCACATTGAACTTTGCTGCTCAAGACACAAGAGATTAACAGACCCACAGGAATTAAAAGGCATTCCAAACTGTGGATATTCCATGCACATAAAGGTTAAAAAACAAAGATCCATTAAAACAAAGGAAAATAGGACAAAACATCCTCTGCAGCCTGACTCTGCCAAATTCAACCAGTACAAGGGTTTTTGCACTGCAGTAGGCTACAAACCACTGAAGTGGCCACTGTCAGACTGGAAATTTCTATTTACTTCAAATACATTGAATGTGTTCATCATTTCAAAGAACAGGTATATTCCAAGGGCTTTAGTTTCCTTTAGTTCAAACTACATCCTGCTATCAATGAAAAGGGTGTGATGAGCAGGATGCATGTAGCCTATGTGATCAAATAAATGAGTCCTTACTTCAGCAAAGCACACACCTCTCACGCACAAAGGTCACAGACTGCAGCCAATAATTAGGGTGTGCTTTGGTACTGAAAAACCCATATAAGTCATCCCTAAGAAAAACAAGTTTAAACAGAATTGGAAGACAGAGCATCACCACATCAGCAGGATGCAGTGTATAAAATTTGAGCCACTGTGAAAAATTTAAATCTCTGTGCATGCTTAAAATTGTCCTGTCTGTATTTTACAATTTATATTTATTTATTTATATGTATATAGACTGACCGTTTAACATCAACTATGTCTGTTCAGCAGAGTTAACTGTTCTACTGACCCAACTACACAGCTGCCAATTACCAGTCACTAATTTTAGGCCTAACGACTGGGAGAGAGCCAAAGTACTTCACTCAACTATTACATATTGTATTTATTAAAATAATTAATTTTGTATTAAAAACAAACAATTCAAATACATCAAAGAAATTTTGTCTACAAGTACTTCTTCTTAAAAAGCCATTTTGTCTCACAGTAACAGCTAATCACAGTCGTAACAGTTCTTGGTTTTTAGTTGAAATTCACATGAGGTTTTTCAAAGTAAAATGAATGAGGAATGACAATGCAGACAATTAAGAAGAGCAAGGACCATGCACCAAGTTTTTAGAGCTCATTTTTATTAAAAAATATACAGTTCTTTCACTCTACAGAAAAAAATCAATTACACTTAAAATGTTTATTACTTATAAAGTCATGCAAAACATCGACTGAAAGGAAATCACTATATTTTGAATGCATAAGTGAAAAATTGTCCAATCTACTAACGTTTTTTGGCATTGTATGGATGCAGGTACATGTATGTACCATGCAGCATTCTACTGAAATGGAGGTCTGCTTCCCTGCGGCTCTAGGAACAAGGCCTAGCTTTATTTCTATCTGAAAGATACACATCTCTGTCGTATCATTCAACTGCTTGGTGGTCTTCCTGCAATAAGCTAAACAAGGCATTACCAAATAACTACTGTATCAAAAGCAGTATTCTAGAGTGCTCAGAGACCTTTATAGAGTTGTTTATCATTACATGTGTGATCAATTTTTTTTAAATCTGTGCTGCTCATTTCTTCTTTTCACACAATTTACAATGATTTTCAAAGTCTTTCTGTATAGGCAGAGCATACTGATTAGTATAAAGCATTACCCTACTCTTGAGTCCTAAGGCCTGTAGGAAATACAGCAAGGAAGTATGGCACTGAAGAAAATGGGAGAAGAAGGGGAAGAGTCTCATTAAAAGCACATATCCCTCCATGCCCAGATCTCAAAGCACTCATGTACATGTTAAAATAGACTTCCACAGATTTCTTTAGTGCTAAAATTAGCCACGTACTGTTTGTATGTGCAAGAAAAGAGCCTTGACTGTAACCACCTACTGCAGTAACAATGCACAACAGACTGCTGGAAAAATCCTGTGAAACACCATTAGTCTTCTTAACCATATAACAGAGTTTTCAAATTAAATGTACATTACAGGGCGTTTTGGCTACATCTACGATAACACTAGATTATTTATTTAGACGAAAATCGGTTTATACGTCTAAATTACTTTAAGTGTCCAATGTAACACTTTTCAATGATATATTGTCTTGCAACAAAATTCAATATGGGATTCAATTAAGTCAATCTTATGCCCAAATAATCAAACGAACCTCATTCGCACACAAAACACAGGATGTTCTATTTTGCTCATGAATACATTTACTAACCCGAGAGCCCTTTTTCTTCAGGAGGATGACCAAGACGACAAACCTGGACAACAGCTTCAGTCCAGACGAGTCCAAAGCGGCCTGATGGCGTCCACGAGACAGCAAGCACCACAAACCTCCTCTACTTGGGCATCCAGCCCACCCACGCCCGGGTGCTGCCGCGTCTCCGCGGAAGGGAGGCCCGGCTCGGTCTCTGGCCGCCGTGCGCGGACCCGGAGCGCGGCGCCGCGGAGGATGCGCTGCGGGGAAGGCGCTGCGCGGGCCGCGCAACCTCCGCCCGCCGCCGCGCAGTGCCGCCGCCGGCCCGCAGGGGGCAGCACCGCGCGCCGCGCCCGCCCCGGCCCCGCGCGGGCGGGCAGGGAGGGCGGCGGGAGCCGCGGGCCCGGGGCCTTACCTGGCTCGGAGCGGGACGAGGGGGATGAAGGAAGGGCAGCGTCCCTCGGCGCTGACCCCGCCAGCCGCCGCCGCTCCCGTTGTCTCCGGACACGGGAGGAACGCAGCGCCGCCCCGCGTCCTGCGCGGCCGCTGCCGCCCCGCCCTGCGGCGCTCACCCCGGCAGGGAGGGCGAGCGAGCCCCCCGCAGCCGGCCCGGGCCGCGCCCGGCGGAACTGACCTCAGCGCGCCCCGCCCGCCGCGCGTAGAGCTCTACCGAGAGCCCGGCACCTGCCCGCGGCACGGCCCCGCCGGCAAACAGCGAGGGCTGCCGCGCGGTGAGCCGGTGAGGAGCGGCCAAGCCCTCATCCGCGGGCCGGCCCTCCACGTTGACACAACAGGCCAAAGGATGCGCTGTTGTTCCCAATAACCTCTCTGCATCCCTTCCGATTCCGTGGTGTTGTACCAGGGTATGGTGTGGGCACACATTTCACGGGCATCACGCAGTAAAGTACGACAATGACGTTGTTGTGTATTTTCATATACTTCCTATGAAACCCAGATGTCTTTTGGAAAAAAGTGTTCTTAGCAAAATTTGAAGGGAGAAAAAGAGGATTTAACTGACTGCATATTGTCCTCTAAAGTACCCTTGATGTCACTGCGATGTCAAATCGCTCCACTTTAAAAGCAAACCACAGGACCCAAGGTCTTGCCAGATGAGGTCTTTGAAATGAAGCTTTTTCGTACACGTCGTCAAATTTGAACTCTACATTGCTGTGACACATTTTCTGATCTGTTCTCTACTGGAATGATTTGAGAGTGCTTGATCTTGTCTAGGCATGGATTTACAACCTCGGGGATCTTGGATGCTGGGACAGGCTCTTCAGGTCCCAAAAAAGAAAAGGGAAAACTGTAGACAGGGAAGTCTGGGGGGAAAGAATCCTCTCAATTATAATTTTTTTAGTTACAAAATGAGATCTTGCCTCCAAGTCTGTTACCTCTTTTGATTAGCAATGTAAGAAAGCACTTTTAATGGCAGTTTGGAACATTGTAGTTTACTGAGTATCTTTAAACTTGTGAAGAAAGTTTTCTAGCTAATAAAGCCTGTTTGGATTTCTAGAAGGCTTTCGACAAAAACTGTCAAAGAAACTAAACTGTGATGGTGTAAGACCAAATATCTTGGCATGCATAGGTGGTTAAAGGTGGAGTGGGTGTGTGGTCCTTGTAGCATAGAGATGATGGGTGCAGTGCTGGATCAATCTCTACTTGGACCTGCTCAACATAAAAGTGACTTGAAAAGGGAGCTGAGCACTCAAGTGGCAGCCCTCTGATCATACCAAGCTATTGAGGGACCTGAGGACAAAACCCACCAAAGATCTGCAGAAGTACACTATAAAGCTGAGTAACTAGACAATAAAAGGCCAGATTGTATTTTGGATAGACAAAGGTGATGCACCGTGAGGAAAAACTTCCTGACTTCAAATTTAAAAAAAAAAAAATCATCAACTCTAAGCTGACTAGTACTGTACAGGAGCAAAATTTTGGCCGTAGAAAAAGTTTCTGTGAAAATCTCACTTCAATGTGAACTTATTCGAGTTGATAAAAATAAGCCTTATGCTGAGATTTGAAAAAGAACACAGAACAAAGCAGTTTGATGCTGCTGTGTAAATTCATGATTTAACACATTTTAAAAGCTCTTTGAGTTTCTAAGTTCCCTCAGCTCAGGAAAGACAGAATAGTAATGAAAAAGGTTCAGTGAAAGGTGAAAAAGATGATCAAAGATACTTTGCTCTCAACTTTCACGAAAGGACCAGCTAAACTTCTATTTGGAAAAAAAAAATTACTGTAACAAAGGGCTAAAAATCACGCATGATCATTGTAATTGTGAGCAGTTACAGCTGGAAATTGTGTGTGTGGATCCTATGAAAGCTGCCAGGGACAATTTGCAGTTGCTGACTGGTGTCAGCTATTCTGCAAAGGTGATTATGTAGTGTTATGAATGTTTACTTCCCTAACTGTTAAATCAATCAATTTTTGTATTATGAACATGTATTCACTTTGTTACTATGTATTAGTTCACATTATACAGTGAAATGGAATGAGATAGTGGGATTTTACTGGAAACTTTGAGGTTTGTTCATATTCAAGCAAAACAAGCCAGCCCAGCCAAGCCCTGGAAATAAGGACTTTGCTTCTTGGAAGCATAGAACTGTCCACAAAAGATAAAGGACACCCATGGGCAACCTAGATAAAGCCAGGATTGTAGTCACTCTGATATGTCTATGAAACCCTTCCAGTGTTATCTGGCAAAACTGACCTCAGGGACATAAATAGACAAGCATCAAGAATGCTGCAGAAATACAGATGCCTGGCAAAATTTTACAATTATTAAAAATCAGTAGTGTGGGTCTTAGTTATTAGTCAAATCATGTTGTACTAGAGTGGTTGAAGGGTATAAGAATCCTGTGTAAAACCACATTCAGGGTAACCCAGTTTGTCTGGGACATCTCATGCACATGAATAAATATTTAATTTAATCTTGTAATTCTATACTTTTTATCCTGGCCTCTCTTGGTCAGCACCAATTGTTGCAAATTTTCATAAAAGCGAACTATGCTTAGCAGATAATTTTTTTCAAAACCAGAAAAATTAGGAACATTCCTAAAATACAAGATTATATTTTACACAATAATTCAAGAAATAATTTGCTAGCCAACAGGTTTTCTCACCACGTCTATCTGTATCTGAGAAAGTCCAGACTGAAATAAATACACTTCATATCGGTAAAATGGAATCAGTTATCTGATACTCAACAGTGATTAAGCACTTTACCTCTCTTTCTTAGATATGTGTAGCTAGCTAGCTCTGAGGTAGAATGGCAATTTCCTCTAACAAATGCAAATAGATTATTCAGTATTTAAATAAAGCCAAATGAAACAATGTCATCCAGAAAAAGCTTTGTTATGGAATACTTGAGAGACAATTTGCATCTTCCTCAGTGTTTTACAGCTACATTGATTCAGTCCCTCCCCTGCATTTTCTAACCTTTCGTTCAAAGCATTTTCCTTCCATGTCACATGAACACTGTCTTCTTTGCAGAGACGGGTTAGACCCAATCAGATCAGATCAGATCAGATCAGATCACAGCACCTCTTTCTCACTTAGGCTCCAGCCCTGAACCAACTTAGAACAGCAAACAGAAAGTAATTTTCCTTCAGTTTCTACCTTATCTGTCCCCTTTGGTTTGCCAATTGCAAGCTGTCTTTGGTGACCTCCGAGTTCCCAGCCTGGTCTTTCACTCTTCTCAATTTGTCCTGTGATTCATGACCTTTCCTGCTGAGGCTCCTAAAGGGAGGGTCGGCACTAGGTAATGCCAAGGCTTGTTACCCAAGTAGGAAACACTGATAGCAGTGCTGCTCATTAGCAAACAAGCAGCATCCAAGCAAGAAGCCTCTTTAACTTCCTGCATCCTTTGCAGCATTGCTGTCCATGAGATTGGTCCTGTCACCAGGAATTCACCACGGCTCCTCTGTTGCCACTGCTTGTTGTGTTGCCATCCTGCTTTTATTGTTATTATGTGATATGAAATGCTGATTGTTGCTTGTGGATCCATGAGAACCACAGGTAGACAGAATCACATAATCACAGAATGAGTGAGATTGGGAGGACCATAGTGGTCATCTGGGCCACCCTCCCGGCTCCATCAGGGCCATCCCAGAGCACATGGCACAGGGCTGTGTCCAGATGGTTCTTAAAGATCTCCAGTGAGGGAGACTCAACCTCTCTGCAAAATCTGTTCCAGTGCTCAATCGCCTGCACAGTAAAGTTCTTCCTCAATATTCAGGTGCAATTTCTTGTGCATTAATTTCTCTCCATTGCTTCTTGTCCTGTTGCTTGGCACCACTGGGAAGAGCCTGGCTCTGTGCTCTTCATGAAGCTTCCCTTCAGATACTTACAGATACTGGTGAGGTCTCTTGTCAGTTGTCTCTTCTTGAGGCTGAACAAACCCAGCTCCTTCACCTTTGAAGCTCAACTACAAAACTATAAAACAGCTATGTTTAGAGAAAGTTCACAAAAAAAAGGAAATAAAGAGGATGAGTAAATGAGCTACAAGATAAATCAGGTGCTCTAGGTACTTCTCTTGGAACAGTTTTGGTTTCTATGTTACTAAATTCACAAGCCCTTCTGTCACGGAAAATGTTGGCATAAATCAAACTCTCTAACACTATTTTTAATACTAGATGGCAGGCATTACTTTATTACAGCACTGGATGCATGCCGGATCTTTCCCTGAACATGCATAAACACTTTCAAAACTTTTCACTATTTGTACATTTTAGCAAACAAAGAAATTAATGTTAATTTGCTATAATTTATATTATTTTCTTAACAAATTAGTATTCTATCTTCCATTGGTTGTTGATTAATTTGTTTCTTCTCATGCTAATTAGCTAATTTCAGTCTTTTTATTATTTTTTTCCCAGATAGAGAGGGTTTCAGTACAATTGCTGAATTGTCTTTGTTAGTTTCGTCTTTATCTCAGTGTTCTGCAAAATGTCCTTGTGGTTCATCAATTCTGCATTCCTAGTGTCCAGTTTCAGCAATATATCTCTTGCCCAGCTCTAAGATCACTGAAGCATATCAAGGTTGATTAGAGTTGTTTTAGTGAAACTTAAAGTTTCAGTAATTTTCCCAAACCATGTTCCCACCAGAGCAGCTTGTGGCAAACCTTGTTGTGTGAATCAATGCGTAGAGGTAACCAGGGTGATCACCAAGCCCCAGCTGAAGTGCAAAGAGTGGATTTATTTCATTACTGTACTAACACCAGGTGACAGAGACACAGGCTCTGTTAGGCTTAGTTCATCCTAGGAAATAGAGGCACGTGGATAGGAGCTCTGTCAGGTATAGTTTATCCTAGGAAATAGAGGCACATGAGGACACAGGCTCTGTCAGACTTGGTTCAGCCAAGCAGATCATGAGGATGGGCAGAGGCTCAATGCCTGCCCCAGTATATCAGAGGACTTCATACATGCACAGGTTTATCCCAAGGCTGTGCTTCCATCATGCCTCCCTCTCCCTGCAGGAAGCTCAAGTATGTGTGTGAGAGTGTGTTATCCCTACAGAGGACCCCTGCTTCCTCAAAACAGGTAGAGGATAAACAATTCTAGGCATAATAAATGGAGTTTTCCCACACTGACATCCTGAGCAGAACTGTTCCTTCCTCACCAAATCATCCAGTTTTAACCCCTTTCTCCCAGCACTTGCTAAATCCTGGCAACAGTGGCATATGACAGAGTGGAAAATGAAACTTATGATTCATTAAAACATTAATTATAAAAATGAATTAAAACAATTAATTGGAAAAGGTTTTAGGAAAGTTATATTATTTCCAACACTCCCCCCAGAAAAGTAAAAAAATAATGTGCTGGAAAACCAGGAGTGATAATTCAAGTGTAAAATTAAGAAAGGCACTTTTTGGAGACAAACAGAATTTCTCTCTGAGCCTTTGCAGTACCTTCATATAACAGCTTCTCCTATCTTGTTTCAAGAACTGATAAAACTATAGCCCAGTGGATATGGGTTTTTTCTCTAAGTAGGCTGCAATAATGTAATAGTACAGTCTACTAAACTTAGGGAATGCACTTTGTACAACTCAACTATGTTGGGTGGAACATTTTGGCTTCCAGGGTAAAAACATACTACTTTGTAATCAATCAAAGCACTTTAAAAAGAGAAATACAATCTTTGTTTTCCAAAGCACGTACATGACAGTAGTCAGGATCTAAAACAGCAAGAGCAGAAGTTTCAGTTCTGAGTTTCCCAGCCCTACATACTGCAGGCTTGGACCTTGAAACTGAAGGAACCAGCTGAGTTGTTGCTTTGTGTTTCTATGGCTCTTCTTGATTCTGTTTGATACTTTCCCTCTTCAGTGGCTGAGCAAAGTGCATACAACATATGACACATTCTAGAGGTTTCTTTAGT
>VZSR01003371.1:11010706-11079972 GCA_013398615.1 Brachypodius melanocephalos | reverse complement strand
CAGGTTTGACACCTCCGTGCCCGTTCCTGCAGCCTCGGCTCGCGGATCTCTGCTGCCCTCCAGCGGCCACCGCCGCGCTCCGCACCCGACTGCGCTGCGGGCCCGTCCGGCCTGCAGGGAATCACCCTCGCAGGGAGCCCCGCGGAGGGGAAAACACACGCCTGTCGCGTTTCTCTGCCCTCTCTTGCCGCGACATTTCTAGTATTTCCACCTACGGCCCCGTTCCTCGGTGACCTCACCACCCCACAGATGGGATCTCTTCTCCCCGCCGAAGCGCAGACACAAAGCCTCGCCCCGTGTTCCCGAGCTACGTGGCAGCGCCTCCGCCAAGCAGAAGCGTCTGGATGGGCGCTAGCGAGCGGTGCAGCGCGGCCACTTGGACTAAATTAGCGGGTCCTCTAGCAAGCGGCCTGGTTTTACAATCTCACAGGAAACACTCTCATGTAGACCTCAACTCATGTATCAAATTGTTTGAGTTGGGCAATAGATTGAAGCATAAGGGTGAAGGTTATGGGCTGTGCAATCACATAAGCTTTGATCCTTTGGGAACTCAGGTCAGCAAGCTGAAGAAGAGAAGAGCCTGCTGAGAGTGTGGTCAGGACAGAAACTGGAATGAGGTTCTGAACTACTGAGACTGGAAACCCTGCAATGGCTTTTCATCAGACAGGCTGCGAGCAGTCATTAATTTGGGGATAGCTTGGACACTTTTTTGAAGGGCAGCAAGCAATGATTACCTGCAAGAAAGAGACCAAAGGTGAGCTAGAGGCACTCCTGGCACCATGTTCCCTGCCGGTGGCTGAGCTAAGAAAAGCCCTGGGGTAAGGGCCTGGGGACTGCGGCCATCAGCCAGCACATCTCCAGCGGCAGCCCCCAGAAAGGAGGATAATGTGCAGTGGTGAACATTCCAGGGTACCTTACAGCTGCCTAAAAGAGAATGGGGAGGAAATATGAAGTGAGCAAAAGCAAAAACTAATATTCAGTCAGTTAGATTAAAAATACACCTCATTACAAGTCAACAGTTCTCCCTCATCACTTACTTTTTTGGCTCACAGCTATTCCTTAAAAAATATTTGAAACTATCTAGGGATAGAATAACAGTCTTCATCAGACAGTAAAATGTATTCATGATAAAGATGTGTCCTGTAAATCAGTACAGCAGGAGAAATCTGAAATAAAGTCTTTCACTTTACACAGAAATCTAGTGCTTAGCCAAATAACATTAATACATCATAATACTCTTCTCAGGCCATTCAGATTTCAAATGTCATTGCCTTAGATTTCTCTAGGCATTGCAACCTTTACAAGAGATTTTTCAGATAACTACCCATTCTGTGAAATTTTGTTATGCCATCTATGAAGAAATTAGAGACAGAAGATTATCCTCTTAAATTTATACATAGTCAAACCCTGTTAAAGCTATAGAGGTATTAAATGACATTACTTTATTTTTAAAAAATTATTGTGTGACTTTTTCTAAAAGGATCTTAGTTTCATATTTAAAAAGTCAGTAATGATGCAAATCCAGGCTGCTCAATGAGTGCCTTTTTCTTTAGAACAATGAAGAAGGGCAAAATAGGAGTTGGGGCCATTTTTGGTTTTGTTTTTCTCCAATGGCTCAGAAATCCAAGACATAATTACTGCTTGTGTTTTACTTTTGTATCTATAGATTTTAATTCCTGCAGAATTAAAGGTGAAGAATTAGTAGAAGGAAATACCTTTAATCATTGACAAGGTTCTAGAATTTGTAAATGTGTGTTTCAGTCAAGCCTAAGAACAGCATCTTCTTTTGGCTGCTCAACACCCCAAAGCACTGGAGCTGCTCTGTCAGCACAGAGCACCATGAATAGCATGAGATGTGATTTATGAAAAGTGAGCCTTCAATACAACCCTGAGACATGATGTGGTATGAAAACTACCTAATTTTGGATCAAAATCACATTTAAGGGGCATCTTTTAGTTTCTTAATTAATTTTCTTCAATACATCTTAGAAGGAGATGGAAAGATTAATTTTTTTTTAATAGTTTCTGCCTTACATTTTTCCCTGTAGATGCTGTAAAGTGTCTCTGATATCTGATAGTTAAGGATGCCAATGCTGTACCTGTGCAATTCAAGAGAACAGTGTAATTTTTAGGGCAGTCTTCCGGCAAGCCTGTTACTCTAGAAGTTATTTCCCAGTTTATTATTTAAAGCAAAAGAACCTGGATTTTAGAAAACACTGCTGAGTCACAAATTTTCCATACTTAAGATGTGTTTTTTAAGTTTCCTGCTGCTATGGCAGCTTTGACAATAAATGCATTTTAAATATCCCTTTGATGAGTCACAAGTGTCCACTGAAATCTCTTTGTGGTGAACTACCATTTCATTTCTTTTCAAAGAGTCTCTTTGCTCTTTTGCATTAATCATTCACTCTCTCTGTTCTAATATTAATAAACAAAGAGTTAATGTTTCATATTTGTACAATCACAAAAAAAACTTAACAAATTTTTTATCTTCTGACATAGTCATAAGCATAGTGAGAGGAAACATTGCATCACATTACCAAGCAGCTGCAAAATAGAGCCTCAAAAACCTTGAGTGCTCACATATCTGACCAACAATTTTGTGAGCATCAGGTACAACACACTGAATACTATGAACTCTGGGGTTTCATCTCTACTCTTTATCAGAAATAAGATCTAATAAATAGTGACACTTGCTCCTAGTACACTACATCTGTAGATATTTTTATTTTACATGTACCCTGAAGAGGATGATAAAAAATTACTTGAGATGAGACTAAAAAATAAGCCTTTTTACAATCACCACTTTCAACTCCACCTACTTAAAATTAGCCTCTGCTTGGGAGCTTTAAACCTCTTTAGTTCTATACAAAATCTCAAAAGGCCAGAGATACCTGGTGATCTGTCAAAGCTTACATGAGTAATTGGGGAAGTCTCTTAGGCTTCACCATTTAGCTTATGGTGGGGAAAGGCTTACATATATATCTGATTTTTTTTTTAACATGTGTTCAGTCTTGTAATCGCCACTGAAAAAACGTGCACTGTTGTAGAAAGGATTTCTATTTGGAAATAAAAGTCAGTTAATTTACTTTGAACAGATAATGGATGCAGGTAATCTTTTGAACACACCTAATGAGCTTATTTGGCTTTTTGAAGTCAATTTTGTGTCTCAACAGGCATCCTTAGTGATATTTTTAGTTGCAGTAAGTAATTTCATAAAATAATGAGGTTTTCAACAGGGAATTTAGTCAAGTTAGAATTCCAAGACTAGAATACCTTTCCTAGCAACTTGAGATGGGCATTTTTTTCAAGAGAATGCAGTCTTCATCTCCGTTTGTGGAAACTATTCAACATAAAGGGAACTAGCACAGTAAAATTCCAATGGAGACACTCCTCATGCTGTTAGTTTACTGTAGTGCATTTTAATTTGCATTATTATTGCTAAAACATGGCTTGGAGTTAAAATTGATTAAATTTATTAAGTCCTTAAAATGGACTATTTTTCTGCATAAGATCTTGAGTTTAGACTTGTAGCATTAAACAATCATTTTATTCTAGAGGCAAATTAATTATCTGTTTTCATATCATTACTGAGAGTTTCTGAGAGTTCTACTTTAAAAAAATGTTTGAATGGCCCCAAGACCCCATCTACCTCTTCAAAAGAACTTTAAAGCCTTTGCTCAACTCACATCACTGACCCATTTAATAACACAGAATGCTGCATGGATGGCTAGTGCCTTTAACTGTATTTCTGCAGAACTAAAATTAGGAAGTGCAAATATCTCATTTTTTTTTCGCTGTAATGCAGTTTTACCAATATTAAATTTACTTAATTCATATTCCAATTTTTTTGTAACAAATGCTTATCAAGACACTTCATAACACAATTAGAAACCTCATGAGGTCTGTGTTCAATTATGTGTTTAAAAGTCAGTCATCAACTGACCAAAACAAAATATGTATGTATGATCCATTCTTTTTATGCTCAGAAATGTATTCCTTTCTCACTGTCATCTTTATTCCAAGTTTCAAAATCCACTACAGCTGGTGCAAGTCTTTCCATCGATTTTTACTAGGCTTTGGTCAGGCCCCAGATGTCAATGAACAAGCTGAAACTCATTGAATCTCCTTGTTTACAGAAGTGATGAAGCAGGTCAAAATCCTCATTTAATCTCCCTGTGGGGGATAGGCCACTGATGAAAGAGCACACTGGCAAAAAGGGAGATTTTGAGGAGACAGACCTGAAACAACCTGCTGTGCAAGTGCCATTTAATTACCTTAATTCTCTGATCTTAATTTCTCTTGATACAACCTGCTCCAAATTGAACATTTCAGAATAAACATAAGGCTGTTTCTGTTCCCTGTCTTTGTTTTCAATTACCTTTGATGTTGGCATAATGGATGAATGTACACAATGTTGTAGGGTGCAGTGGGAAGGCCTATAAGCTTGAAGGGAGTTTTACCCTATGGGTGAGACTATGTGGGCCTGTCAGACCACCCAGGGAAATCCTTAACTCCAGCTGTTTCCCTCTGCCCAACAGCCCAATGTCTCTGTGTTGCCCTTTCCTCTCGCAGACATCCTGCTAGGTTTGAGATCAGCAGCAATTGAACTGTCTCCTCTTTTTCTTACTATCCCAACATGCACACATCTTCCTTAAAAGTGCACAGTCAGTTGGATTATTGCATAGGTTGTGTAAAACTAGGTGAGAAACCAGCATAGCTTTGTTGTCTCCAAATCAGTGACCATTTACATCAGTCCAGGAAGAGAACTCAAAACCTGGGATGGTAAATTACTCTGAGGAATTTACATCTCTACAAAGGGTCAGTATAGAAGCTTCATGTGGTTCTAGTTGATGTTCATCTCCAGGAATCCAGGAATTGTTATCATAACAATTGCAAGTAGAAAGTGTGTTTGGTGGTATATTCATAATCCCAGCATGATCTTCAATTAACAATATCTTTCATGAGGAAAAGACCAAAAGGTCCCAAGGCCTCTCGTCCCTCCTAGCAGCACACACACACAAATTCTTCTACTGCAAATATTATATCTGTCAGCACAAAAGGAGAAACAATTCATGTCAGTGTCAGTTACCAAATGTGTTTCTGTGTTTAGAATTCATGATAATTTATTTTAATGATTTTCTAAAGAATCTATACAAACTGTTTAGATTTCTATTTGTTCTCATATCAGCTGTTATACCAGATAGGGTCTAGACATATACAAGGTAGGGTCTGCTGATTTTAGCAACTGAGTGCTTGGATGCAAAATGAGCAGACTCACTGAGGCAGATGAATAAGCCTCTACAAAACATTACAATATTTTTCTCCATGCTATTGCAAGAACACAAAGAGGAAAAACAAACTCAAATAGAAAACAAAATTAATTCTCTTGGGATTGTCTGAATCAGAATTCTAAGTCGCCCGAAAGCCTGAAAACAGTTAAATTGAAAAACAGACTCATTTGATAGTGCTGTGCACCTTCGCTGGAGTACTGCAAGTAGAGAAATTATATATGGTCATAAAAATTTAAATCAATTCAAAAGCCTTTTTGCTACCTCTTTAGCATACAATTGCACATACAATCTGAATCAGGTACAATGTAGTTTTCAATGTGCTGACTCTTATCCACAACCTCAGGACAGGAAATATCTGCCTTTTTCTTCTCTTCTCCCTATTGAAATACCACATGTTGTGCCTTCAAAATTGTTGATAGCCTTTTTCCCCAGTGAGGTTTCTTTAATGAATGTTTAGTACTATCACCAAGCAGTTAATGGTGAATTTTTGGTCAGAACAGAAGGTGTTCATCATGGAAGAAGACAGGACGAAAAGGGAAAAAGCATTTGTTGTGATTTCCAGCTCTGTGGCACTGACAAAAGAGAGTCTTTTTCACATCCATATGCTTAAGGCGTTACTGCACAAGATAGGCAATGACAGGAGAATTAATGTCAATATAGCATGTTATACAGGTCTGTGATTGCCTCAGATTCCTGAATTTAAAAAAAAATATTGCAGCATGACCAAGTGCAGGTTGTCAGATGACAACGTAAGTTTTGTAAAAAGCAAGAATCCAGAAAATAGGGAAAATTCATACCTAGTGGACTCCATATGGAATATACATGCTAATGAAGAAAAAGTAGATAGTTATGAGGGATTTCAATGACAAAAACAAAGTGGAATAAAAGATGATAGATCTAACTTTACCAAAAAAAAGAAAAGATGAATTGAAATCTCTTTGAGGAAAAAAGTGTAAGGACACCTTACTCTTTAAAAAGAACTGCATATTGTCTAAGGTAGAAATCTTAGTACTGTGTGATGAAAACTTACTTGAATTAAAATATGTCTCTGCATAAAAAGAGGGGATATTAACCTTTTCTATTCAAATTAGGCATGCATTTGAAGGAGAATTTAAATTGAGTAGTAGCCTGGAAGCTTTGATTTACATCAAATAATTGGAAACGTACTTCCAACATGTAAAGCAGGCAGCAGCTGAAAATTATTTGAACCAAAACAAGATTTTCAAAATCACACTGAATTATTTAGAACAAAGGCCATGAGTATTGGGAACAAAACCAAGGGTGAGAAAAGTATTAAAGCACAGATGATTCACATAGGAAAATCTTATATATAAAATAATATCCTCTCTGACTGCTACTGGAACTGAGAATTTTATTACTAGGTGGTCAAGTGCTCAGGTCAGAAAAACAAATCAAATGCTAGAAATGACAAAGAAAGGAATTGAGGACATAAAAGGGAAGATTATTTTTTTCCCCTGTATGAACCCCATGTGCCTGCACCTTGGATATTCTGGGATGTTACAACTCTTCTATCCCAGGGACTAGAATGGGTTCAGAGAAAAGCAGCAGGGATGATTAAAGTCTGGACCAGCTCTGAGAGGAGTAAGTACCAGCATGAGAAAGAAACTGCTGAGAAGGGAATTCAGTGGAGGCCTCTGCAGCCATTAACAACACAGAGAATAAATGGAGAAAAATTGTGGTTTGCAGTTCAACAGACAGCACTACTACTGTCAAATAAAGCAAGCAGACAGCAGATGCAGAACAAACAACAGGAGATGATCTTCTACACAATGAGTAAATAAGCTATGAAAACTCTAGAGACAGTGTTGTTCAATGCATAAGTATATATGGATTCAATAAGTGGTTGGGCAGATGCAAGAAGAAATATCCACAGGGGGCTAAGTTAAGGGGCATCACTCTGAAAATACCACTGCATGATCACTGGGTTTTGTATTCTGCACAAGACATCTGCTGTTGGTTGCTACAGATTGGTGGGTTAAAAGAACCATTGGCTTAATGTGTCATTTTTTATACTCTTAGGCTGCTGTAGTTTTGTGCTTCTGTCCTAACAAATTTAATTTATATTGTGCATTAGGTTGATGCACAACACAGATTATCTTCCACCCGGCAAAAAGGACAGGAACATCAGAGGTTGCTAGGGATGTGTAAGCTAGAATTAAATAGTAAGTTATTGATAGTGATTTTGCCATCAAAAACAGCAATGGGCATTTCTTGCATAAAGGCAGGTTTGTTGTCACGCAAGCAGAAAGACTATTAAAAAGTGATATGATAGGATTGCAACTTGGAAATCCAAAGGCATTTGGGATGATTTAGCGAATTTAAGTTACCCATTTATACTTGGCTCAGATTTCAGGAAACAGCGTATAACTACTTTATAAATGTTACATAATATGAATATTTAGCGTATCTTTTTTCATATTATTCCTTTAAAAACCAATTTATAGTCCATGAGAACTGATCAAAAGCTTGAGACACTTTTGATGTTAGATAAGGTAGAACCTTAGAGTCAGAGACAAGAAGTTCATTAGCTAAGCAGAGAAATGAACAGCAGAGTAAGTACTCTTGGAAAGTAAGTTATGGATAAAGCGAGAAAAGCTCTGTGAGAAAGTCTGTCCAAAACAATTTTTCAGAAGTAGCAGCAGAATGAATGACTGAAAACAGTTAATCCAAACGTCTCTGTCTTTAAAGGTGCTTCAAGAAGCCCTACAAACGCTGTAGTGCTACTGTAACAGCCCAGAAAACTCACTCCTTTGATTTTACTAGGATTAAAGTGTGCTTGTCCTTCAAGTATTAGTGTTTCTCTGTATCTTCAATAATTGAATTCAGTTTCTTGGCTGAACCTAGTCTGGGGGAGGATTTACTGCTCACAGAGCCAGCCGGTGCTGCTCAGCGATCCTGCAGGGATTGCTCCTCAGGACAATTACACTCCCTTTGCAAGGCTGTGGAGGCAGTAGGTGGGGATGATGGATGTGGCCTGGATATTCAAAGACTGATATAACCTACTGAGACTTAACATCTTGGGCTTCTTCTAGCATCAACAGTCAGAGCTGGGGTCCTTCAGAAAGAGGTTCGGGAGTGAAATTTCAATTTCACCACTTTGAATTTCTCTCTGGAGTGCTTATCTCTCTACACTGGCTGTGCAGGAAGCTCAGGCACTGGGGCTTGCTATGCTAATATTGAGCTTTGGGACACGACTGCCCTTTGAAGATCTGTCACTGCATGCCAGAAGCCTGTTGGATTTCGCAGTAACATCACAAAGCCCCCAGGAGTCCCAGAGAGGCCAAGAGCAGAAGCTCCAGATCGGTGGAAACACAAACCACAGAAGGTCAATGACTCATGAGTGCAGGAATGCAGCCCTGGGAGCCGGGAAGAGCTGGTTTGGGGAGCTGGGCAGAGCTGGTTGGGGGCGTGGGGAATTGCAAAGAGAGCAGAGATGTACCTTATGTATGTAAACCATCCCGTACATAGTGAAAACACAAGATAACAGGGAGATAACAGACACAGTCCCTACTGGGGGACAAAGGAAGAGCAGAAATTGCTCCAGCACTCTCTTCCGGCTACAGAGGAGTAATGTCTGAGTAATGTCACTGCTCCATCACTGCTGCCACCTCCCTCACCTTTTGTAATGAAGGAACACTTTCTGATTTGCCATCCCTTTCCTTTTGCTCCCATGATCCAGCAGTTTTATGTAAAGCATTTTCCTTTATCAAATCCTCAGGTTAAGTAAATAAGTACATTGAAGAGTAGTGTGTATCTCTCTGTTTTCTGCTTCTACTTTCCCACAGGACAGTGTGATTTATTACCCCAGTGATTTATTACCAAACCAATGTGAAATAGGGTGCAAGAGTTGTGATGATGTGCATGCATTGGAAATGTTTAATAGTTTGGAAGTGAAATTAAAATTATGAGATGGCAAAGTGAACTGTGAAAATACCTATTATATGAGAGAGACAAAGAATCAATGGCTTAATGAATGTCACTAGTTTTCCCATAGTGTTTAAAAAATGACATTTGAACACACACAAAAAGTTATTCCCAGAGTAGATAACTGGATTCTACCTATTTAACATACAATGCTTAGCAATGACTCCTTGCCTTTGGAACTGTCTCTTTATTCCTTCATAGATGGAATGTGTTCTACATAGGACATCCCATTGCTGAGTGGACTGGATATTGTTTGTCTCCCTAAAAGGCTTCATATGTTTCAGGAAGAGTGTTCCCAATGAAGTAAAGTAAATCTTACTTCCTCTGTATTTCCTTCTGTATGACTATTCTGACAGTAGAGCAAAATATTCACTTTTTGAACCATGACACCCCTCAAGAGCTTTAGTAGCTAAACTCACAGAAATTCAGTGCACGACCTCCTTTGCAGCTGCCATCATAATTTCTCTAGTTCCCTTCTTCATCAGGCACTCTGCCTGATGTATACCTTGGAGCTTGCTGCATTTGAAGTTATATTGTTATTGCCACACCTTTGAAAGATAGGATCTGGAGTTCAGTCATCACAATGTAATTATCAGCCCAAAGTAGGTGCTTCCCACACTGTTTGTTCTCAGTGATGCACTGCATGGGTGAATCTCATCTGCATGTTTGTATTAGGATGCCTGTCAAATACACAAACTTCATAGCTCACCAGATACAGGCTGGGGAATGTTCACTTTTTGTAAATAACCAAAATAATAGAACAATAAAGTGCAGGATGTATCTGAAAAAATGAGCTCTGCTGAAAGCAGTGAAAAAGTCCCTCGTTTAGGGCAGAAGTGTCACAGCAATCTCCAAGGATGTCAGAGATGGAGACCTTCCAGAAAGGGACCAATAAAGGAAATTTTTTTTTTTCTGATAAATGCAACCTCTGACAGAAAACCTGGATGAAGAGAGAAGTTTCTGATTGTGTGGGCCAGCATAGAGCCTACAACAGGTTGTCTGATTGCAGGCAGACTTAATGTGGTTTTTTTGGTGCAGAGTTGTTTGGGGTTTTTTTTGGTTTGGTTTGTTTTCTTTAATTTTTAGTTTGAAAAGATAAAAGCAAAGTGGATTTTTTGGGTTTTTTGTTTGGTTGTTTTGGTTTTGGGGGTTTTTTGGTGGTGGTTTTTTTGTTGTTGTTGTTTTTTGAGGTTTTTTTAACTGATGTAATTTGTAAGACTGTGTAGCTGTCCTGGCTGTTTGAGAAGTTGTAAACAAACACTTTCCACACCAGTTATCTTCACCTAAATTCACTGAAACAAGATATCAGCCTTTGGGTAACATTACACAACTTTTGCCCTTAAAAGTAGGAAACTGAAATTTTCAACAGGGATATTTTTTCCCAGCAGGCTTTTTTGGGATATTCAGCTGGTAATATGTTTTTCCACAAAATATGCTCAGCTTGAGATCTAGAATCATACGAGTCAAGGAAGATGTAACACACTGAGGACTGTGCCTGACACCCAGCAGTCCCCAGGGTATATCTAGCAGTTGTCACTTCTTCATACAGCTTAGCACACTTTGTTCATTAATTGTTAGAAAGCATTAAGAATTCCTCTGGTGCCTTCTATCCAGTAACCATTATTACACTCATTACCAAGTTAATTGCAGTAAGCAGTCATGATTTTAATACTTTTCCTGTCATCTCTTTAAAAGAAATGTGTATAAACATTAAATAATACAGCTTCTTAGTAACAGCGTTGGAAATGGAATTCAGACATCTAGTGGAATTATACTACTCTCTAAGCTTACAATGTTAAAATGCAGCAAAAAGCAAAATAGGCAATTGGAATGAGGGCAAAAAACTTGCTCTGTTTCAATTAAGGAATAGTTCTTACAGCTCAAGATAGACTAGAAGCATACAAAAATATAAACCAAGATAAAACTTCTTTATCTTATTTTAGCTGGAACTACAAACTAAACTAAGCATATAAACAAAAGAACAGAGCATGTGCCTCAAGCAGGGGTATATAAAATAAAGATAATAGACAGTGAAAAGAGAAAAAAAAATGTGTTAAATTGAAATGATAGTTGTCTCACATTTCTTAATGTTGAATGAAATACCTCAGAACAGAAACAAAATCTAAGAAATGTTACTCTTCAGGTGCTTTCATCGTGTTAAACCTTTTTTGCATCAGATGAGAGAAAAGACTTCTTGAAAAGAGACAGTTAAATAGGATAAAATCCTTCGTATACTTTGTATTGAAGAAAAAAAGAACCAAAGTTCCAGTAGTTCATCAGAAGGATATAGTAATACATTATAAACTGCATGCTAATCATAGGAAAAAATATTTGAAAGGATGAAGGTCATATCCATTCAATACACAGCCAAGTCCTCCTGGGCTTTACCTTGTATTTTGAATAGCATAAATACAATTATACAAATGAGTCCCAGCTCACACCCTGTTGAAAAACAGCAGGAGAAAAGGCGCAGAATGGTAGAGGGCCATAGGATGCTCTGTGCCTGCACCTCCACCTGTGTCCTCTCTGGGCTGTTTGGAGGACAGTGGCAGTCTGAACCCATCCTTTTATGTTCTCTGCCTTTGCCTGTTTTCCTGGTTTTCCTGCTGTGCTGTGCTGTGGTGATGCTGCCCAGCCCTACTCCGTCAGCACACGAGGGGGTTCCCAGTGCAAGGCTGGACAAACTCAGGGGTGAGATGCAGTGCACTGAGTGTTAACAGAACCACTGAACCATCTTGTTATGGCTCCAGCTATGCTCCTTGCTAAAAGCTTCCTGCCAGTGATACACTGCAATAGGGAAGGCTGCAAATGTAATACAGCTGTCAGCCAGCTGTGAATAACAACCAGTTGCATTCAACACATCAGAGCAGTGCAAGAACAGAGCCTGAGGAATCTATTTTGTTTGGAATAGAACCAAACCTTAGGCATAGTTCTGTCCAAATGATTAAACTGAAGCTGCAGGGCACTTGAAAAAGAATTTAGGATTGCTATTAAATAGACTGAATATTTAAAACCTTCTTGACGAGGAGAAAATGTCAAATTAATTTACATTTCCAGTCAGGACACAGCTGTGGAAAGGTACATCAATTTAAGTCACTGATTGACGTGTGGGAAATAAGTGATTTCAGTTACTTCTTCAAAGAGGAAACAGGAATGAGAAGTCAGTTTAAGAAGTCATTTGTTTACTCCTCAACTCCACCAAACGTGGCTCAAGCATGAGGCAAAATTTGCAGTTAATTACAGAGGATTGAAACAGTGAAAAACAAATCTAAAAGTAATGCCAAGAGAAGCATAAACAGAACACAGTATTTGGGGAAGTGGTCAGGAAGATCCATCACAACTCAAGTGGCAGCTGTAGCAGGGATCAGTCAATCTGTGGAGGCCACAGATGTAATAACACAGAAGGGAGGTTGTTCCTTTTCCCAGAGATTTGCAGATACAGACTTGACATTGGTAAGAGCTCCTGACAGAGCAATACAACTTTTAAGAGGCACCAAATGATGTTTATAGTGATTATAAAATGTAAACTGTAGAGGCTGATATTAGATTATTCTAATGTTTATAGGATTCATATCATGCCTGAGCTACTTCTTTGTTACTTCTGGCAGGAAATGACCTTGTCCTGGCAGCAGCAGGATGTGTTGCATTAACAGCTGAACTGGAGCCTGCTAAAATAGCAGCAAAGATTTTCAAATGCAATATCTGTCCTTCAGTTACTCTTGTAATGCTTTATTAAAATCCCAGCTGGAAACATCAACCATGTCCTTTGTTGCCAAGTAAATACCAGTTTCAATAAAGACAGCAAGTTAAAACAAAAACTTGAATGGGCATTTCTGGCTAATGTCTATACCTAAATATCAATTTCTTCTATCAGAAGAGGACAAAGTCAAGGTAGAAATTAGAGTAACATGGCCTTCATGTTTTATAGATGAAGTCCTTCATGAACATGTCTACATTATAGTTTAATTTTTCATTTGATGAATACTGAATTCCTTCTCTTGTTGGCACATTTGAACTTTGATGAAATGGAGATTTTGTGTAGAAATAATTAAATAACTTAACAGAGGTGCCATTTTAACCTTAGTGGAAAACAGAAAGTCAAATGGGTCCATTTTGTTCTGAGCTTTGACAAGAATTAAAATAAATGTCCTTTCTTTCTTTAAAAACTTGCTTGGAGAAGTGCCATCAAATCAAATCTTTCTACATTATTCTTTATCAATAAACAAACATTTTCAGCATTTAGTGCAGTTAACAAACAAGACCAGTTCCTCCAAACTGGAATTCAAGATGCCCTTTATTTTCCTACATCATCTATCCCCAGCCCATCTGGAATCCATTCTGGTTCTGTTGTCTGGAAAGTTAATACAGCTATTGATTAGCCATTTCTCAAAACAGCATCAGTTACAAGACAGTAATAAGTGTCATTTCATGTGAGGCTAACCATTTGCATGAACTGATTTTTCAGAGTTATCCAGAATACATTTGTCCTTATTTTCTTGGGTATGGCTGTTAGCTTTTTTTTTTTTTTTCTATAATGCTCCAATTCTTCTGGAATCAACAACACTCAGAGGGCTTGTTACACTGCAACACTCAGCAAAAGTGCTGTAAAATTGTCTAGGATTTCAATTTATTCAAGCACAGTGTTTATTTCACAGTTATACCTATGGCTCTGACATTCACAAAACATAAATGGTGAGATTAACGTGCTTCTGAACAGTGAAAGATAATCTCTGTCTGACCTAGATCACTTCAGAATAGTACAAGTTATTGGTACAATGTGAGTCTTTCCTTTTACATGACTTACATCCTGTTTTCAAGTCCAGACTAGTCAGGGTGTCTCTATAGCCTTTGAAATCTAATCCGTGTCTTTTCATAGGACTGTGGGTGGATTTGGCTAGAAAACTTCACAATGATAGATACTGTTGTAGTGCAATTTTATTCTGAAAACACACCAAAATGTTCTGCCTAGTATTCCTCCTCTTGTGGATCCCTCTTTGACAGCCAGGATTTATAAATTACTATGAGCCAATATTTTGTTTTATTCAAGTATTTCATCAATTAAGGGTAATTTTGTACAGATTATGTGAGGGATGTGAAAACTAGATCCCTTGTTAGACTGCTTTTTGAGCAATTTTCTTGTATGTCTCAAGGCAATGAACTGATGCCTCCTGGATGTCCTTTCACTCTCTATTTTCAGCACAGAAATGAAACCTGAATTGCATATATTAGTATCAGGAAGAATCATAGATGTTGAAGCTGTGGAAAACAAATACCAAGTTTGAGATCCACCAGCTGGTTTTTCCACAAACAACAATGCAGCCTAGTTCAGAGCTATTTTCTAAAAGCTCAGCCTGCCATTCCTGTAAATGAAAATAATTTACACACTGAACTTATAGCAGATATCTGGTAAATGGCCTGAATAGTAATCACTCTTGGGACAATGTTTCTGCTTTCATTATCCTTGTGTTCCATGGATTGATTTCTCAGCATTGCAGTTCTCGTATTTGTGTGGTTGTTTACTTACCTTCCCTTTAGCAGAAAGGGAATGATCGTATGCTGTGGCCTCAATATGACACAGAGAGAGCACGTTTCAAAAGCCACAAGGATAATCTTTGTGGAGAACTCACACATGCTGCTACAAGGCACAGAACGCCCTTTTCTTGCTGAATGTCATTTTCTTCTCCCACAGGACAGAAATAGGGTGGCAGAAGAAGGGAAAAGAAGCCCTCTCCTACATCCTTCAGCATTATTTTGCCATGCCAGAGGCAGGTAGCTGACCCACCTGAGTAGGTGACCCAAGCTCTGGAAGACTTATTGGCAAAATGACTTTTACAGACCTTGACTGTGCAGATGTTGCCATCAACTGGCAGAACATCTGAAATACTTGAACACTTGAGTGCAGACTGCCCTATGAGGTGGTCTCCTCTCTCCATTGCATCTCCTGAGGAGAAACCAATTTGATTCAGGGCAACAGCACTTGCCAAAGCCTGCAGCCCTTCCCTCCTGGTCAGCATTTGAACCTCTTGGATACCACTGCCTCTGCATCAAGACTGAGCTGCTGTGCGTGTCCCTTGGCTGTGTCATGTATGAATGGCTTGGGTGGTGAAGCCTGTTCAGGGGGTACTGCTGTCTGCTGAAGGCATGTAAACAACTGCTGAAACACCATCTCAGTGCATCTCAGGGCTGAAAAAGCATGAGAGGAAACAATGCTCTGTCAAGTCACTCAAGCTTTTTCAGAGAATAATTAAAATTTTTATTGATCCTATGTCCTTGTGAGACCTCTGAACACTGACCACAATTTCTTAAAATTGTGTGTCTGCCTTTTTGCAGCTTTTTTAAACTTCACAAGTCCCTCCATCAGACTCAGAGCATCAGGACTTGTGATTTAAGAAGAACTACAGAGCAAATCCCCTTTTGGTTCTGTGCCTAGAGTACACAGAGGAAAACGTCCCCCAGGTGTGCTCAACACTGGCACTGAGCAGCTGAGAGCAGTGCAGGCAGCTCACACACATGGATGGCAACACTGGGCAAGCAGAGTCTGAAAAATGAGCTCCCCTCTCTGCAGCAGGCATCAGCCTAGCCCAGGGGAGGTAGGGCACAGTGGCTGCTGATGCTTGGTACAAGAGTGAAACCCTGAAACAGGGCCCATCTACGTATGAAATGATTATTCACTTTCTCTCCTAGGAGACCTAGGGCTGAGACAGCATCAGACACTTAGTGTAGACAGCTGTGAGCCTGCATTTTAGTGTGCTGTACAAAATTATAAGATTATTTTGCCATTTCTCTGGCAATCACTTCAATTATGCAAGGAAAACTGCCTTGGCGTCTTGAGTGTGAGAGTTGTTAATTTTATGGAACAATCCCTTAAATGGGCAGAAACTCAAATATAAATGCATAGTGATGGAGCTATTGCACCTGCCTGAGAACATACATACATATCCATGCCAATTATTCTTGAGAGAAAAATTGGTTGGTTTCAGAGTTTAAAATATTGATAGTAACACATGCAAATTTGAAGCAGGCTGTGCAATCTAGTCATTAGGACTCTATGCACTTGCATCCTGGCAACTGTTTACCTTTCTTATGGTCTTGTTGATGTATTTGAGCAAATTACTCCATTGCTGGTCCTATGTCACCCCCAAAAATGTCTGAACTGTTGTTAGATACCACTAGAAAAAGGAGAAATATGTAAGAAGGTGACAGCTATCTTAATGCAGAAAACACTGCATCAAGAAACCACATATCCTTCTAGGAATTACTGATTAGAGTGCCTCAGAGACAGCTAATCCTGTGTGCCAAAACATATCTCCAAATCTCAAGTTGAAAGTCTCAAAAATAACTCATGCAGGTAATAATTATTCTGCATATGGTGGAGATTTGAACAACTAAAACAATACAGTGAAAAAATCCCATCAAAATACAGAAAATGCTATGTAGAAAAACATCTTTTGTATTATTTCTATTCTCTTCATGACAGAAACATATTGTACCACCAAGCCTCAAATGGGGATAAAAAGGCTGAACTCCTCCAAATTTCTCTAGGGTATCTTTCAAAAATTAAACATGCATGGAGTTTTATAATTTGTGATCACACCCTATACACAGGAAAATACAGACATGAATTAATCTCCCCATGAAATTCAATAACACATATTTACATGATCAAGAATGAGACTCAAGGAAACAAACAGTAAATATATGCTTAGAAAATAATTATAGCTACAGTTGTTTTGACTGACAATGAAATCAGTCTTGCAGTCACTTACTGCTCTTACTCAAGCAGGAAAGAGTAAAATTGTAGACAAACTGACTGAAACCCTGTAATGTTAGGAGCATAAGTAGATAAGCAAATGGGAGAAAATACTGAATCAATTGCATAGAGATGAAAACCCTCATCCGATTTTATAGAGAGAGATATAGATGCAGTTATATCGTTATTTAGAGAGATATTGATGACCAGGTATATCACTACATGGAGAAATATACATGTACTTAAATAAGCCACCCTCCCCAATTGGTTACTGTTTAAAATAAATGCATAAAATTGTAAAGAAATCAGTGTTCTTAGAAAACTGATACAAAACCTAAGATTATGAGACAGGGAAAATTAAGATAAGTGAGAAAATATTTCTAGGGCTTTATGAACAAAGCTTATAGAATGAGTTAAAAAGTTTAACATAATAACTGGGGGTGGGATTTTTATACCTCTTTGAGAAATTATACTACTGTGATACTTGCACCAAATTCAGTGCAAGATTGACAGCTATAATGCTAATCATTTTTTAAAATTAGGCTTCTGGTTTGTACATTTAAAGAATGTTAGATATGACCAACAAAGACATGAAAGGATTTTTATTTAAAGGCTGAGAGTCACAAAAATAAAATAGTCTGAAAAAATTGACTCAAATCAAGCCTCTTTAGCAAATAGAGAATTGATACATAATCACATTTACACTCTCATAACCAATAGAAAAGGGATTTTCTGATGGAGAGTAATGCATTTTACTACTTATTCATAGCTTGAACAGGGGATGCATAAAATGGAGAGTGACATAATGAAAGAACCTGTCACAATAATGACAAACCTGCAGTGAGACCATCAAGCCAGATTGAGACAGGCGTAGAGACACGCACGTGTGAGCCAACACTAGCCTTGGAGTTCTGTGGTTCTCTAATCTAACAGCTGACCATAAAAAAAAGGCTGTGACATAACCCTGATACTTCGGCACCTCAGTAATTCAACTTGCTCCTAAAGTTAGATTTTTAATGATGAACAATATTTTTTGGCACTTCTGGTCCCTAAAATACCATTCTTTTTTTGCTGAACTAACAAAACAGAGGCTACCCAATAAATCAAACCAGTAACATGCAGTATTGCTCTATAAATCAGCAGTTTTGTTCCTGGATTATCTAATAGGCATCTGCAAAAGACACTAAAGAGAAAATAAATACATTTTCAAGCTTAAATTCCCTTCAAATAACTCTCAGGTTCTGGAAGAAAATATTTATGGGCTTGTTAATTGAAAATGGTGCTGATGTTAGAAGGAGATTTCACCATAAGACTTATCTCTGAAAGACTGAATGAAAACTGGAAAGAGGGATTGCAGTGTTCTCCACACTCTTAGAGACTAAGTTTACACTAGTTACACTAGTTTGTTGTTAAAGTAATGGGCTACGCTACAGGGTACCACATCTCCAAAACAGGCAATAGATTCTTCGTGGACACCATCTGTATTTGTCCTGAATACAGCCATTGACTGCAGTAAGCAGGTGGCAATTATAACTGTGGGATTAATGACTGTGACAGCTATGACCATATTCCTATTCCAGTTAGTGCTATTCTGTGACAGGAAAGATGTGGTTTTTACATGCTATAATGTTTAATGTGAGGAATATTCGGGGAGTCCAAATACATATGCTTTGAATTCAGCCATTTTTGGACCTGAGGCTACTAGCTAAATTGCATCCTGCTCCACCTTGCTCCTGGATAATAATATGAATTGGGAGTCTGGACAACTCATAGGGCACAGATGAGAATACATCTAAAGTATTGAAGAAAGAACTTGTATTACTTTCTACTCTTTGCTTAGAAATATTTGGATTTTTCCATGTATGCAGTTGGGGCTACTTAGGAAGACAAGAGCAGCTCTTGTAGCAATATCTCTTTCTGCTCATCAGCAGCTGTCTCAGTGACTGGTTATTATCCCAGGATGGGTACTGCTCATGATTTACAAGCCAGTGCTTTATTCTGTCTCTCAAATTTTGGGTTTTTACACAGTAAGCTGCAGCCACACCGTAGAGTTTGCAAAATGCCTTGTTCCAAGCAAACATGCAGGAACAGGAAGTGCATAGTCTGGCCTTCAGTTCTTCACATTGTATCTCACACTTGTCATCTGTGTGCCACCACCAGCTGAGATTTTATTAGCTAATATTGGCAAGAAAAAGTATGTGGGCAACCCAAGTGACTGCACTGGCTGGATGAGTTCCCTTCCATTTTTGCATGGGAGATACCTGGCATCTCCAGAGATGAAAAATTACAAAGTGAAAAAGTCACAGTCAGAAACTCCAAGCTTTTTGAAAAACACCTGCCTCCACTGAAGTTGTCTTTTGCCCTTCCAACGTTGTGCTCAAAACATGAAACTGGTGTCATGAAAGGAAGAAGTAGCAATGGCTTCCATTCAGTTATGGAATAATTCTCCAGTGAAAATATACACAGCATTCTTGTGCAGCTTTTATCTTAGAATTATCAACCCTAATGTAATTAATGCCCAAAGCACTAATTAATCTGTCATACCTATTTTGTATGGCAATGCAAAACCTCTCTCCCAGTGGGTCAGTACACAGGATTCTGGCCACATAACCATTTCTTCCCCATGTAAAACAAAAGCATTTTCCTCGCAGTGCTGATCACTGCTTTCATAGCAAATTAGTCATAATGTCCACCCTAGCAGTGGGTTTCTGGACAGGCACTAAAAAAGGGCACAAATGAATAATTGTGCTTGTGGTGGCTGGCCAACTGCTCCTTTGCTAAGTATTAGGTGCACCTAATTTATTATTTTCAGGATCAGGGAGGAATTATTCTCATCCACTCCCTTCCTGCTCTAGCAGACCAGTCTGAGCATCAAGATTTCATCACCCAGGAAGTAAGGAGGGATAGAAAGATGAGGTTTGTTCTTGTTACTGCAGTGCTGCTGCTTTGCAGAAGGTAAAAGAGCCCTCAGGGCTGTGACTGACTTCAAGAGATACTTGGAAATTCCACTGTAATTCATTGGATTGTAGGATTTTGGGCCTTTCTGCTGTCTGTCACTAGTCTGCTACAGCAGTGGTCTCTGTATGGCTAATTTCCCTCCAACACCCCTTGTAAACTTGTGTCTTTTCTGTGTTATTTTTAAGGAAATAAAAAAGTGTAATGCAGGAAGAACCTAATGAAGCATGTGACTTTTACTGGGCCTAGTGTTGCTTATTCTGTTTTTCAGTTTTAAATTTTTCTCAATCCAGATAAGATGAGAATGCACTTATAATTAATTTTGGACATCAAACAGACAAGAATGTAAGAAATTCCACTGACTGGATTTTTTTTCCAAATAATTCAGGGCTTCAAAAATTAACCGCTGTATAACAAAAGGCAAATTTGATTTGTATACAGAGCAAAGAATCTCTGCCACAACCATTTCTATCAAATAATTGCAGACCGCTATTTTATCAAGCAAATACTGTAACTAGTAGGACAATTGCAATTACGTTTGAGGAAAGCTCTATTACCTGACGATTTTTATGGACAGTTTGTTTTACCTCTTCACTATTTGTCTCCACTCATAAGCAAGATACAAATAATAGTTTCAAAGCCACAAAAACAGACAATCTTTAATTTCACATTGTGTACCATTTTATATAATCTGGCAAATCTTCCATGTCTATAAATAAAAATGCTCAGGAAAGGTAAGCAAAGGAAGATCATGTCTTTCTTCTTTGCATTGTTCTGGGAAGTTTTAGCACTGGGAGATCTTTTGTCTGTCCTTTTCTTAAAACACATAATTTTTGCTTTTTCCAAACAGTCAATGAATCTTTACATGGTTCAGAGAATTTGTAATTATCGTGGCAAAAAAGGAGAATAAGAGTGTGTGTTAGCACGCGATTCTGGCATTCCATTCCATTTATTCTTGTATAACTAGCCAAAAGCTTATTCCTTTAAAGCCATTTACATCTTTAGGGAGAAAAATAATTACAACTCTATGTCCAATGTTAAAAAATACCAGTCATATCTCTAAAAGAAATTAAACTATTGTGATCAGAAATCTGTATTTAATACAAAGATATTTTTCTTTTCTATACAGCTTTCCTTCTATTATTGACACCATTTTAAAAAAATCAGGATTATTTTAAGACACTTCAAAAGCCTAAAGGTTAAATCCTCTTACCCATCCTAACAGATTAATGTCAGCTGAAGGGACTAGCATGATACAAGAATTGCTTCAAAAGCCACTCTTTTCCTTGGGTAGACTCTCCTGGCTGAAGCATCCTGACAAATAGCAAAGGATCTGCTTCCTTAGGGTCTCCTTTCAGGCAAGGCATAGAGGGACCCAGCACAGAAACTAAAGAGAGTCTTTCTGGAGTATCTTCATTACAAGGACATATGCCTCTGCTTTTGTGCCACCTTCTTATTTTAAATAGCTTCTGTCTTCACCTGGGAAGTTTTTGCAAGAGCTCACAGGCAGAAAACAGATCTTTTAACCTCCTCTTCTCCAGCTCTCTCAGTAGCTTCTCTCTTTTTCCAGTCCTTTTGAAACCTCAGTAGTCCTGCCAAGACAGTCTTTGGGGAATTTCACCAGAGCCTCTCACTGACATTCATACCAGCACTGCTGGAAATGCTTGTCCTGGGATGTTCTGGAAATACATTCACCTTCTCCCTGGCAACTTAAAATGGTGACCAGCTTCTTCTTCTCAAGTCCTTCTTTGTGTTTGCTTTTTAATGGAACATCACCTTCTATGAAGACTTGTAACTGACAGACCCTGAGTACAAAATCTTACCCTTTCATTCTGTGCTCTGAATTTCATGCCAGCCCTAGCTGTACAGTGGTCAAGGCTGTTTAGCTCTTCTTTTATGTAATTCTGGCCCTCTTCTGTTTTGTCAAAGCATCCAAGGTCAATGCAATCAGGAATTTTCACTTTTACGCACTTACTGAGTCAGTCATCAGAGAAGATTTCAAACACAAGCAGTCGTAGGAATGATGCTCAAAGAGCTCTCTAGGCCACTGCTCCCTGTCCTGATACATTTCTGTACAACCCAACCCACTGTTCCCTCCTTTCTCACCAGTTCCCCATCCATTCCCACACCAGTTCCCATCTGTGATGACCCACCCACGGGGGAAGTCCACCCTGTGACTTAAAGCCAACTTTTCTGGGTATCTACTCCATCTTCTATGCCTTAGTTAGTACTTCTCCATAGTGTGCCTTTGGGCTACAGGAAGGCTACTAAGAGAGTTCTTGATTAATAAAACCTGACAGCATCTATTCATCTCAAATTTAAGGACTTGTACAGAAATGTCAAGCAGATTTCACAGAGGAAATTAGTTGATAATGCTGTGTTTACAGAAAGCCATATGAGATTCGTATCTTTGCCTTTCTCTTGAAAACAGGGAAGAGCTATCAGGACAGCCTGGTGCCATCTATTCTGGTGTATCTATATTGCATTTTACCCTGATTTCCAGGTAGCTTAATGTCTTCATAATTATTCTTAAAATATGTACAAATTATTTATGTACTCCATGTACTTTAAAATTTATGCACTTACTCCTGTTGCTGTAATTGTCCTAATTTGTTTGTTTTGTCAGGCTTCAAACCAAAGATGGTTTTCTGAATTAGTAGGCTTTTTAGTGTTTCAAGAAAAATCTCCTCAACACAAGCACAGCAGAGCAGGCACACAAAAATTACCAGCTAAATTTTAGTTTGTTTGTTTTAGCATCCTTCAGGTCAATTAAGGAATAAAACTGATTAGGCTTGAAAAAATTCCTTTTGATCTACATTCATCGTGGCTGGTGCACACCACCCACCAGGCTGAGGGGAAGCAATATTGAATGTGACATACAAAAGTAGAAGAAAACATTAAGCTTCATTGTACAGATAGATAACGGGCAATAAAGCAGACATTTGAGCTTCTTTGCCCCTTTGAGTATGCCAAAACCTGCCTTTTTGCTTCCCAACAAGGAATAGAGACCCAAGGGTGATTCCAGACTGTAGGGCACTGAGTTGACCCTCTGTTCTTCTCACAGTCAGGGCTGTGGCTCTAACATTTTCTCTTGACATCATCAAAGACTCTGCTCATTCTATGGCCAAGAGGAAATCCAAATTTAAACTTCTAGGACTCCACAAGCACAGAGTGATGGTACTGTGTGGGTTCTGGCTGAGATGAATTGCCTGTACAGCACAAAGCCTCTTTCTCACACTGCTCCCCAGCAAGGAGGTTGGAGGTGGGCAAGGGTTTGAGAGAGGATACAGCCAGGACATCTGACCCCAACTCCCTCCAGCTGATCCCAGGATCATTCCATAACATCCAATGCCATGCTCAGCAGTGTGAGTTTTGAGGGGTTGTTGCTCAGGGGCTGGGTCAGCAGCAGTCAATTGGTGGGAAGTGATTGCTTTTGCATCACTTTGGGTTATTTGGTTTGGTTTTGCCTTTTCTATTTTTTTTAAAATACTCTTTTTTAAAAACAGTTTGCTTATTATACTGTACTTTATCTCAAAGCATGACTTTTCTCATTTCTGCTATGCCAGTTCTTCCACCTGTTCCACTGAGAGCTGTGAGCAAGCAGCTCTGTGAGGCTGAGCTGACATCCAGGGTGAGCCCATCACAGTCCTTCCTGGCACCCAACACAGAGCACTAAGTGTTCAGAACAATAACAGATTCTATCAGAGCATGATGGCGGAACCTAATTCTATATCTATTTAGCAGTTGCTGGTTGCAATAGTGACTTGCATGTTCTTGACACTGGCTTGTTTGTTCCCTTACCTGCTCCATGCCACACTCCATGTCTTGCTGTACATCAAATTTGAGAGTGTGTGAAAGGCTGGTTCTGGCTTTTGCAGTTTGCTATGCTGTGTATCTTTTGTTCACTGGTTTTGACAGTAACCTGGTACTGGGCCCACCACTGCAGTCACCTCTGTACCTTGGGCACCATCTCATGAAACTAATAAACAGTTACACCTTTTCCCTTTTTTAATTTGAGAGCTAATTTATAGTCAAGATGAAGAACAGCACCTACCCATTCTTCTATGGTGAGATGCTTTCTGCCTTGTTAAAATGGCTCCTCAGTCCCTCCAGCATCCTTGGGTAATCAGAATGCACATACTGGTGTCTCAGGAATCTGTTCTGGCTTTTCCAAGATACTCCTGTTTAGGAATTTCACGCAGGAACATATCCTGAAGCAGTATGTCCTGAAGAAGGGTAGCAGAACATGTCTTTGAAGCAGGATAGCAAGGTGCATGGGAGAATGTGGGCAGGAATGGTTTCCACCTCTGAGAATGTGGCACTTCTCCCCAAACATAAGTGGAAGGATGGAGAAATCCAATGTGCACCTTGGGGAGAATTAATCTTGGGTGAAATAAGCCATGATTTGAATTACATGGTGCCATTGCTGTATGAGGCTCCATGTCACCATTAACAGCAAAATATCTTCATGTTAAAAAGGCTGATTTGGTCTAAAATGAGCAGCAAGCAAACAGTGTATCAAAGAATGGAGTCTACCTACAGGACCTGGATTTTGAACACTCTTCTTTAAGCCAAGCTGTCTCCATGTCTGACCCATGAGAGCAGTGTTGTGTTTAGGGTGTCTCACCTGTGCCTGGCCCTGCAGTAAGAGCTCATGTGCAGTGGTGGGAACTGGCTGGCACCAGTGTGGAGCGAGGCAGAGCTGCAACAGTCACTGTGTGCACACTCCCAAAGAACAGACAGCCAAACCCAGACCAATAAAAGAACATGATTGTAAACCTAATTCTCATATTTTCAAAAAACAGATCAGCCTGATAACCCCATCTGCCCAAAGGGAAGGCCACACCACCACCTGTCCATAAGGAAAATCCATCTGGATCAAGAAGACATGCTTGTTTATATAATAAATGTGTTTGCATTAATTACATGGCTCTGTCCTTCTGTCCCACTTTTGCTCACAGGCCCACACTATAATCCCACACAGAACACCGTCTGTCTGATCAGGCCAAACTAATGACACACTAGGCTGGTAGGATAAGCACAATAGATACATATTCTCTCATACACACAGAGTTTAACTCTGTGTTTACAGATGGTTTGATTTTTCACAGCAGTGAGAGCATACACTGAGTATCTTATGTTTTCTGCATTTATATAATGAGAAAAAAGGTTTAAAAAGCAATTCTGGAATGAAGAAAAGTGGAGATATTAAATACATCCCAATTCACACAATTGTTTTGAATTGGAGCTGCATACTCCTAACTGAGAACAAGGTCCCTATTTTACACACTATAAAGTCAAACTTATTGTTCACAACTGCTATCATCTAGCAAACAGAACATACTGCTCTGGGAATTGATAACAGCTCTGCCTCACTCCACACTGGTGCCAGGCTGGGAAATTATTGTTATATATTTATTATTATAATATATTATTATTGTAGATTTATTATATAATATATATTACATAATATTGTTTTATATTATATATAATTATATTACAGCAACTAGTAAAGAAAATATTTCATTGCTTATTTGCTTCTTTAATAGACATAACACTAATATATTATAAACCTCTTTATTTATAATCAATTTATTATATGTACATATATATATTGGATTTGGGCTCTTCTGCATCCATGCCTGTGTATGATGTTGACTTTCATATCTGTTGATAAAATTCCTATTTGTTTCTAAATTCAACATGTAAATAAAACAGTTTTCATCCAGTTTAATTTTCATTAAGTGCTGATTTATGAGGCACTTTGCAGCTACAAGCATGGTAACATAGGAATGCTGCAGCTAAACCAGAGTGTATTATTTCAATTTGTGATGGTGAAATAAGAACCACGTGCAAGTCTGTTTGAACATGATAAGAACAGGAACAAACATTCAATCTGTGTTTTTCTGGAGATGGTCAAGATTTTAATATTATGTGGCAGGCAAACCACTACAATGGAAGTGAGAACAGATGGGGAGAACACAACTGGATATTGTACTTCAGTTGTCGCCAGCCTCCACCATCCATTTATGATCTGACATTCAGCTGATAGGAAAAGTGGTAAAAGAAAATATTTTAATAAATTAAAATTACATCATTCATGCTGCAAGTGAGAGCATCATCTTCCTCAATAAGACCATGTCATCAGCTATAAGATTCAAGTACAATGGAGTCAATGGACAGGAAACACCAAAAGGCTTCACACAAACTTAGAGGTATTTTAAATACAGGGGAGAGAGAGATCTCTCAGCTCCTTTTCTGGAACCCTTACAGAAAGCAAAAATCAAACTTGTGATTACAAAATGTCATCAAAGCAACAACTGTGCTGTAGGATATTTATTCTGAATTTTTTCATAACATCTGCACTTGCATTCCCAACTGCCATCTCAACAGAGCAAGGTATGTCTTCCTATATATAAAAAGGGTTGCTTGAGTATGCAGTGTATAAAAATAAATTTTTTAAAAGTATCTTGTATTATAAAAACTATAGCAGTGTGTAACCAGATCTCTCAGAAAGTCTCTTGCAAAGCCTGGCAGTTAGGCTCATAAAAGAGACCAGAGTCAGAGCCAGCCCTGACAAGCTTGCAGCCATACAGATGGACATAGGATAAGACAGCAAGATGCCAGTCAGAGATTCAAGCCTTTATACCAGCCCCTTGTTAAAGAACTGGTAGTGTGTGAAGTTTATACAGTGTCTGACAGCTTCCCAGAAATATGTTATCAAAGTATGATACCCTTTATGAAATCTTTGAACATCTGATGGCAGGTCTGGCTCTAAAAATATAGTGTGGAAAAAGTCCTGCAGAGAGGAATAAAAGAAGAAAACAATCTGAAGAAAAGACTGAAGCCATTACTGGAGCAAGGTGAGCAAGGTAAGAGAGAACAGACTGCTGAAAGAGATGGAGCTACAATGACCTTCAAGACAAAGATGAGCCACTTAAAGTGATGGAGGAAACCAGGGAAAAGGAGAAACAGTGGCAGGTGTTGGAGGGTGTTTTGTTTTGAGCGATGGGGAGTGAAGAGAGACAGTTCCCAGTGAGAGTGCAAGGAAAAACATTACCTCAAGGGAGGAAAGATGCCTGCAGGACAGTGGGTATGGTTAAGTTGTATTTAACTGGAAAGAGAGAAGGACAGAAAACTTTCACAGCCAAGTCAGGATGTAGAGGAGGGAGGAGCTTCCTTCAGTTAAGAGTCTGAGTGACAGGATGGAGCTATTGACAGATTAAAGGCAGCAGCAGCGAGAGGATTAAGGGCAAGAAATAAGAAGCTTGGTGTCACTAGTGTGTTACACCTGAGCTGCCATGCCAGCGACGCTCTGCAGCACAGCACTGGACGCACAGCACAAGGACTGGAGTGGATTCATGGTTCCCCAGTGAAAACTGATAACTGGAGTAGCTTAAGAAATTCTCCAGGATTAACACATGAAGAAGTGAGTTAAAGTTTATACAAACTCCTCTCTCTCCTTCAGAGCATTTGCTCTCTTTGGCCCATGCTGGACCAGCTCTGGGGACTCCCTGGATTCCTCCCAGGTACCTTCAGTTTTCTATCACCTCTGGCAAGCATCCTTTCCTAGGGTCTAAAACAGTTTCTGCAGTTTATATTTAGAGCATGCACATGTGTGCAATGTCTTCACTACAGACCAGGAAAATGGTGCTTGCTCTGTGTTAGACTCCTGTATCTAAGATTTTTGAGCCTTTAAAGCCTTGTCACTCCTTACAGCTTCAGCTTTCTTCTCTTACAGTTATTGATTTTGCAAAAACCAACACAAATGTTTTCATCTCAAGACTTTTTTGACCTGTGTTTTTGTATTAATTGAATTTCAGTCAAAGGGACACAAAAGGTTTTTTCCAAAAAAATATACCAAGAATAATGTTAATAATTTTGCTGTGATCCAACTCTCACTTTTCCTGGTTTATTTTCACCTATGCTCTCTGACATAAGCAAGATGGATTTTGTTTCCTAACTAGGAAACCTGAATTAATTTAGAACTAACAAGCAATATTACATTTGATGTAGCTGTCATTATTCCCTTCATTATGAGCAAAGGCTAAACAGACACTTTTCCCTTTCAGCTCTCCAAGTATCAGCCACTCTGATGGCTGGCAGAAACAGCCATTGCTGAGGGGAGTAATTTCATACCTACCTGCAAACAGCACCCAGTACAAGAATTCTCATGACCTTCTGATTGCATTAGGAGTTGAAAAAGTTTATGTCAGCAATTTACATAAAACTATAGCAAATTTTAATTCTGTGCCAGGAAGAGAGATGGGTTGAAAGCGAGGATAATGCCAGACAGGGAGAATAGCATCAGATGAATACCTGTGTCTTTTCTGTCCTACTAGAAAGAATGGAACACCAGCTACAGGCACTGTCCCTACCCAGAATGGAGAGGCAGACTCACACTTTGCATTTAGGTTTGCAGCTGCAACAAAAGGTCCTTCAAGCAAATCTGGAGCTGCCATTTCCACAAAGGGTGCAAATATCCCACTAACCAATAGCAGAATATAATGTCATTCTAGTAACAGAAATTTAAAAATGTAGTCAGTTTAGTAGAGAAGGAAAACTACTTATAAACACAGTAAAAATTGTCTGTATTGCTTATATGTTCTGTAAGGAAGAACAGTTAACAGTAGTTATTGAGAAATTGTTTCAGAGGACATCTCTGCTGCTTCTTGAGTCCTGGAAACCAGGTGTACACTCCTGGGGATACCAGGAACACCCCTGGGAACAATGTCACAGACATATGAACTCACTAGTTTTGCTTGGTAAGAAGGGCAGAAAATCCTAAAACTCAGCCTAGGATCCCAGGAGACAACATAAGCAGGGATGAGATTGGCAAGTGAATGAGCATCAGTTTTAAAAAAAGCAAATCTGCTGGAATGTGTCCATGTCTCAGTAAAAAAGGGATACAGACAAAGACTATAAATATTTTATATGTAATTGGCTCTACATTTTAACAGTGATTGCTGAATCTTGTCGTTCTGAGCAAGGACTGTCCCTGCAGACAGGCACTGATTAATGATACCATCCTCTGAAATTTGAGCCACAGAGTCCTTCAGACTTCAAGAACATTTTAAACTGAATTTATGTGTCCTTCCTAGTTCACCGACCTCACTGTTTCATTGTGCCACATTTGCTTACAAGAGAAGATGTGAGACCATAACTGGCTGATATTCTTCCTGTTTTCTTGTGGCACGTTGACATAACATTTGGGAAAAAATGTGATTTTGAGCAAGAAATTTTATTAGGTGGAAGTGATCACTCTGATCATACATGAAGAAAAATCTATGCCCACTGAAGAACTGCATGCCTTTGCCATTTATGCTTCTAAACTATTTACAGTTCCCATTTTTACTTGATCTCATTATCAGTGTGGTACTCTATTAATGAGACTAAAATATATCCTCATTAAGAGGCTAAGTCAGATTTTAATGTATTTTAGAGAGAGATCCCCACAGCTGGACAATTTCCATTGTCTAGGAATACTTATAAATGACTGACAAATTCCTTCCATATCTTCACTGACTTAACCTGGTCCAAAGCACAGATGATGGTGAGTTCTGAAATCCTGATCATCACAAAAGGCCTTCAAGGTCACTGTTAGAGATGAGCATTGGAAATTAGGGTCTCTGGCAAAGGGTCACACATAACATGACTCAAGCTGATAGCCAAGTTTATACTTCCTTTAAATTTGTGACAAGTAGATATAAGCAGAAGTATAATATGTTGTCTAACTGCTCTTTTCACTTCCTTAAAATTTTCATATTTACTATTTTTAGGCATAATCCCTATAACATAAAACTCCCAAGAAACCCATATACTTTTATGTTACTGGATCAAGTCAGTCTGTCTGGACTCTGCACATCTACAGGAGTGAGGAAGGAAAGTTGTGATACTTCAAGGAGAAATTCTTGTGCCAGAGACATTTCTTCCCTTGGCAATCAAGATAAGCATAAAATCCCACAGAAAATACCAGGCTTTTGCTGAGCATAGTGTAAAAAGTCTTTACTGCTTAGACTTTTTAAAGTAGATATATCAAGTTACAGAGGCTCCCAACACTCTCCTGTCTTTATGGTAGTTCCACTATCATGGTCGAGACAACCACTGCACTCAGAGTGCTTCAGTAAAAACTTCTGGGGGCTTCAAGTATCAGGACTCTGTTATGCAAAAAGTCTTTCATACCTTTTCTATGTATCCTTCTATGTGCAGCTCCACCAGCTCTGGCTTTCTCTCCTTCTTCTCTCTTCCTTCTTCAGTTCCGGCTCGCTGCTTCCTGTCCCTTGCACAGCCGTCTGTCCCTGTCTGTCCCTTGACCGACCTCCTGTCCCTTTGTCCTCACAGCACAGCCAGCAAACTCTCTCTTCTTCACAGCATGGCCAGCCAGACTCCAACTACCTCACTCTTTATCACACCCTTAGCCTTGAGGGCAAGGCTGTTTCCACTCTTCGGTGATTAACACACCTGCAATATATCAGGGGTAAGATTTCCTTTAGCTCTATCTCAGTCTTCCCACATTCCACCACTGGAAAATCCCTTTCTCCAATTCTACAGATAAAACTCTCCCTCCTCATCCTGCATGTGGTCAGCCCTGATACTCTAAATGTTTGGAAACATGAGTTTGTCTCCCTAGCTTGTGACAGATTAAATGGATAAAAACAACAATAAAATAGGTGGCAGAGACCAGCAAGATTATCAGCTGGTCATAATTTCTATGACCAAATAAGAGAGAGAATATGTCATCAACAAGATGGTTACTGAACAAGGCTGACTCTTTTCCTTGTAACTTCAGCTGGGGCTGTGCTGTGTGTCCCATCTCTGTCCCAAGCACTCCCAGGCAGGTGCTTCATGCAATAGAACTGAAGCATGAGTTAAGAGCCTTGCATGGACTATGGAGGCTGCAACCACAAATCCAATATCCGATAGAAAATGAGTTTCCAAAAGATTACGACAGGGAGGAGGGGGGAGGTGACAGAGGAGGGCAGCGGGACTGAAGTGTGATACCATCTAGAAGACAAAACTAAATACGATATCTTCATGCAGGAAGCCGAGCTGAGCAGCTCCTGGTCCGCAGCCTCTGTCGAGCTGCTGTCACTAGGTGTCATTGGCACTGCACCTCCTGCGACACGGCTGCCTTGGTGCCTTGCAAATACTGAGCAATATAAACCTTCTGTTCTTGTTGCTGTAAATACTTTTGCCCTTTTCTTCAGCCTGCTTTTAGTACTACTGTTTCAGATGCAGACCGATGCCTAAAGAGAGAGGGTCGATCAGAAAGGCTTCCTTCTGTCACAGCAGCATTTTGTTCACATGCAGGGTTACACCTTTATCATCCTCCAGCAAGGTGCAAAGGAAATTCCCCTGTCTTCTCTCATACTGACCCAGATGTAGCCAGGGGGGTTGGAAATAGTGTATTAAGGTTTCATCATGAAGAACACTGGTGAATTAAAAACAAAAAACAATCCTACACAGCTGGCAGGTGGATGAATGTTAAAGAGAGGGGAAAAATTAACGAGTATTCCATTAACCCAGTACCTTCTCAATAATCTTTTTCTAAGAAGGTAGAAAAAAGGTGATGCTATAGATGGTTAGAGAATTACTATCTCCAGGAAATATTGGCACTGAATCCTCAATAACCAGAGGTTGTAATTTACTCCAATACAGAGAATTTATATATTTAGAAACTCTGATCTTATGAACCATAGAAGTCTCTTGAGGTATTTAATGATTCTTTAAAAAAGTAACTCCAAGATTTGATTAACTAGATTTTTGTGCTCTGCAAATATTAAAGTTCATAGTTTCACACAGCAGTTCTCACCCACCAAGAATACTTCAGAAGCAACAATACTTTTAACTGAGTGGTGCATTTTCTGAATCTAAAGAGTCTGAAAGATATTTTATTGTGTCCAATTTTGGGTCACCTACTACCAGAAAGATAGATGAGGCATCCCAAAGGAGGATCACCAAGGACATGTGAAGCTGGAGCACCTTCCCTAAGGGCCGAGGGAGCTGGGCTTGTTTAGCCTGAAGAAGAGATGGCTTCAAAGGAGGGGAATGGGGTGGGGTGTCATTAAGAGCAATTTTAAATTCACAAGCTGCTCTGAGATCCAGCTCCACGCTCATGTACCTGCCTTAGTTTCTGGGTAGCCTGGCACACCCTTCTGCTAGCACAAGAATAGAATGCCACAAGCCCTTCATTCTCCTGTGCCTTTATCCCTCTCTCTGTGAGTCTGGAAGAACACAACTCCTTTTCTCACCATTGTCTCTGTCTCCATGTCTGAGCCTCTCACTGTCTGTGTCCGCGGTATCCAAAGCTGCTGATTAGGGTTTCTCCTCACAGCGATGACACAGATAGATAGTCAAAATCATTAGAGTGCTCAGTGAAATCTCCATGACTGCTTTCAGAGGGTCAGGGCTGCCAGCTGCAGTTTTTAGCTGCAGTTTTAGCTGTTTTCAAGGATTAGGTTTTTCATAAATCAGATGTCACCAGAACCTATTGCTCTCAGGGACCACTACACTGCTTGTAAGGAAAATTCCAAATTGTTTATCATCTGCTTAACAGGGGTAGCCTCCCAGACATCTCCACTTTCATATAAATTGTATAGAGACATAAAGCAGGCATTCTTCAGCTGTAACAATTAATTTTTCCATTTCACCTCTAGATAGTTTTCCCTAAAATTGTGTCAATTTCACTATGCTCTTGCTGATTTTTCAGAAGGATTCCTTCTTTTTCTAATTTATTAATGTTCCTTGATCAACAAGCAGCACAGCTGAACAGTATTTTGGCAGCATCTCAAACTATATCTTTAGTTTCATGATGTTTATTTTTATTCTCAAAATAAACCTTATCCCATAGCGTACCGTTTTGTGTAACATTAAAGATTTCCTAAAAAGGATTTTTTTTCCTTTTGGTTCAATGACGCAAACCATGATGTTAACCCATATAAGGATGGACTACATTAACTTTGCCAGATCTGAAGTACTGGCAGTCTTCTCCACTCATTTCTGTAGCTCAGTGAAGGGACCTGGTAAAGATCATCTCTCCAGCCACACAGCCTATTTCCAGAAAGGTACAAGAGCAATCATCATGGGGACTTCTTTCTTTATGGGAATGAATCAGCTTAACAAGCAGGATTTGTTTTGGTATATTCTATTTGATTTGCTATAGAGATTCTGGATTACCAGAACAAAATGTCATGGTAACACAGTTAAACAAACACTCATATTTCCCCCAGCCCTAAACAACAACCATTGTGAGCTTTCTTCTGCTTCCTTCAGAGAAGCCAAGGAATTCACCCTGGGTGGAAGCCAACAGGCTGCGCTTCCTGGTGTGGTTTGTGAGAGTGGAACACGTCAGCCCCTGCAATGCTGCAGGATGACTGCAGGGAACATGACTGACCTGACTTCAACACAAGGAAGAAATCTGGTGTTTCCAGCCTGCTGTGCTTTGCTGCCAGGAGTACACCAGCAAGATGGTTACATGCCTACTCAGGAATGCCTACAGAAGCTGTGGCTCCTGCAGAAAAGCCCTAGCCCAGAACACTGAGGGAAAACCTGTTCCCTCAAATTTACACTGACCTCGTGGCAGAGCTGCTGCTTCCCAAACTGCTTACTCAGTTCTGTGTTCTTGGCACTTGTCTGGTTCAGACACACTTCATGTTCTTGAATCGTCTGCATTTCTCAGTCCCCTTGCTCACATGCAGACACTTCTGCTAGGCTGAAGTTAATATTGCATGACTGCTTTCTGAAAAACAAACAAATAAAGAAAAACAAAAAAACCACCACAAAAAAACCCTCCTTTCTCCTTTTATTTCTAGACTATGGCATAGTTTTGAATGATTCTGGACTCATTTCTGCATCAACTGACGCTGGCCATTAATCTCACAGATCTGTGAGGGAAACAGTTCTTAAAAATTAAAATAACTGTATCTCTGGTAGCAGGGCCCTGGAAGTAAGATGAAACCAATGTCAGAAGCGAGTGCTGCTTCTCCTTGATGCTTGCTTGCCTGTCAGCATTGCCTCTGCCCACTCCCCCAAAGAAGTCAGGCTTTCTGATATGTGGGAGGCTAATCAGATGGTGTCTGTCTAAATCAAAGACCAAATAATGCCATTACACAGCATGTAGAGGTGTTTTGTTTTGGTCCTTTTGCAATAATTCTGCCTAAAAAAATATGCCTTCACAATCAGGATATACCTTTTATAAATGCTCCTTTAACAATGACTCATCTTTCTTTGAGAATCATAAAAAACCTGCTGTTTTCCTTTACTTAGGAAACGAAACATCTATTAAATAAAGGTTGTTCTGCTCAGAAGCCTTTCAGAGTGCTGAGGCAGTGCTCCAACATATCCTGTGTTTGGTATCTTTCACCAGCTACAGGCCAGCTCTGTCATTTGAAAGCACAGATGGTAATCTGTAGGCTAAAGGTCCCTGTTAGAGGAGAGATCCATGCTGGATCTAACAGCCCAGGAGGGGAGGCTGCACCATCCATGTCTCCATGTCCAACCAGCAGCGAGGCTGAGATGTGCTCCCAGTAGGTGCATGCATGCAGAGCACACAAATATGATATATTTACTTATGTTCATGCTCAGACACACAGATGGCAGATACACAGAGCACTCACATGAACACTGAGAACCCACAGGAAATCTATTTCTTCCCCCTTTCTTTTCCAGACTCTCTCTTCTGCCAAAACCAAACCATCAACACAGCTCCATACTGAACACAGCTTTCTTAGGCAGTGTAAAGGAAACTCGGTGTGAAAATGATGGTGAGCTATTAAGTGAGGGTTACTGGAGCATTACAGGTGCAAAGAGTGTTACAGGGGACAGAACAGGAAAATGCTGACAAATATATAGTGAGAAGAGTCTAGAAAGTGTACACAAGGCTTTAGAACTCAGGTGTTATTAGTTCCATCATTAGTGTAATAAGTTTTTCTGCCAAGACTTTAGTGTAGGAAGTATGTTTTCTTTTCCCTAAAGAAAATAGGACCTCAGCCTTGCCATTTAAGGAAAATTTTAATGTCAGAATTTCCACTTCAATATTAAAAAGGGGTCTGTACTTGTGTTGTCTGAGCTGGAATGCCTCAGGTAAAAGCAGATAAAAAGAGCATGATGGATGAACAAGCTTGTCTAAAATGAGCCTTTCTTCATCACTTGTAATATTCAAATACTGAACAAAAATCTTCAGTTACTGATGTTACTAATAGGCACAGGAGTGTTGCTGTAGAACTTCCGGCAAATAATTGCAAATCCAAATTTCAAAGGTCCTTTGGTACATATATAAAAAAGGATAATTTCATATGAGTTTATCTAAAGTATTTCTTATGTATGCACAAAAAGCATTCTGTACCAATATCAAAGTTGTGTTCTGTGTCATGATTACTTACAAGTTCCTGCTTCTGCACTGCTGTGAAATAGCAGCAGCAATCCTGTACACAGTTTCACTAGGAACCATTAGGATATCTTCTGAAATTACTAAGATGCCAGTTATGAAACTACATCTATGAAAAAGAAAAAGAGAAACAAAAACAAGGAGGCTTGCAAAGCTCAGGAAGATGTGCTTATTAGTCAGTGCTTATTTGTGCACTGACTAATGTGAAATGTCACTTGTACAGAAATCATTTCGTCTCCCAGCCTGCAGCAGCAGCCCACAGGTGGTCTCCAGACAGTTACAGACTTCCCTGAGATCAGAAGCATTCTGTTTAAACTATCTTGGTATCTTTTACAAAGCACAGTTCAAAACTGCAACTCAGTCTTCCCTCAGGTCCCTTTCCTGAACTCTTTGGGAATTTGCTGTCTGTGCTCTTTGCTTTGTTCCTTGTCCCATTTCTATCAGTATAGTGGAGCAGAGGAGACAACAGGTACACAAGGGACAATTGTGTCCTTGGGCTCCTACAACACAGACTGGTGTTTAAGCTGGAATCTCACATTTTGGAGGCAAGGGGACCCAGATGTGCTAAATAACAAGGTACCTCAGACTGATAATGAAAGGAAACTCTGAAAAAGGCAAAGAAGAGCCTTGGATGTTTTAACTACAGTATTACAAGAAGAAAGAGGAAAGTATCAATGTTCTTGTGTGAAGCATTTCTGCTGTCTTCTCTGGGGTAATGCATCTCATTCCAGTCACTCACATTTGAGACATAAACTGAAAAATGGCCAGGATGACCCTGAACTTGGAGACCCCATCACAAAAGGGTGGCTTGATTTATTTAATCCACCCAAGCAGAACCGAGAATTTTATATGATCATTGATTACAAATACATCATTGCATTGTTATGAAAATTCTGCCAAAGTGAGAGAACAATTTGTCAGTACTAATTATAGACTCATAATAAATAACTGTGTGGCAGAAAATTAGGCAAAAAAAAGCTCTGAATGAGAAGTAAACTGAGTTTGTGAAACAATCTTCCAGATGAAATAGAGGATACAAAAATTATGTCAGGGCCCAGGGAAGCCAGGTGAGAGATCCCAAGGGCAGCTGGGGGCACCAGGCCAGCCTCAGCCCTGGGCATCTGGCACCTCCCTGGGGATGGGAGCAGCCCAAGATCAGACCAAGCCTTCAGCCCATGGGTGGGCCTTGCTCAGGGAACCCTGTGGCTGGACACCAGCATCATTGGGGCTGGGATGGACATCCCTAAATAGGGGCCGAAATGGCATCCTGGACAGCATGAGGAGGGTCCCCAAGGGGCTGAAAAGGGACTATCAGGCCTCTTGTTATCCCCCTCCCAGGGCTTCTGTGAAAAGAAAAGCCACAAGCTAGCTGTTACTAAATTGGTGTTTGAAACTCACCCATTGTACCACATCTATAGTAGTAAAGGACAATAACTGATACACACAGGATCACTTCCAGTCCTATATTCCCATGTTGTATGATGAAGTGGGGCAGAAAAAAGGACTCCCACAGTCATTTCTTCCCAAAATCAATAGAACAGACTCACTGGATCAGACACCTAAAAAAAAACAGGCAAAAAAATGATGCCCAAATTGCATTCTATTTTCTGCTTTCAGAATGAGTCACTCAGATAAAAAAAGGCAGCTTGTAAGCCTTTTTTAGTGCTGGGTACGGTGCTAAACTACACCTCCAAGACATAGACCACATTCAGAGATGAGATACAACATCTGCAGCCTCTCCCTAGAGCTTTCAAATTCTGCTGATCTCCTTGATGCAGCAGAGCAGTCATCTTCTCTTGACTCAACTCTAAACTTGCCTCTAGACATTAAGGTGTCAGCACTTAGAGATCTGTCAATAATTCTCAACAGCACAAATGATGCTACATCAGTTTTAGCACAGCCCCTGTCTGGAAGACATCCAGACATCCATTATCAGCAGAAAGCCTTCCTTGGCAGAGTTCACTCACCCCACTGGAACAGTACAATCACTCATTTGAGAGTACTCCTCACCTGATGTGCTTCTTTTTGATCATATTCTTCAGGTAAATAATATGTATGAGAAAGGGGACAGGCAATCTACTGGCTAGTGAAATCCTGTGAAAATATTAATGAAAAATTACTGAGCTGAATCCCGAAGGGGACACATGGTGCATCACAGAGCAGCAAAAATACATATCTTCTACAGCTCTACTCTTTGCAAATTTTAACAAGAGACTCAAAAATATTGGTCATTGTGACTCTAGAGGTTCACAGAAAGTGTGAAAGCCATGCAAAAACCCCTCTGTTAAGCACATTTCTACTCTCCTGTGACAGTATCTGGTTCTTTACAGACACAATACAGCAGCACATTTAGCCATAGCAGGGTTGTTGCTGTCTTCCTGGTGCTGAGTCCTGCAAAGCTTGGTGTGCTAAATAATGGCTTTTATGCACTGGAAGTCATGGCTGTTTTTATATCAAGAGAATCAGCATCTGAATGATTTAACAATTTCCTCTGCCAGAAATGTTTTTAGACCATAAACCCTCAGCATTCCTGAAATAGCAACAGAAAAACAGACAAACAAACTAACAAACAGCACAAACCCAAAGCTTTTAGCACATGATTTACTGTGGTATCTTGGGCCTCATAAACAGAGTGATTTTAAAAGTTTTTTAAATCAGGACCAGTTGCCCTAGATTGAGTGCTACATTAAATTTGAATGTGCTGCCAGAGTAATTTGGATTGAAGAGGAGGGGCAATAATGCACTCTGGCCACTTTCCTTTAGTTGTGTAAAAGCTGGGTAGCACATAAGGGTGCAAGAATGCATATTCCCAGACGAAACCAACAGTGAGGCAAAGCAAGGTGAAAATCCATCCTCTGAACCATTTAGTCTTGCTATGAAAGCAAGAAGAGTGAATTTACTCTAAATTCCCGAAATGTTTGTTGTGTGATCCTGTATCACAAGTCTCTGAGTTAAGTGCTCTCTGCATGTCCTCCATTTAAGTAACTTCATTGAAACTAGGCTTTGACAGTTCAAAACTGGATGCAATATTACATAGGTATTGATAAACATTTATTTATAACTCAGATGTGGTGATCAGCCTTTTAAGAACATACAGTGTTATTTATAATACCTTTTTTAATGAAATGGCATGAATAAACAAGGTGTGTACCTCTGCATGTCTGTGTCTCTGCATTCAACTGATGCATGGTTTGCTGAAGAGTAAATAGTGTACTGTTAGAATTTGGGGTCTGTTGTGGGTTAACCAGTTATACTCTCTGACCCCATATTGACCAGGGAGGATGGGACCAGACCATCTCCAAAGGTCACTTAATCGTGTTTTTATCCAACATCCAAACCTTTTTATTATCAACTAGCTAAGATAAGTCAGAGAAGCATACAGATCAGGCCATCATTCAGTACCATGGAAATCCTTGATGCAGTTGTGTATTTGGGGCAATTGCAACCCACTGCTGGCACTCTCTGCCACCCCAGGCAAGCTCTGCCAGCCTAGCAAGAGTCACTCCGGGTTCATAAAGGCTTCTGAATGACACGTGACACTGCCTTCTTTCATGGGTTGCTTGTGATCTCTACAGCATGACAATATTTCTTGACAGCTTACTTTATATTATAATTCTCTGCGTTTAGGAAAATCCTTTTATCAGTGGATCTCACAGAGCTGTACAAGTGATAGGGTTTTTTTATAGTGCATTTATATAAAAACAGATTTCATGTTCTGACTACCCTGTTTTATTTAGTAGTCAAAGCTATTTCTTTTTTAATAAGTATGTCTTGCTTAACTGCCTCTCATCAGCAGGATTGTGTGAATTTCTGTCTGCTTTTTCTCTAGAGGAAGTTGTCAGGAACAGAGTAAATGATATTCATATGGGCCAAGAAACAACACAGGATCACTCACCACCTAGATTTTCTAAAGCAGGGATGAAGTGAGAACCGAAGGGTAAAACCCAAAATTTTTTTCTCTGAAGAAGAATTAGTTAAACCTGTAGGGAAAAGAGAAACCCAACCCCCTACAAAGGAACTACAGTTCAATCTACTGTGGTTTTTAGAGGATACTTAACCATAAACTTGTGAGGAGGGACTATTGGCATATGTATCTCCTTTGTTAATATATTTCATTTCATTGACCTAATTCTTGAAATCAGCAGACCATTTTTTTTAAAAGTCTGGCTTAAAATAATCATTATAATTATTACAGTGCATTTATTTCAGCAACAAGTGTGGTTCTTCTGTGACAGAAGTGAAGATGTGACCAAGAACAGGAAGTGCTCTGTGTCACTAATTCAATTATTTTTAGAATTTTGCCTGTTTAATAAGGACTGTCACAATTGTCATCTAACAAACAGGCCCCCAGGATAATCTAATGTCCCCAGCAGTAAATGCTGTTAAGCCTCCTGTCTAAGGACAGGCCTGACAATCTGTCATCATTAACAGTCATGCCAAAATCATCAATGAAATCAAGAAGTTCTCTTTCTAAAAATTAAAAATTAAAAATTCTTCTTTGTGTGCTAAAGAAGGTAATGACGTAATCCAAAAAATGTATATGCCTACAGTAATTCACAGATATGTTACCTCACAGATAAACTGTTTCAAAAGTTATCTTCCTCCATTTAAAATTATTATGTAGCCCAAAGATGTCCACAGGTTGTACAACAGTCAATAGAGGACTTAATAGACCAGTTTAATGTCTCCTTATATGGTGTTTCCATTATATACACAGATATTGCAGCTGATGACATTGATGCAACACCACTGAGATTTAGGTTTTAAGTTCTATTTAAAGATCTGATTCTCAGTGGTTTCAGTGGAATAAAGGCAATTTAAACAGGATTTAGATGTTTAATTCCCTTAAGGATGTAAGCCTTTTTCTTTCTATAGTAGATAGATCACCATCGTTTTCCCGGCAGTTCAGTGCTGATGATTTTAGCTTTTGGTTCTTTAGGCTCTGTAAAATCTAATCATTATATATGATGCAGAAATTATGGGAGAAATTTGGATCATTATCAATTGTATTTAGCAATCCACTTCCAAAGCATAAATAACTCCACCACTGGAAAAACAATTCTATCATAATGTCTGCACACAGACAAAATAGAGCTAAGAAGCCCATATGAAATTTCCTGGCAGGACCTGATTTTGGTTCTGCCCCCTTGAATTGCTTTTTTTCCATGTGCATTAAACCATTGTGAAATAGGAAAAAAAAAAAGTGTTCTTTTTGTCCTGCCTAGCAACTATTAAATTGGTAAATCTTTGAATTTCATGGACCTAAAGTTGATGAAAATACTGTTACTGGGCTTTAGAACCATTGGAATTAGAACTATTTCCTATGCAATAGGAAGAGTTTCTTGACACTTAACACATTGAATAGCCCGACTGCAGTAATTGAAGAAATTGGTTACAAATGGAGTTAATCTAATCTCATTTAAGGAGCTTCTCTGTTAAGAAGCTCTGATTCCTCTTCCAGTGGGGTCATCTTGGCAGACTCTACTTAAAATCAAACTCAGAGAAACATCGAAAACAAAGGTCTCTGAAGGGTACTTAAATGGCTTGAAATCAGATTTTCACTACATGAAAATGATACTAACCTGTCTACAGCTCAATTCAAGTCTGTCCTCATAAATGTTACCCAACTGAGAGTTCCTTTTGCTAGATTGAGCAATCTCCCATGTAAATGAACATTTTGGTGGTTTACTTAGTGGAGATGAGACAGTCTCTCTTCCAGAGCTCTGAGTAATGCTTTGGGATTACAACTTTTTGTGGATACACAGTCACACCTTCTGATGAAAATCCTTCTTCACCACTACAGAAGTTCCCTGTAGTGAGATGAACTATTCTCTGATATTACTTTATTTTTTAGTCTCTTGCCTCTTTTTTGTTCCTTTTGCCTACCAGGCTTCTTTTTAATTTGCATATGCTAGTCTTTGTCTGCCTCATTTGCCTAATTAAGAGTATGATTCTGCTCTACTAATGAGAACAAAACCCAGCTTCTAAAGAGCTTGTTAATGTAGAATGGAGAAACTGTGTTATGATTTAATTCTTAGAATGCAATATATTCTCCAGATTAATATTAATGTTAGAAGGAAGAAACTTCTCATACCCCAAGACATAAGAAATATTCCCTATGCTCTTAACTATGTTATAGGAACCTTAACTGTAGATAAGGCTTCTGTCAGAAGGAAGAAGATCAACACTTTCACATGTGGATGCCTCGAGGTAATTACTTTAAGCTGTTTCTATTGTAGGTCTGATTTTTATGGTGGTGCCACATGTACACCATACCCTCCCTTAATGGAAATGTGAGGAAACGTGTGTGTTCACAACAGCTTAACATGAGGCACCCTTGTTTTGAGGCTTAAATGGCATTCCTTAACACACTCAGCTTTGACAAGTTTAGTTTGCATTCAAGCTGTTAGAAACCAGAGCACAGTGAATCCAAGCAAGTACAGGAATGGCATGGGAAAGCTACTGCATCCCAGAGAGCTGTATCTTCCCGTGTGTGTGTCACAGGGCAGTCAAAATTATTCTGGCTCTTACCAGTGGCATTAGTGGTATGCTGCAGGGAGCAGAGACTGGGTCACCAGCGAAACGTGACAACTATAAATGGAGTGGCCGATTATCAGCTGCAAAAACAGCATGTAGGGAAGAGCACCACGACCCAAAATAAAATGTTGATGTCAAACATCGACATCTCCCATATAAGGCATCAAGAGCTTCATTAAATGAAGGGATGCTGTCTAACCCTCAGGGGTATCCCAGGTACACAAGTGACAGCTGGAAGTCGCTGAATTTTTTAAAAGTTTGTTTGATCATAATGGTCTTAATTTTATTTATTTTTTTAATAGGTAAAATCTCTGTATGATGAGAAACTTCATTTTTATTTGTCTCCAGTATACTCTGGCATTTCTCCTCATGTCATTAACAGCACTGTAATCAAATATTGCAGCCTTTCTTGGCACACCAAATCAACAATAAGCATTTAGAAAGGAATATGTTTTGTTTGTAGCTGTGTCTCACTAAAAGACAGAGTATAAACTGCCTCTGGGAAGAACAAAACTTTCCTGGTTTAGAAACTTTGTTTTCCTTTTGTTGTTGGGAGTGACACAGGTATGGCTTCTCCTGTGCATGGCAGCAGACCTGGAACATTGCTGACAGCAGAATATCTCTAGCACGGCAGTCATTGTAACAAACGTAGAAGGTGTTCTGTTACATGACAACTGTTGTTTTGTAATCCCAAATAGGGTAAAGATCCTTTTAGATGCCCCTTAAGCTTTAACTGCTGAACAATTTTAGTTATTGCAAATTGCCTCATTTAATTTGGTTTAGGCTGTTGTGAAATACAGAGGTATACATATAAAGATATAAAGTCTAGGTTTCCCAAGACTCCGTTACACCTGTTTCAGGCAGGATAATTTTCAATAGAATAAAACAGAGTAACCCATAACCCATATAACGCTGCAGGCAGCAGTCAAAGCTGTGTGCTCAAAGACACCATACTCAGGTAATGTTTCACATGGGGAAGTTTACATGTCCTTCCAGACCGTGGGTACCTCATGTCTTTAACCAGGAAAACAACTGCTTTTCTTCTTACTTAAGGCAATTATAGGGAGTATTCTAATGTATATAACATCTTAAGTGTTATCTTTGTAAGTGACTGAATTCAGCGAAGGAATTCGACTGGAAGTTAGCCTGAGGCAAAGAATTCCATGGGTTAATTATGCAACATTCCTTCTATCTCTTCTAAATCAATTGCCTCTTGATTTCAATGTCTGTCCCCTTAAGAGGGTGAGAAGGATCTAATTGCCTCCCTCTGGACCACTTGTTACTGCCTATCCCTGTGAAATTCACTTTTATGAGCCTGTGCTCTATTTGCAATTTAACAGGATCAAAACTGTTCCTTCTCCCCACTTGCTAATTATTTTGTCATCGCCTCAGATTATTTCTTATACATTTCCTGAAAGATGTCATAAACAGAATGCTATATTACTGGTAAAAGTGCAGATCAGGCTGATACAGCAGGGGGTTTTGTTTATTTTTGTTTATTTTTTTCCTCAAAAATTTTTGGGGAAATTTTTCTTCTTTGAACTGAGGGTACTAGAGAAACAAGAACTACCTTTGGCAATGCAGGATTTAGTTTAATAACATCGCATCCTTGTATTACTACTAGCTCCAGGTAAGGATGAATTGATTCAAACATAAAAAGGGATGTAGCTTGTGGAGCAGGGGGACTGACAACAGTATTTTAACATCTGTTAAATATGGTGTTTCAGCCCTTCTGCGAATAACATTATGCATCTTGGAGAAGAGCACAGAAATTAAAGATCCATATATGCTCCTCAGCCAAAATGTCAATAGCCTTTACTTGGTATTGTCTTTTTAGGGCTCCCACGGTTCTTTCCAAAACACAGATGTCAGAGAGAGGGTTTCTGCAACCATTCCTTATTGCTGGGCCAGCGAAATGTGTATGTGGTTACTACTGCAGTTGTCTTATGACATTCAAACTTTGCCTCAGATTTCCCCTTGTCTCTCTGACAAAGCTAAGAACTGTAAAAATGAGAAATATCCAAGGTTTAGCTCTGTAACAGCTGAAGCTAATCTAAAACCGTATTGCTGATTTTGCAATCTTCTTGCAGTCATTTAACAGTCCTGTAAAACAGGCCAATATTCATTTAATTGAAAACCAAACTGGCAAGTCTTTCATTTGGTTTGGCCCAGTTCAGGTCTGAGATCTAGGAATGGGAACACAGGAATGCCAGTATCTGGACGAGGGATGGTGGAATAAGGGGGAATGAGTGCAGGATTGCAGCACCTCAGACTTATATTTCAAACTGGAGGGAAATTGATCTTCACCATCTGGAACAAATTCTGATCCTACAAAGGTCAGTGGAAACAGAATTTCATGCAATTCTTAGTATGTTTGCATTTTTGTATATTGAATTATCATGTTGTCGTAGTATTTTTATGAAGATAGTAACTCAAGCCATTGTATTTTTTAGCTTTCGATGTATTTCAGTATAGTGGGGTCAGAAAATTGTCATCAGAGTTTGTCTTTTATCACTGAATTGATGATCAGCATTCTGACACTGACTTCACACAAATTTGGCTAGAATTAAAATTATGTGCTAGGTCTTAAAAAAGGTATTTATATTGTTGGTATTTATAATAAATATTTTATTAAATATATGTAATTCCTAAAGAACCTATACATTCACAATTGGTGCATTAAAAAATGTCATAATAGCAGCATCTATGAATGTGTAAAATTAAATCTCATTTCAAACTTCTTGTACCATTTCTGTTCGACTATCTGGGAGCAGATTTCACCATTTAGATTTCATAGCAGGGAGAGACATGAAATGCAGCCTGGGAGACAAAAAAAAAAAAAACACCAAAGCCAAAACCAAAAACAAAACAAAACAAAAAACCCAACAACAACAAAAAAAAAAACCACCAAAAAACCAACCAAACCACAGCATAAAGATTATACTTAAATTCCTTTTAGAAAAGCTGATGGCTACCCAGCATCAGACAAACTTGTATATTAATTCAATGCCATGGTAAGTGATGTGGAAATACCAAGACTGTGAAATACTTTCTAAGGAGCTGTTAACACGTGCCTCAGGCTATACTGCTGAGTTGCAAATTTAAGGGGCGTGTTTTCATCAGTATTCAAATCACCTCTTAGTCACCAAAGAAGAACAGTAAAAGCTAAAAAACCCTGAAAAGTTGCTATTAATTTTAGAAATTCCACGAGCTGAGCAATGCAACAGCATAAACTTTGATTTTTCATCAATTTCTTAGCTACCACTCTGAAGTGCAGCTGTAAGTCCACACACTTCCCTCACAGAAGCCTTCATTTTTTCTGGCCCAAAGCCTTAGGCATAACATTAGTATTCAACTCTCAAAATGTGAACATCTTTGATATCACGTGCCTAATGGTAAATACCTACAGGCCAAGAGAACAGAGCCTTCTGGAATAGAAATCAATCATTACATGTTTCACAAGCCATGTGTGTACCTATGATCCACTAGGTAAATAATAGAAGTAAACAATAACATTTGAGCATTCTCTGAAGCAACATCTGTATGATGTCCATGACATCACTCTGTAATTACTGCTATGAGGATGAAGCACTCTTGAAAAAAAAAAATTGATAAATGTCTTAATGCATGCCCATTGCTGGGCCAAGGAGAGCAGATTTTTTCATCTCCTCAGGTACACCAATGCAAAGTGGCATTGCAGAGATATCCCAGCTCAGTCATTCAAGAGAAGAGCTGTAGGACACCTGGGAGCAGTATCGTCTTCAACTATTCCTAATAAATCCGCAGCCAAATATGAGCCAGCTGTGGTTTCCCAAGAGGCTCAGCACTTGCAGCTTGAGCTTGCTGAAGACCTCTGTTCAAAATAAACCCAAGGACAACTGTGGAAACAAGAAAATATTGCTAAGATTTGCTAACCAAGTAATTAAAAACGAAATCAAATATTTACAAAGGGAAATGCAACAATTAATGAAGTCAATTCCCTTCTATGGTCTGAAAAATGGAAACTTCAGAACCATCAGTTTTATTAAGAAGATCCAGATTTAGATTTCTCATCTCTTAAATACTTGAGGCACCTAAAAAAAAGGACAAAAGAAAAAAAAAACTTCTGAAACTGATTTTGGATTTTTTACAGGAGTTTCTGCAGGCACACTTGCTACTTCCAAGCCACAGTCATTATTTGGTTACTTATGAGAACCTAATGAAGAGGATATTTATAATGCATCAGCTACAAAATTTCAAGTAAATATCAAATCTATATTAAAAATCTTGGGATGTGAGCAGAGATCAGTGTTTTAAGAAACTACAAAGGCAACCCTTACAAGGAAGCAAAGTATCTTCAATGAACTAATGTAGTTGCAAAAATGTAAGCATGATTCTGGGCATGTAAGAAGAGAATACAGCTTTGGTGCACAAAAAAAAAAAATACTGCAAATGTGGACTCTTTGCTTTGTCTTTAGCATGAAATATTGACATAATGAATACATAAAGATATGTGTATTTCTAAAAGATCCAAGGAGGCAAAGAAAAAAAAAGCTGGTTTCAAATGGATGACTTGATTTTTAATGGGTATATGACAATTATTCAAGGAAAATATAGCTCTTTGAACACTGAATAAGAGAAAAATCCGAATACATTTAGCACAGAAGTGAAAAATACAGAAAGCTCTTGCAACAATCTCAGTGTAGCTGAGTGCAGCCTTTACTGCTCTTTGGTTGCATAAGCCAACTCAGGACAGGTTCTTGAGAAATTTCAGCATCCTTTCATTTTGAAATGCTCATCCCTCTCTGCAGGAAAGGCTTTACACTTCTGCACTCCAACGCTGATTCTTCCTGCAACTGAGAATCCAAAGCTTTTCCCTTCCCTAGCCTGTTCTCCCAGCCCCTAAAGGAGAATCCCACATGACCTGTTTTACAGGTCAGTGGGCCAAGAGCACACCAATAGCTTTGCTCTTTTTATATTCTGTATTCACATGCTGGGCAAGGAAGTCCTGTCATACCCATCTATCCTGATGCCTTTTTTTTTTTTCTCCTGTTTTATAGGAAAAAACTCACTCACTTTACAAATGAAACATGTTAAAGGGACAAAAGCACAAAGTAGCATGTATTTCAGGGGGTTCTGCCAATTAGATATAAACGCTTTGCCTTGCTGTATCATGCAGTGCCGATCATACACGTGATTTACATTCACAGCAGTGAAGGAGAGAAGAATTCAATTTATCCAAAATTATATAGGAAACACGAAGGGCTGTACGTGGTTCAGCTTAATTTAAACAGACATCCAACTTGGCCTCAGTGGACAACTCAGGTGATAAACTAGCAGTTTATAGAGCACCTCAGCATACATATAACTGTAAATATATAAGGGATGAAGACAAGACTGGTCTTAAAGGACTGTTGACAGGAGCTGCCTTCCCAAGAGCTCTGTGGGAGGAACTCAGGCACCTGCGTAGCCTCTCCCGCAGGAGGTGGCTACGGGGACTCAATCCCTGCTGACTAGGACAATGGTTCCCGAGCAAAACCAAAGCTCTCCCGTGGCAGTAGCGCAGGGCACAGTCCCGGTACGCCAACAGGCACGGCTGGGCAGAGCCCGCACAGCCCCGCGCTTAGGGACGCCGCGGGAGCCAGCGGCTGCTGCCCATGCTGAAGAGCGGCGCCGGGAAAGTGCCGACAGCTCGCCCCGGACTGTTCCTCCACACACCCGCGGCGCCCCGGGCCTGCCCCTGCCGCCGCATCCGCACCGCCGGGCTGCACATGGATGTTCCCGCTGCTCGCCCGGCGTTCCCCTCATTTCCGCGGATGTCTCTCCTGCCCGCCCGGCATTCCATGGATCCTCACCGACGTCCTCCCTGCCCGCCCGGCGCTCCCGGGACAGGGCGGTGCCAGCACGCGCAGCCCCGCCCACCGCGGCCCCGCCGCCGCGCACGCGCGCGCACCGCCCCGCGCACGCACTCGGGAGCGCGGCGGCGGGGAGCGGCCCCCGCGCAGGCGCGGCGCGGCCGAGGCCGGTCAGAGCCGCCGAGTGGCGCCCGCACGGCCCCGGCCCCGGCCCGGCCCGGCCCGGCCCGCCCTGCGCGCAGCTCCCCGCGGGGCGGGGCCGCCTCCGAGGCCGCCCCAGCGCGGCCCCGCCGGGCCCGGCCGAGCCCACGGCATTTCCGGGGGAGGGCGCGCGGCGCGGGCTGGCGGGGAGCGGCGCGGCGCGGCAGAGTTGACTATATATGGTCAAAGGCAGCGGAGAGCGGTGCGCGGCGCGGGCGCTTCCTGGTTCGCGCTGCGGGGCCGAGCGGGGCTGAGCGGCGGCAGCGGAGCCACAGAGCCCGGCCCGGCCGCGCCCGCCGCCCTTCCCTGCCCCTGCCTGCCGCCGCCGCCGTAACAAGTGGGCGAAGATGCCGTACGAGATCAGTAAGCTGGCGGGGGCGCCGGGGCGGTGAGGTGCCGGGCGGGGATGGGGAGCCCCGCGGGGTGCGGAGCCTCGTGCGGCCCCGCGGGATGGCGCGGAGCCGGCGGAGCCTCGCAGCCCGCTGACAGCAACAAGTGACGGCGGCTGCCGGCAGCGCAGGGCGTGTGCCGGCAGCGGGGAGGCATTAAGCGCCTTTCTTTTATTTTGATTTTTAAAAAATTATTTATTATTATTATTATTATTTATTTTCCTTTTATCCCCCTTCTCCTTTTATTTTTCACAGAAAAAGTGTTCGCCAGCCTTCCACAGGTTGAACGAGGCGTTTCCAAAATTATTGGAGGTGATCCTAAGGGCAACAATTTTCTTTATACCAATGGAAAATGTGTCGTCATCAGAAACATTGATGTAATGTATCTTGATTTATTTTGTTTCCTAGTGCAAAGCTTTCGCTAAGTTTAATTTTGTCTCTCTGCCCCTCCTTTAACAGCCTGTGCTTCATTCAATCTTGGTGGTTTCAATCGAGGTCACAGATCCGTGATCAGCAGCAGGGGAATAAGCAGAGTGCATGACTCAGGCATAAAACCATAGGCAGCGACTGTAAAAATACGTAGAAAATGTCGGTAAAATGTGCAATTCTTTCCCTCTTTGCGTAGGACTTAAGAGATGAGAGACTGGTATATTCTGGTTGGCCCTGTTTATCTTCTTAAGTATCACTATTATAAAGTTGAGTGCTGTGTTTGCTTAATAAATGAGCTCTTCCTTCCTTGCTGTTTTGGACCCTTAGCCTGTAAGGGAAGCATGTAAATACTTGCAAACCTGTATCTTAAAACGCGTTATTCTACAGCTTCTTTCCCCCCACCCAGCTCCAGGAATCAAAGCAGTTATGAGTTGCTGGACTCCATGACAAGCTGGGTGCAAGTTCTCAGCCCTGCTCACAGGGAATTTTTCTCATCGATTAAATGTTAGAATGCCCCAGTTGATGTTTTCAATAGTGTGGAGGTTTGCGGTTTTTTTTTTTTTTTTCTCTGATGCTAACTAAAGAAATGCTAACAGTTATTTGAATGATTTCTTTTTAAAGACGGCATCCCTTTGAAAAGTATCGAGAAAACGTTGCCAATGTTTAGGCCACTGTCTTGCTACTGCTTATTTAAATTAAATTTCTTCGAAGCAATTGCTTGTTCTTGAGAAATCAAATTCTACCCTAGATTTACTTTCCTACTGCTGATTTGGCCTGCAGCAGGAAGGGCAAGACATACCTCTGGCATTTTTAGGTCTCCACAACAATGGATTTGTTTATGGCTGCTTCTGTAAATCACCTTTGTAAACTGAGCTGTTTGCCTGTTTTATCTCACCACCCCCACTATATTCAGACATTTCTTCATTGTCATGCCATAATAGATAAGTGCTACTAACTTAATTCCTTGCAGATTTCTTGATTGCCATCAATTTAAATTCATCCACTTAAAACTGAAAGTAAGCTCACACTCTGGTTTCAGTGTGGGGGTATAAATGTCTTCGTAATAGTGTTTTGTTCTTGGTATCAAGAAAAGTTCAAGTTTCTGAAACCAGAAGCCCCAGTTAAACCCTGTAATGGCACACAGTGTGATGAGAGAAGAGGGAAAAGCCACTCTGCTTACGTTACAGTCTCTGACCAAGTCGTGAATGCTGACCTTCTCCCTTGCACTGTCATTAATGCTCTTCTGATCCCATTTTGGAGGTTAAATTGGAAGAAAGCAATTTGCTTTACCTGAATCAGCTCACTGAAGATTAGCCCAGTCCAAATGTGAGCCCCAGTGTGAGCTGGGGGGTGTAGGGCACATGATGACCTGAGAACAGGCAAAGTGGGATTGTGGGAATTCAAATCAAACTGTTAAAACTCTCAGGGGAAGGTGAGAATGGAAGTCACGAATCCTTCAGTTTTTATGGTGCAATTCCTCCTGATGTGCAGACTTACCCAGCTGACAAGGGAAGTTGGCTACTGTTAATAATTGACAGGTGATTACAGGATATATTGTAGCAGTAACACAAAAAAACTGACCAAAGCCTGTGCTATGGTTTTTGTGCTGGAAAATGTTGCAGTTTGTAACCTGAGTTGCAAGTGTGTTCACTCTTATTAGTTGAGAGCCCTGCCTTCTTTGCATGATATGGAAGCCTCTCTAATAGTTTGCAACGATGAAATGAAATGGTGGTGGGATCTATGTGTGATCCCTCCATGAGCAGTTCTCCAATGGAATGGTTGTGCTCTAATTAAAAAAAAAAAAAAAAAAAAAAAAAAACAACCAGGTCATCAAAATGCGGTGATCACCTTTCTCCTTAAGTCTAAAGCTATGTAGCATTAGCTAATCAGATGAATATAGCATTCAGGGTTAATGCTTGATCTTTGAGCATGATCCAGAGACTTCCTTTAACAAGAAGTACTTCTGGAGCAGTGCTGGAAAAGCTCTGTGAGAAAGACTAGTGATATTTTTAAGGTTTCATACTTCATTAATATTTCATCTTCATGCGTCTAAGACTACTTTAAAGCTTGGAACTGAAACTGCTCACTTTCATATGTGGCTCTGGTTTCAGTGTTTGAAATAAGCCACATAAGCTTGCTGCTGGTTTAATCTTAGGTACTACATTTGTCCCAGCTCACACTGTAATTTTCTCCTTAAATATCTTTTTAGAAGTGTTTTTTGGGGGTTGGGCTTGATACAAAAAACATGCAAGTTAGAAAAATGACTTTACAAGCAGAAATAATAGTACTGAATAAATGTGCAATTTGACACCCCTAACTTATTACCTGGTTTCTGGAATCTGTTTACTATACTTAAATTTGGGTCTTTATCTTTCATTTAATGCTTTAAGTTAGTCTCTCAGCTTAGTTTCCTGGACTCTTGTAAATTCTTCCTGCAAAATAGCACCTACCATGCCATTTATAACAACTTTCAGGGGGATTTGAGCTCCCTGAACATGTAGGTGATGCAGATGTAGAATAGAGAGAACATTATCTTGTCTTGCTCAGATGAAATCCGGTTGGACACAAAATGAAGAGGGATATGCATGCCGTAAGTGCAGATGGTTATGACCTAAGTAGAGCTATAATGCACTCAAGCAATGCATAAAAGCAGGGATGAAAAAGAGCTTCTTTTTTGCATGAGCAAGCTGCTTTCTGTCTTCTGAGATGTAACAGTACTGCAACAGCAAGAGCTCTTGTGAGCAGGAGACCACTTTCTAACAGAGCGGGTGTTTTAGTTTTTCCTGATTGGATGGCTGAGTCATACCATAATATCAGGTGGTTTTCTGGTTTATTTGAATAAATCTGTATTAATTATAGCAGTTAAAATGGAATTTTGTTTTGATAATATGAGTCAAGTTTCTGGAGCTGGAACAAGCCTGTTAAATGGTAGAAAAACATTTATAAGAGTAGTGTATTTCTGTTGTAGTGTTTATACACTGTAATTGACACGGGTGCAGAATCACTTTTTTATGCAATTAATTTGAAAGCAGTTTTTTTCCTTGATGTCATCCTTTTTTTTTGATTTGTGTGTTACCTCTATTGTATAACACTACTGATTTGCTGAGACACAGAGTTCACTTTATTTTCCAACCTGAAATATCTGAAAACATAGTTTAGACTGAAGAGATAAAATTATGATGGAGTGGCAGTGAATTTCTTTCAGAATTCCTGTACAGCTCTTGATACCAGGTCTACTGGCTTTTTAAGCATATTGCAGTTATCAAGAAAGAGCAAGCATAGCACATCTCATTGGTTATTGAGTGATTTGGGGTACGTGGTGATGATTAACAGCCATGTGTTATGGTTGACTGGAGGCTTAAGTTCCATACTTGACTGCAGTAGAATTTTAGACGTGTGCTGCAAAGCACAACTCATGTTTAGTAGTCTACTTGGGTAACTGCTTTATCCCTGAGCTATCCCTGAAAAAAGAGAGCCTGATGCTTGGCCTGTTATTTTGGAGAGTGTTTTTCTACTGTTCAGCAGGTATTGGAAAAGAAAAAGTCTTTAAGAAGAAATCACTTTTTGTGTCAGTTGTTAGAAAGTAGTGTGTTGCTTCAGTGATACCAGCAGTGTTCTGCAATGTCTACTGCACTTCTCACTTTTAGACAATTGCTTAATTTAAGCTGGAAGGCAGGGTTTGAGAGAAGAGAGTGCAGGGAGAAATGATAAATTTATTGTTGAATTTCTGATTTTATTCCTTTGAAAAGGAGGAAGTACAACTTTGTAATTCTTTTTCCCCTTTAAACTAGAATCCTGCAATTGCTGACATCTACACTGAGCATGCCCACCAGGTTGTAGTTGCCAAGTATGCTCCCAGTGGATTCTACATAGCATCCGGAGGTAAAGTATCCGTGTGCGTGTGCATGAGATGTGTGGACAGAGCTGTTAGTCACTGGCAAAGCAGTAGTAACACTCCATGGTGTGTATATGGAATATGCAGTCAGTGGGATGTGCTTCGGTGGAATTACGTACACATCTCTGAAGGAGGAATGATTTCTGTCCTTGTTCCTCTAACCTTTCTCAGGCAATGAGCTTAGTGACATCCTTAGTCTTTTAAAATGTGTTATTTCAATAAAAAGAGAACCTGGCAATGAACCCTAAATACTGGTGAAGACTTGTGTGAATGCAGCAGAGTGAAAAGTTATTTCTGAAATACAGGACTATGGTTTGTGAAGTTAATAAACTTTGATACTTTATGGGCAGGAGAGGGATTCTACACCTATGTGTACTTCTTTCTTTTCCCTTCTCTCTTCTTCCTGACCAAACATGGCAACGTTTATGACTTTTGTAACTTTTTAACCTGGACTAAATAATCTTTCCTTGTTAAGTTAACAGGGAAAGAGGCTGAGACCATATAATGCATATGGATCAGCATGAATTTTTACAATATCAATTTCAGTATTATAGCAGTTTTTGACTACCGAAGAACTGAACAAACCCTTTTTATTAGACGCTTTCATCAAATAATTGGGGTTTTTTTTCCACTGGTATACACTAAAGAATATTGATAAATACAATACTGTAACCTGTATTTCTTGCAAAGATTTTCAGCTAATATATTTTTTAAATGCCTGCCACTGTCAATTAGAAGTGCTTCAGAAGCAAGTAATGTGTAAAAAATACAGATATATTTCTTAAGTAATATATCTGAAAATAAATCATTCTGAATATGAGCGCCTTTGAAAGGGAGCAGAGATTCCTGCAAAGTTCTTAGTAGAATAGGATTTTCTCTTTCAGCGATTTCAATGGAACTGTATTTTTTAAAATGTAAGATGTCCTGTCCTTGGTTTCCTTCATATCAGAAAGCTATATTGGAATGAGTATTTTTGGAGTACTGGGGAACCTTTAAGAACACTGACAGCAGAGCTGGGGTGGGTTGTTTTTTTTTTTTTCCTTTTTCTCACATTCTTGTCTGAAAGGGACCACAGCCAGGATTTTCTTGGCTCAGTCTTGTGTGTGGACCATGTGTCAAACTGAATACCCTCTTAAAAATCAGTTTGCATTCTGTATTCTACAAACTTGATGCTCTAGATTGGTGCAGCACTTAATGCTCAGAATAACTGTCTAATTTTTTCTTGTAGTCTTAGATTTCCTGTCCTTTGTAGAAGAACAGTAATAGATACTGTGCTAGGGAAGTATTTGGTTGATTTTTCTCAGAATTTTTGTCATACCCAAGTGAAAGAGTTTGGGTTGCAATATTTCCCTTAAAAAGTGTCTTCTGTATGTCATTTATAAATAGTTTTGTGATACTGCTGAGCATGAGGTCTGAAGATAGATGCCCAGGCTGTTTAAGCTGTTTCTAAGTTTAACATGTAAGATTAATTTCTCTGTCTATAAATCTGCATTAGCCATGCAGCCTGCATTAATACTTCATGTGCTTCATGAGACAGACCTTTGGCAATATGCTGTTGGCTTTTATGGTAATTTCTCTTATTGCAATCGTAGCAGATGTAGTAATGGGAGATATTGCAAAGCTAAAGCTCTGTGTCTTATCTATTAATAGAGGGAGAAAACAGTTAGATTGTAGAGTCCACATTAAAATTCTACATCAATAACAAGTTCTCTCCATGAAATTCTGAATCTGTCCTTTTAGCAGAAGTGAAGACCAGTCTGTGACAAGGTCCCAGAGATGCAGGGTGGCTGTATGTTTGAATTGTAAAGTTGCACCAGTAAATGGTGAACAGGATTTAAGCATTCTGCTGAGGTGAAAGATGCATGTTTTAGCACGTGGTTTATTCTAAAACAGTGGCTTTTTTGAAGGGTACAATACACACAGACTTTGCTTTGTGGGTTTCATTAGAGATTGTAAATATTTCTGTGTATAGAACAATTCCTCCGGTTACAATCCTGCACCACAGTAATTGCTCTGAATAGCTCTTGGGTTTTACAATACTCAGTGGAAACAGTGAGCCAGAGAGCTTTCATTATCTTAAGTCTTAAATTGTTAACTGCTTGTGCCATGTCTGCTGCTTTTGACATTTCTGTTCATGAATATTCTGTTGCATTCCAGATAGTGCAGGCATCCACACCATTTAAGTGTGTACATGCTTCTGTATAGAAAAAGAACACTGATGTGTGTGAATTGAGTTCTGTGGACAGAAATCTTTGTGTGTCTACATATGCCTGGTATTTGTATGCAAAACAGGTCTCCTTTGAAGGTACAAATTGTAGTGCATCAACCTCTGTCCGCAGGACTGCTCCCTTCTTGTAGGTGTGGGGTGGCTTACTTCCCAGTGAAGGGTCAGTGAGCTGTCTCGTAGCTGCTGGGCAGGGGGGCTGGGCTGGCTTGTTCTTTGTGTATTGGATACTTAGCACATATCAGCTGATAACAGTGAAGTTCTTACTCTCTTACTGTGCAGTTTTTTCATGTGTCTGTGAATGTTTTCTCTGTCTCTTGTATTTGGTGCTGCATGTCTTGGATCGTAATATATGGTTAAAAACCTAATTTATTGAAATAGATAGCGTCTTCAGCATTCCTAAATACAAGGATTTGTAGTAGTTGTAATAGGGTAAGGTAGTAGGTCCGTAGTATAAGTCTTCAGTGTAGCTGAAAATCTGTACTCTGGCAGATTGATGAGTCATGTGACTGAGTCATGCTGGAACAATAGCTATATTCTATTTTATTCTGGCAGATGTCTCTGGAAAGCTGAGAATCTGGGATACTACACAGAAGGAACACCTACTGAAGTATGAATATCAGCCATTTGCAGGAAAAATAAAGGACCTTGCATGGACTGAAGACAGCAAGAGAATTGCTGTGGTTGGAGAAGGAAGGGAAAAGTGAGTAATTGTGCTTGTGTTTGTGTGTGCTTATACATACATACAAGCATTTACTGTAAACCTCTACATTCTAACAAAAGAAGTTCCTTGCAGAAAGTTTTTAATTCTTCAATGGAATTAAGTAATTGCTTTTTTCCTGTCTTGACTTCAAGTTGTGCTGTTCTGCAGCAAAATTTTCTATGCAGTGTTTAACAGCTGTAAATTAGTTAGAAAACACAGTTCTGTTACAATTGCTTAGTTTAAACATTGTATGGGACGTGTTTCTTAGAGGTAGGTGGGTATTACATTCAAGGATAGCTGTTTGGTGGAATTTTTTTTTGTCAAATTCTGGTAGGTTAGGAAGGGGAAAACAAGACTTTTTTCCTCTTGCTTCTCTTATTGGACTCATGGTTTTATTCAATTCATTGAATAAGAGTTTAAAAAAAAAAGTATCTGAATTTTCTTCTTTGGCAACATGTCAATATTTTTAGGCCTTATTGTGGTAGCTCAATGAAAGGAAAACAAGCAGTTGTCCTTTCTGACTAAATGAGATGCCCATTTAGATTTGTGTCCTCCATTTAATGTTCAAAGACTGTCAGAACTTTTAAAGCAGAGTCCAGACCGGGGAGCCTTATGCCTAAAGGGCTGAAAAGCATCACGTGGTGTTGTTCCCTGGGCCCCTGCACCATTTTTTAATCCCTGTACTATGTCCTTGAAAGAGATTCTCTGTCCTGCATTGCTCCCTCTGTTCCCACCTGCCCCTGGGCAGATACAATGTGAGTTTGCTTACCTTCAAAAACTTGGCAAGCTTCTTGTTAGGTGGATGCACTTTCAGTCTTGATTATTGTTGAAGGGATTCTAAAGAAGGCCTTTCAAATAGCAATGCTCTGGCAGTTTAGTGCCTCAGTATTGGTTACTCTGGAGGGTTTTTTAAGATGAGGAAGAACTGTCAAAAATGCTTTTAAAACTCTTCTTCCTTAAACCTTTAAGTAATAATATTTATAAAAGTGATGGTACCCAATCTGGGCTAAATAGTCAGATAACTGTGATCCAGAGTCATTGTTATCCTAGCTTTCTGCAGTCTGTGTTGTGGCCAGGCAGATGGAGTCATTTACTGCTTTCTTTTATAAACCAACAGTCTTAGTGAGGAATATACATTGGATCTCTGAATTTAGAAGCTTTATATGCAGAACCTGATTCTTTGTCCCCTTCAGCATTCTAGTAATCTATTGAAGATTAGAATATCTCACCAGCAAGATCTCAAATAGCCTTCAGGGAACTATGATGCACTTGCATGAGATTAATGAGATGACCTAATTTCTTTTCTTTGAGTGCACTCAAATCTGCAGTTTGCAGATGTTCAAGGAGTTAATCTACGTGTAACTTCTATGAATTATAGCAATTGTGTGCTTTTCTAACTAGGTTTGGAGCAGTGTTCCTGTGGGATAGTGGCTCTTCTGTTGGCGAGATTACTGGGCACAATAAAGTGATCAATAGCGTGGACATTAAACAAACGAGACCATATCGTCTGGCAACCGGCAGCGATGACAACTGTGCTGCCTTCTTTGAGGGACCGCCGTTCAAGTTCAAGTTTACACTAAGCGTGAGTTTAAGTTCAGATGTGGCTCTGTTAAACTGTGCAGTTTCCAACAAGCTTGCAATTCTTATCACAACTAGCTGTAATAACAGGAGTTCTCAGTTCCCTTCTTTGAAGCATGGCTGGTGTCAAGTGGCTTTCTTAAAGCTGTGTATAACCAAATGTTCATCTCAGGCCAAGAAAACCAAAATAAATGATTGGTTAAAAAGAGAACCTGAAACACTTTTTCCAATATTCTTTTTTCATTGTCACTAAGTTAGGGAAGTGATGAAGTAGGCTGTTCTATTGGTCCTACTGATACTTTCAGAGCTCTGTTTCCCAGTGCACATGTGTATAGAATTTCTTAAAGCTTTCCAAGGTGCACAATTCAAAAAATGTGGTGATTTTAATGGAATTTTCCGATCTGGTAAAGAGCGCTCACGTCTGAAATCCCAGGGCCACTTAGAAAGGGTGAGTGTAGAGGTTTGAAAACATAAGATGTTTAAAAGTTTTTTACTTGATGGAACAGGTTGTAACTTGTGTGGTCAGTTTTCTGTTTCTACATTCCTTTTAACTTTGTTTCTTATTCTATTTGTTACAATCTCCTAAATGAAACAAAGGCTGGAACTACCCCAGTGATGATGTTAGTTTTTGCTTAAGGCCAAAGAAATTAAAAAGCCACAAGCTTCTGCAGATGTTCTAATGTCAGGAGATCTTTTACCAAAAAAAAAAAAAACAAAACAAAAACCTGTAGCAAAGATACTGGATGTTATTGCAGTAGTAGATTCAAAATGTTTAGGTCGTATTTTAGTTTTAAAAACAGTGTAGTAAGCCTTTTAATTTCTTACAAATGAGCCTTGAGTAGTCTTCATATGCTGACTTTAATAAGGATTCCATTCCAGTTCTAGAAAAGGAATTGTTTTGAGTTCTGCAATCCAGCGAAATGATGTAGTTGCCTAATATATTTCTGAACTTAAGCTGATACTTGCATTTTGCTAAGCTGGTTCTTTTGGAACTCTGAAGTCCAAATTGCTTACCACCAGTGCTGCTTTAGACTGGTATGTGATGCAGTGTTCCTTTTAAAGTGATGTTTGGGTTGATATGTGGGATTCTGATATGGGCTGTTATATGGTTTAGGTTAGAGCCTGCAGTATCATCAAGGGGGGAAAAAAAGTATGGTAGAAGAAAGTAGGTTAGAACCTGGCTTCCATAATACTAAAAATAGTCTTCCAAATCTCTCTGCTTGGGAGCTTTGGCCTCATTGTGGTGCTTCCCTATTTAATGTGTGTTTTCTAGTTTGCATGGTTTGAATAGTCTCCTACTTGTAAATAATCTATTTGGGGAGCATACATCAGTCTTGCCTCATTACTTCACAGAACTACCACCAGTGCAGTCTCCCAGAAAAGGGATTTCAGTAAAATAGTAACTTATTCCTCATGCCCTTTTTTTTTTTTTCTTCTTTTTTTTTTTTTTTTTCTTTTGCAATAAGAAGGATAAAATACTCTTGTGTGTATAAAACTCACTGTGCAATGAAGCAAGAGTTGAAATCAGGAGAATGTTGCAGAAGAAGTCAATGAGCACTGGGGAAGAATCTCATGTTTGCGTGTAGGCTGCATGTGACTCTATTTTACTACTTATCCCTGAAACTGGGTAATTGTTCCCCTGATACGCACTGAGTTGTTTTAACTATATCAGTAATGATGTCACAGTGTCTTCCCTGGACTGTTCTTGGTCCCCATGATTCTCTTTAGATAGAGGCTAAACTTGTCTCCTAGCAATTCTCTACAGCAAATATCTCTACACAGCTAATTTATCGTTCACATGTAAGAGAACTTCATTGTTACTAGATTATGTTGTATGTAAAATGGTCTGTTCTTTTTTTGTTTGCTGATTCTTAATTTTTTTTTCTACAGGACCATACACGGTTTGTGAACTGTGTGAGGTTTTCTCCTGATGGGAACAGATTTGCTACAGCTAGTGCAGATGGGCAGGTAAAAAACAAGGAAGTCTTTTTATATTGATTTTAGCATGAGAAGATTTTCTTGTGCATTTTGGGAATAGGATTAGTATTGTAAAATCTGTGTTGCTTCTTTTTTATGCCACAAGTTTAAACTTTTAACTACCCTCCTGTAAATCTGTAATAACTGATAAGTGGTAATAACCAGACTATTCTTACTCATGTTTTTGCCCCATTCCATCTCCCTAGCATTCTCCTACAGGTTATTTTTGCAGGAACATGTTGGACTTTTGGAATATGTGTATTATGATCCTGAGAGGTCTAGCTGAAATAGTGAATTCACAGATAGCAACCCAGCTCCATGTCTACTCCCTGCTGATAAGGGCAGGTCGACAATGACTCGTTTACCATAGAGTAGCTTGTCCTTCTCAGAGGGCAGACTTCCATGACAGCAGTGCTAAGCAGCTGCTATCACAGTAGGAGTCAAAACTGTAACATCATCCAGAATTTCAAATGTCTGGATCCAAAGTACAGGGGACGGCTGTGATTACTTACAGTTTTAATCTCAACCATTCAGTCTTAATTATTCAATGCAGCATAGCTTGTGCCTCTCTTTAAAAAGGGGTCTAGTGTATCCAAGTATCAGACACTATCTTGGGGTTTTTTCTATTACTTCTTTTCCATTTAAGTTGTATGTCTGTGTGCTCTTTTAAGATTTTTGTCTATGATGGGAAGACTGGAGAGAAAGTGTGTGCTCTTGGTGGAGGCAAAGCACATGATGGAGGTATTTATGCTGTGAGTATCATTACTTCATTTGTGTAAATGTTTCATTACCCAGTTAATGAACTGCAAAGTCTTGGATTAATAAATGCATTTACTGTCTTGTGGTGACATTTGTTTTTACAGATTAGTTGGAGCCCTGACAGTAGTCAGTTGCTTTCTGCTTCTGGAGATAAAACTGCTAAAATCTGGGATGTTGGTGCTAATTCTATTGTAAATACTTTTAACATGGGATCAAACGTGTTGGATCAGCAGCTGGGTTGCTTATGGCAGAAAGACCATTTACTGACTATCTCCCTGTCTGGCTATATCAATTATTTGGACAAGAACAATCCAAATAAGCCTTTACGTGTCATAAAGGTAGGTTAAAATTCTGTTACTGCATGAGTTTCTGCAATGACTCAGTGATTGAAGTTGTCAAGATGGAATAGTAGCTGTTGAAAAATAGCTTTGTTAAATTAGCACTGCCAAATGAGCTATGTGTGACTGTTTCTTCAAGTCATATGAATGAAGGAGCTACTATGTACATGTGTGAGACTGCTTTGTGCAAATACCCAGACTGATTATTTCACTTTAATTAATGTATCAACTTATCTTTTGTTGAAGCTTTTAAGCATTCTTGAGATGAGAAAAGAAATACAGCATAGATAGGAAACTGCCAGTGATGTCTCATTCTCCCAGAACTAGTGTATTGTGGACAAGGTGATTAGGGTTACCGTGCAATCGAACTTTAATTTTAGGATTTAAAGAGTTCACTGACACAAGACTCTCTCTTGGGAACTTACATTTTTACATGAACTAGAAACAATGTCCCAGATTCTTGCCATCACTGCTATAATTCTGGAAGTTGGTGTTGGGTACATGACCATATTTAGTCTTCCCTGAACCATAAAGTGCCTGAAAAGCAGTGATGAAAAGACTATGAAAGTATTTTGACTCATCAGGCTAATAAGGTGCTTACTGTCTCTCATCAAGGACATAGCAATAGCAGTGCTATAACAGTTAAAGGACTGCACTGTAAAATAATGGTTTTTATACTGGGTGACTTAATGCTTGTGAATAGCATGTTCTTTTCTGAATAACCTATCATTCTTCTCAAACAGCTGTATGTATGTGTTATTAATTATTGATGAGCAATTTTTGTCTCATTCACAGGGTCATAGTAAATCAATTCAGTGTCTTACGGTGCACAAAAATGGTGGAAAGTCCTTTATTTACTCTGGAAGTAATGATGGTCATATTAATATCCTTTGAATGATAGTGATACTTGTTCTAGTCTTATAGACTGAGAGAGCTCATTAGGAGAGATGAAAAAAAAAAAGCTTTGCAAAAGACAAAGTTTATTGGACATAAGTGAATATTTTGTCTAAAGTTTATTTTGCTTTCCCCTAATACCTGTTTTACAAGCTGCCTTCACACTTTCCTGCTACATATAAGGCAACTCTTAATTTTCAGTTGTTGCTTCTTCATGATAAGTAGCTTGATAATATGGGGGGCAAGTAAACATATAAATTAGCTTCTTGTAACATCAAGAAACAGCAGTACATATTTTCCACTTATGACAGAATATGCAAAAAGTTACTTTTCCAGCATTCTGAAGCTTATAGTTACAACTACAGTCCTTTATCCTGCCTTTAAAATGGTGTCATGTTGGCAAAAACCCTTATTAAATATAGATCTTATTTCTTTTCTGACCTGTAATACAGTGTGAGTAATTCACACTAATGATGCCATATAACATGAGGGAAAGCCAGTGTTACAAGGACTTTTAACTAAAATCCTTTAAAAATTATTTTCTAGTCTCAGACCTAATGCTAACTATTTCAGTATTTGCTACTGTTTGTGGTAGGTTGTTTAGCTACAGAACATCAGAGTTTCAGTTAATAATATTATGATGTTGCCCATGGAGCTTGTAGAGTCTCCATCCCCTGAGATTCTCAAAACCTTACCGAACCCTGCAACCTGTTGTAGCTGACACCAATTTGAACAGCAGGTTGGACTAAATCTCAAGAGGCCCCTTCTAACCTTACCTGTTCTCTCAATTATTTAACTATATGGTGTGGAATCTGAGTACACCAGTATCCTCAAATGTTCCTTAATTCTATTATGCACATTATTGGGATTCTGAAACTGGAGAGAATGATGGCTTTTCTGGGAAAGGCCACACAAACCAGGTTTCTAGAATGGCAGTGGATGAAATGGACCAGCTGGTCACCTGCAGTATGGATGATACTGTGCGCTATACCAACCTTAGCAAGAGAGATTACAGGTTAGTTAAAATGTTGCCTTTTATTGGGGTATAATTGCTTTACAGCAAGATTGTTGTTGATTTTATATGGTAAATACAAATGCTGGAGTTTATTTAGGTTTTATATTACCATGGAAACTGTAGAATTTATTACTGTACCAACCTTGTGCTTTTTTCTGACAATGAGAAATGCATCCCAGGCTTTTCAATTTGTTTTATCCTTTCCATGGGTTAGATGGAGACCTATCTTATATTTGGTGACAGAGCTAGGGGCTGTAGGAAGGGTGTCTGCTTTGTGACTCATAAATGCCCAGAGGTAATGGAGGTAAATGTGGTTAGAAGGAATGGAACACAGTTGTTTCTTCATGGAAACCAGAATTTAAAGAATCCTGTTAATCTAGTTAGTGTAAAAATTAAACTGTAGTATAGTAACATTGACTTTCATTTCAAAGGTGTGCTACCTGATCAAGATAGTAAAGCTTTAAACATAGAACAATAGGAAACTTTGTAGATTAGTAGATAAGAAAATGCATAACTTAATTTTCTTGATAACTAGTGGGTGATTATTTGAACAGGCAATTTAAAATATGGGTAGACATGGAATAATTTCTTCTACTTTGTCCTTCCTGCTTTTCCATCTTGGCACATCCCCTTCCAGTGGCCAGGATGCTGTGAAAATGGATGTTCAGCCAAAGTGTTTAGCTGTGGGTCCTGGTGGTTATACTGTAGTTTTATGCATTGGACAAGTAAGTATTAACATGTGGATTATCAACTATTGCTGTGTTAATAATGCCACGTATGGTAACATTTAGTTATTTAGTGTAGGATTACCTTGCACACCTGCAGAATTTCCTAAGACCTGTGGAGAACATAATTCAGCAGGATACTTGATAGCCTTGTCTTTTTGCATCCTGTACCAATTTCAACATTTATGTATAGATTTAAATTTCAGAAGGTCCCTTGTGTGGATGCATCTATATTTGTTATCAATACAGCTTTGTGCTAGAAGGTTAGACCTCAGAATCAATCTTGCCAGATCTATTCAATGACATAATTTTGGCAAAAGGTTGTTTTACTCCTGCATTTTATTTTTTTGCAATTAATCCAACTAACCAATTAATTAGTGCTGGTGTACAGCATAAGCAGCTCTAGCTTGCCACTAATGTGCAGATCACAGAAAACCCAAGACATGGCACCAAGGCTCTCGTGTGAAAACATTATTAACTTACCTGTTTTCATGTGAGTTAATCCCAGTTAACCATAGCATAGAACTGGATAGGAAATAGCCTTTAAAGTTTAATACTGAAGCATTGGCTTTCTGCTAATTTGGTTCTGCCCCGCTCCCTTTAACAATGAACCAGGAAGTGAGTAAGCATTGCTGAAAATACTGATTTTGTCCATGTTTATCTCATGTTCAAACCAAGTGAAGCAAAGCTGAAGGCAATGGAGAATGCCCTTCACTATGTAATTTAGAACACAGGGGTACTCCAGTATAGCAGATTAGTTAATCACCACATGTGGGCATTTCTTCAATATTTTTTTTAAGAATGAAACTTTTCCCTTAAGATGAGAATACAATAAACTTCTGAGCAACCAGAGGGGATTTGTGGCTTAGTAATAGTTTTATATAAGGTACATTGAAGAAGGGTTCTAGTTTCTGGTTTTCTACTTACAGATTGTCTTGATGAAAGATAAGAAAAAATGTTTTGCAATTGATGACCTTGGGTATGAGCCAGAAGCTGTAGCCATTCACCCTACAGGAAGTACAGCAGCAGTGGGAGGAGCGGTAAGGTTGCACTTCCTAAAACTGTACTACTTTGAACGCTGGAGCAAGTATCAGAAATATTTAATAATAGTAGGTGTATTGCATTGAGAAATGGTAGGTGACAATTTGTAACAACATCAGTACTGTTAAAGTAAGCTCTGTGTGTTTGATGTTCCTGGGCTTTCATTCCTCAAGTTCTGCCACAATTGTGACCTAAAGTCTATTTCACTTCTTTTTTAATTGAATCTTCTTTCATGTATTTAATCTTTGGAAATTGCCAAATTGTTTTTATCCAGTGTATTCTTGAAGCCGGCAAATTCTAGAAAAATGGGTTTATTTCCATGCTTGGTGGATTGTAGCCACCACAAATGACAGGTTATCTAAATCTTTTCATAACATAAGCACTACCAGACAGAATTAACACAAAAAGTTTCAGAAACTCCTCTTTCTATTGTATAATGATTTGTCTACCTTTTTTTGCCTTCTTTGGTGTTGATTTGCAGGATGGGAATGTCCATTTGTATTCAATCCAAGGAACCTCTTTGAAAAGTGATGATAAGACTTTGGAAGCTAAAGGTCCTGTTACTGACCTGGCATATTCTCACGATGGTGCCTTTCTTGCAGTCTGTGATGCAAACAAAGTTGTCACTGTCTTTAATGTTGCTGATGGCTATGCGGTAAGAATTGTTGTAGTGAGAGTTTTGTTTAAAAATAGATTGACTGATGGCTCATGTCTAAATCTGTTGTAGCTGCTGAGGCTTAATTCTTAATTGTAAATCATTGATGTAAATTTGATGTTTCTGTGACTGCCTGTTTACCTGCTATTTTGGACTAGTGCTGGTATTTACAGCAGCCTGTGTGAATTCTCCAGATTGTAAAAAAGTTGAGGAAATGTGCAGCATGGGTAGGCTGCTGGGAAAACATTGAAACCCACCTAATAATAAATGCGTACTTAAAAAAAAGGGAAGGAGCTGGACTTCCACCAACTAGCAGTAGTTAAGTACAAAAAGTTCCTTTGGATCTGCTGAACTACTAGTTTGTTAGTTTGGGGGTTTTTTTAAGGAAATAACAAAATACATGCCACATCTGTTAGAGAATTTGTGTTCATTTTTGTAAAATAGTCAAGAATGCAGGCTCAATTTGATAAGAATCATGCAGTATGAGAAAATTCAATGAAGCAGACTTGGCAATAAAATTCTGCTGGCTCTGGCACACAGTTCCATGGTAAGGACTAAGTAATGAAAGGGATATGCTAGGACAGGGAATCTTGCTTTTTCTGCCAATCTACTGTCTTTTAACCAAAAACCAGAAAATGGGGCAATTTGCACTTTCCAGTTCAAGCAGTCACTGTATATCAGCTTGTAAATTCCTTAAACTTTGACTAAAACAGCACTGAAGTAAAAACACAGGATGGCATTCCACAAAAAACATTTCCTTTTCTAAGTAAAAGTTGAAAGAATTTTGCCTTGAGAAACATCCATGGGATTGTTTTAGAAGCCTCTAAATTGCATATACACTTAAGAGATCAAGCTTTCACAGAAAAGTGTCTTAGTGGCTTTTTATAAAAGAGGTTTGTATTTTATTGGCGTACTAAGTATTTAAATAAATTGCATAAAATAAAGCCACCACTTGGTTTGCTTAGTGCATAGACCTGCACCTGAGATGCACATTGTCTGGCATCTTGCAGTTGCTTGTTCTGGTGCTGTACATTGAAAGCTAGTGATTTCCTGAAGTAGTTTTAACTACTGGAATAACCCTTGTCTCTCTAATTTTCAAATAGGAGCATAATGTCTTCTATGGACACCATGCAAAAGTTGTTTGCATTGCATGGTCACCAGACAATGAACACTTTGCTTCTGGAGGCATGGACATGATGGTATATATTTGGACTGTGAGTGATCCAGAGACCAGAGTCAAGATACCAGGTGTGTTTTCTTTAACATATTACTTTTGAAAGTTGCTAGTAGTTCTTGAAATCCAACACTGTTCCTGTTTTCTAGACTAATGGTGAGCAGGCTTTGAATGTTCCCAAATTTAGCTTTGATGTTAATCTCTATCTAGCCACACTAGCTGGAATCCTTCTGTTATTTTTGTAGCTACTTTTAAAATCCTGTACTAGTATTTAATGCAGCTAAAAATCATATTTGGAATGTACTGAAGTTACCTTGTCAACCCAGCCTTCCTAATTCTTTTCTGTTACTTTGCACTGCAATACAGATGCTCACAGGCTACATCATGTAAGCGGCTTGGCGTGGTTGGATGAACATACTCTGGTAACAACATCCCATGATGCTTCTGTTAAAGAGTGGTCTATCTCCTACAATTGAAATAAGCCCCCTCTTTGGAAGGACCTAATCAGGGACTAGAACTACTGCAGTGGAACATAGCATTTCTCTTAAAAAAATCTGTATTGGCCTCTGGGTCTGCTGTCATATCCTCATATCTTTACAGGGTGTTCATATCTGTAATTAAATGTACTTTGAAAGCTTTAGCGAGTAACAGTTTGCACATGAAAAGCACTTAAATTATGTCTGGAGCTTAACCTTTGTGCTGAACATTCCAGAGGCAACAGACAAACGAGTTGGTGTGCAAGGTTCAGGCGCGAAAGATTCAAACTCAATCAGTTCTTTTCTAACCAAGAAACATAAGACTGTACAGCATGAGAGTAATACTTCTCATTTTTTCTAATTACAGAACATTTCTGTACTAACAGTCATAGTAAGAGTATTTAGTTGTGGTCTGAAACCAATCAAGCTGTGTGCAGCTACTGTATATTGCTTTGCTTCTCTATACTGCACCAAACTGTTGCCTCAGATTTTCTCCTCCAGATAAGAAAATGGGGTACATACATAATAAACTTTTTATGTATTTCATGTCAAATCTTTGTGGTTTATTTTAAGGTGGAAGTGTGGGATTTTAATGTACTTACTGTTGTGGGTATAATGTTTACAAATAATCGTTGTGGCAACTTGTTGCTTCAGAAACACAATTGTTACTTTCATGAATTAAGCCTGTCTCGTCATTTCAGTGTCAGAGAAAAGAAATCATTCTGTTTCAAAGATTAAAGATACTTTCTGTTTGAAGGAGGAGAAGCATGTTATTGTTTTAAAAATGCAGTACTTCTACCATCTTTTGGAAAATACAGGAATTAAACAAAGTGAAGTGTTGTTATGACTTGAAGTGATTTTTGAGAAGATGGTGTTTGCTCAGTAAGTTTGCATGTGCAGAACAGTTGCATGAAAGTGTTACCTCATGCGAAGACATCCTGATGTTGTTTTTAGTTCCCTTCTCACACTCCACAATATGTTTAAGTGATTTGAAGCTAGCAGTCCAACAAGGGTGGAGGAGGACACTCTGATGCAAAGTAGTAGAAAGATTTGTTACCATCTCTGATGGACAAAAAGTTGTTGCTGTCTAGAACCTTGGAAGACTTAAAAATTTTTTTCTCTGCTAAGTCTCTAACACCACCACCACCTTTCCAATTGTCTTTGGGTTTTATTAAGCTTTCCTTTCTGTGTGGACTCGCGTGTTTTTTTACCAATCATATTTCTAATGACACTAATTATACAGCAAATAAAATGCTTTTGCTGCTTCTCATACTGTGGCCTATTGCTCAATTGCTGAAAAAAAATGCCTTGCAAAAATGAAATGTTGGTGAAACATCCTTTGAAAAGGAAAAAGTTGATTTCTTTCTAGGAGTGGTGGTCGGAATGTCTCCTAGCCTGCAAACCAACATCTACAGTGGAACAGTTGGCAGATTTGAATTTTTTTTCTTCTAAGAAGTGGGATATTTTGCACCATGGTTTCTTTGTGTTTACTGTGTCTCTCTATTAGCAGTTTAACATGTTATTCTGACTAACAATGCAAGGGCAAGAGAAGTTTTGGAAAGGGGTATGTTTGATATTTGGCTTAAGATGCAAATGAACAAGGTTTTTTCAGTGTCTAGCCCCTAAAACTTGTTCTCATTGCGTAGGGACTGGCAAGCAATTCATCCACTGTTCCTGAGTTTGACCTTAAGAGTTGCTATTGAGTCTGATCAGTGGGTTCCTGTGGTAGTTAAATCCCTGTCCTTTAAGTAATAAGGGAGAGGCGAGGAGGAGTTAAGCAGTTATCAGAGCTTTTCACTGTGCCTGAAAGGTGATGTATAGGGTGAGGTATTTTTTGATTCCTCGAAGACGTTGCAGTGCTGCTCCTGTGGAATGCCTGTGAGTTGGAAACCCTGCATTGAGATATGTGTTTGGATGGCAGTGAGGGTGACTGCTCGTGCTTCAGCTTCCACTGGATTTGTTTACTGGCATGGTGCCTGAGCTTCTAATTCCTTAAGAACTAATATTGTCTTTGTATATGGCTAGTGCAAATCTTGACTAAAAAATATATTCTGCTGTTGGACCAAATGTCATAGCACAGGTTCATTGCTGATCACACACCACCCTTGTACACACACCACACACAGGAGTCTGCCTGTACTGCTCTGAAATAGGCCCCCACAGTTCTTGTGTTTGCCCCAGACTGCAAATGTCTTGTGCTAAACTCAAACCCCTTAGCCTGCCCTCAGAGAAACAGGAAAAAAAGACAAGATGGGCTGTACAGATTGTAGTAATTTCAAAAGGAAATAGTGATACTTGAAATGAATATGAAATCAGGCTCAGAGGATGCAAATTTAAAAAAAAAAAACAAAAAACACAAAAATCAAACCCAAACAACAAACCAACCACCACCACACTTTACAAAAACCTCAAAGCACCTTATATGTTGCAATCTTAAGGGTTGTATTTTAATGTTAGTTCAAGCCCTCTTCAGACATAGCTCCTCAAGCCCCCTTATTCTTGCAGGCTTCTATTAAACATGAACATGCTTTTGAGCTCCTGGCAGTTACTGGAAAGCTGGTTTCACTTCACCATGACTGGCAGTTTGCCTGCTTTACAGTGAAAATCCAGCTTAATTAGGCCAGGGCTAGATTTGGAGAACTAATGTGACCAGTAATTCCTCACAAGGCTGTAATGCAGGCATTCCTCTCCCCTCCCCCTTTAACTGTGATTTAATCCTGGCTGCCTGTTCCATTTCTGCCACGCTTGTACAGCACATTGGCCTTCCAAGAAGCTGGTCTGTACAGTCAGCCAGAAATTTACCAGCAGCTGTTGTGTGGAATATCAGCAAATCCTAAATGCAATTCTTTAATTGGCAATTGCTAGAGGGGAAAAATAAAGGGCATCACTGATCTATTTGGAGATGGAAGTTGTTTGTTTTGTTGGACACAATAGAATTACAGATAGATGTTCTGACACCTCTGTTCCTCTGCTAAATGCTTTTGCTCTTAATTAGAATTCCTCAGACTGAGGGTAACAGCCTTAAAATCTTAATTACATGAATATTCTTCTGAAGCACAATACCAAAGATGTAGAATCTTTCAACCTGAAATT
>VZSR01003371.1:10987879-11010594 GCA_013398615.1 Brachypodius melanocephalos | reverse complement strand
TTTGGGGGGGGGGTACATTTCTAAGCAGAAAACCCAGTATGTCACTGCAGGTACTGCTTCATGGTTGTGCCATGAGAAAGGATTTTGTGATGAAAACTGTTCCCTACAGTAAATTTAGCTGTATCTATCTCTTGTGACAAAAGTATACAGAGGAGAAAAAGGTGCCTTCAGTGGGCCTGGGAGCAGAGTTATGCAGTTAACTGGCTGGACTGAGAACAAGGCACAGGTTCACATATATACAGCAGATGCTTGTTCTGGAAGTGCAAAGCTTCCCAGAGAGATTTGGGAATGAAGCTAAGCAGGGAAAGAATCAAAATATCTCAGTTTAGAAGAGACCCATAACAATCATCAGACTGCAGTGAATAAATGTGTGTGTTTTGCATAGTAAAGGCAGTTTGTTTGAAATACCAGTTTTTTACTGACAGGAATGAAGTCTGTTACACCAATGCATAGAAGTGTTGGTGGAAGGACTCTAAAGGCCTCGTCTCAAGTATGATGTAAGGCTATGGGCAGGATATGCTAACGGTAATAGGGTAATGCTAGACCAGGCAGGTCAGTTATGTTCTGTTTTTTAATCAAGTCTTAAGAAACTGAAAAGGATGGAGATCATCCAGCCTCTTTGACTAATCTGTTCCACTTAAGTTTTTCCTAAATATCCAACCTGAGACTCCAAGTTGTATTTCGTGGCCACTCATTTATATTATCTGTTACTAGCAGGAAAATGTTGAACACTGTGCCCTTGGTGTTGTCCCCGTGGAATATTTTCTCTGTTACCTGCTGGCCCCCAGTTGGATGTTAAGGTGTTGACTTCTTCCAGCACACACACCCCAGCTTCTAAGGAAAGCTGTTGGGGGGCATTGTCTGAGGCCCAGATGTGCTGCATCACCTCCCTCACCTCATCAGCATTGCTGTCAGCAGTGAGATGCAGAATTATCAAGAGGTCAAGTCTAATTTGCCTGTGACAAGTCCATGTTGGTTATTCTTGTGTCCTGCAACTATTTAGGATTAGATTCCAAGGGAAAGTGTACTCTGATCCTTCTGGGGACTGCAGTGGAAGCAAACTAGCCCCTGTTCCTTGGGTCTTCTTTTTGTCCAGAGTTGAGGTCTTTTTCAGTGACCAGAGCCCTCTCATGATAAACATGGTTTGTTTCGTGTATGGTACTTTAACTATCTCATAATCATGTGGGCCAACCACTTCTACAGCTCTGTGCTGGTCCCATCCACCACCCTAGGGCCTTGAATACATTCAGTTTTTAGGCAGACCCTAATGCTGTTTCCTGATGGTTGTGCCTCCCCAGAGCATACTGGCACATGCAGAGGTGTGGGAGCAGGCCTGTCTATGAAAGCCAAAGCCAGAAAATGCTGAGTACTTGGGCTTTTTCTATCATCTTATGCCAGTTTATTTCCCTCATTTAAGAACAGACCTCCATTTTTCCTTGAAAAAATTCAAGCGAAAAAGCTGTATCGGTATGTTCTGAATATATCTACAACACTGCTGTGTTTCTCTGTTAAAACAGACAGCAGAAGAAACTTTATGTTTTGTTGCCTTGTTGCTTGAGATCTGCAGAAAGCACATCAGGTCTGAGGAATAAGCCTCATTTTAAAATCATTAATAACTTTATTTCTGAAATGTTCAGTCCTGGAGCTGTAGCAACAGTTACATCTTGATGAGAAGAGCTTCATAGATGGATGTATCTTTATGAAGTTCTACAGATCATGGTTCATTAGCTCTCTATGAGCCAACCTGAGAGAAACTCAGCATACCAGCCAGGCTCAGCTGTTCCCTTTTCCCACTCTCTAGGTTAGCTGGCTGCTGGGTGTACTATACTGCCTATGGAACTGGGAGCAGTGGGGCTGTTGGCCCAGACCAGCCAGGTTGTTCTGTGAACAGTCAGCCTGTGCCCATCTCTGAGTGAGATCAGTTAGTTCTCATTTCTTGCAAAGAAAGATAAAAGTTTGAAATGCAATTTACCTCTGACACCAAAAGAGGCTTCTGTGATACCCAGAATTGCTTGACATTCTCTATTGCCTGGTCTGTGTGATTGCTGGCAAGTCTGCCCCACATGAACAAAGGAGTCACCTGTGTTTAGCAACCCCTGAAAACATGGCTTATCAACATCATTCAGGCTGCATTGTCAGATGATCTACTTCCTGAGAGTTGCTTAACATATTAGCCAGGCCTCAGTGTTTCCCTGTTGATTTGCTTTACTCCATAAAGTTTGCAGGCATTAAAATGGAAAGGGGGAATCTTCTCAGGGTAGACAGCTGTGAATATTATGGACAAATAAATATTGATAAATGTCTATGCAAGGGTTTTCATGTTATGCAGGCAGGCCAGATTTCTGGATTAGCATATTTAATATTTGTTTCCTGGAGCCTGTTGTCTATATGCAGCCTGTAACCTGGGCATGACTTGTTCAGAACACGGGCTTGCTCTGTGTGTTGCCTTTGAAGGCCCTTCATATGCCCACTGACCTGCAGGGAAGCAGCACTGGCTTGCTGCTGGTCTGCTCAAGGTTCTCAGTATCATTCTTAGTGCAGGGACTCCAGAAGTGCCCATTGCAGCCAGGTGCAACCTCACAAGGCAGGGATAGTGTTTCCAGGATTAGGAACCTGCAGAGAAGAAGTTGCAGCCGAGTAAGTTAAAGCATAAGGTATTTAGACACAGTCTTTCTATAGATTTCCCAACAGCATTTATTTGGAGGTGGGAAACTGTCCCTTCTGTTGAGTATTTTTGATAATCTTAATGGACAATCCATTTCCAAGCAGTTAGAATCTTTAATGCATGCTGTAGAATAAGCCATGCCCCAGTTTACAACTACAGAAATACCTGCACCGTATTAAAAATAAAAGGGAAATGTTAGGTAAGGAAGGGGTTAAGAACACATCTAATCAGATAATAAATGTACATATTTGGTACTTTTTAGACTTAGACATTGAAAATTAATACAGAATCAGGGAATATAGTTGGAATTTCTGAGTTCGAAGGGACCCATAAGGATCATCAAAATCCAACTGCTGGCCCTGCACAAGTATCACACCACGTGCCTGTAAATTATGGGTAAGTAGCAGTTACACCTTTGCAACCAATAGTTATCACATTCTGGGACACAATTTAGTCACCAAGACTGCGCTGTTGAAAGGAGAATGACGTTTATTAGTTAGTACAAACCATCCAGGGTTAAAGAACGATGTAATAGTTCGGTGGTGAAGGCACGTCCCGGATTGCCGGCTATGCTTTCGGCGCTGCTGGCGGGGGAGGCGCTGGGGGCAGGTCCCCATGGCTGGGTGACATGCGGCACCGAGGGAGGCAGGAGGGCAGCGAGGAGCGGCCGGGACCGTGCTCCAGCACCAGGTGGCAGAACAGCGCTGCTGACGGCATCTCCCGCTCTGTTTCCAGATATTGCCCCGCCCAGACCGACACTTTCAAGTTATTTCTGTTTGAGTAATGATTTACCTGTCCCTGCGTGGGAGGCAGCGTGCAGCCCAGCCAGCCCCTGCTCGTATACCGGTGTGGTCCCCATGTGTTATCCAGCTCTGCGCTCCTGCTGCTGCTCCCTGCCCCAGAGCTGCCAGCGAGGGAGGTCCTGCAGCAGAAAGCAGTGTCCCGAGGGATACAAAGCTGTTTGGCAAGCGTTTTAAAGCCAGAACATCGTCTCAGGTCAGCGTAGCACCATAATGATGAACACTGCTCTTTATTATTTACTAAATAGAAAAGGGCCACTGGTAGGGCTAGAACTTAGGCGGGCAGAATGAATCATAAAATCCTAGAATGGTCTGGGTTGGAAGGACTTCAAAAGTGACCAACCCCCCTCAGTCTGGACAAAGACACCTTCTGTTGGACCATGTTGAAATAAAGAGATGGAAAGGTAGGCAGTGTCAACTACACATTGATAAATTTTTACTATATTTATATGCCTGTGTTTAAGGGCAATTTTGTGACAGTATTTCCTTACAAGAGCGGAGAAAGTGATGTCTGGTCTAACTTGAATCAAAGACAAGGTGATGAGTCCTCAATCAGCAAGGCAGGACAGAGGAGCTGGTGGAAAGAAGATGTGTGCACTGGAAGTTTGGCACTTGTAAAACTGGTCGCTGCAGGAGTTGAACAGTGCTAAGACAATCATTTTGGTGCTTGATCAGTCAGGAAAACCTCACAGACGAAAACAGTGGAGGTTTGTATAATGGTTTTGATACTATAACAAAATATGAACAAATGAGCCTTTATCAGGTGACAAGATCGTCTATGACTTACCAACAAAACAAGTTAAATCAACTCCCCTTTTTTGTGGTCAGCACAACTTGATTTATTAATGTCTAGGTTAACAAAGTTATTGACAGCAGTATATAACAAGGGAGCAAAATCAAGTGTATGAAGATCTGGAACTGGAGCTTTGCTGACCCTATTCTGACAACCATGAATGCACAGAAAACGTCACAGCTAGACTGTGCAGGAGTCGGTGACCAGCTGAGCCAACAAAGGACTGATATGAAGGGAAGGTCTTTCAAGGTGGGTAGATTACAATCCTTGGCAGGGGAATGCTGCTAGGTTTTGCAGCAGCCTAGTGCAGCTGACAGGTGTGGGCAAGCTGCAGAGCCAGTCCTGCACTGGCAATGTGGGCAGGGTCTCAAGGGCTGTGAGACGTGTGCCATCAGCAGATTGCTTGAGGGGCACAAAGAAACCCAAAAGACAATTCCTGACATGACTTACGTCTCCCAGCAGCGTAAGTGCTCCAGGCTTCTTGGTGATGCACCTGTGCCTGAGGGTACACAGCAGCCTTCCTTGGTAGTAATGTCATTTCATCCTTTCCATGAGCATTTCCAGCAGGGCAGTGAAGAGAGGCTCACCACCATTGATGATTCCAGTCACTATCTCTTCAGTCATTATCTGCAGAGGAATCTGGATAGGCTGGATCAATGGGCCAAGACTAGTGGTAAGAAATTCAACAAGAACAAATGCTGGTCCTGCCCTTGGCTCACAACAACCCCAGGCAGTGTTATAGGCTGAAGGCAGAATGGCTGGAAAGCAGCCTGGTGGAAAAGGACCTGGGGGTGCTGTTTGACAGCAGCTGAACATGAGCCAGAGTGTGCCCGGGTGGCCAAGAAGGCCAATGGCACCTGGATTGGATCAGGAATATTGCAGCCAGCAGGAGAAGGATGGTGACTGTCCCCCTGTATTCAGCACTGATGGGGCCACACCTCCAGTTCTGTGACCAGTTCTGGACCTCTCAGTTCAGGAAGGTTAAGGTGCTGGAGAGAGTTCAGAGAAGAGCAACAAAGCTGGTGAAGGGTCTGGAGCACAAATCTGATGAGGAGAAGCTGAGGGAGCTTAGCTGGGGGTGTTTAGCCTGGAAAAGAGGAGTCTCAAGGGTGATTTTATCACTCTGGATCTGGTTATGGAATATCAAAAAGGAAATGAGGCCAAGGCCCGCAGTGGGTACAAAACAATTCAGCTGAGTTGGGTTGTCTTGTTGGACCCAAGGGAGCACAGCTGGAGGTGGCACTGTGCTGGGCCGTGTGGCTGCTTGTGTCCTGTGCCTGGAGTGAACAAGGCTGGGTGTCACTGCAGCTGGACAGACAGCAGGACAAAGATTGCCAACTGGCCCTACTTGGCTTCTGACCCAGGTCCTTGGAGAACACCGGTGGGATGGGAATCTGTGCCTGCCCTCACCAGAGCTGGGCAGACTCAGTGGAGGCCCTGGGAGAGCTGGAGATGGACACATGGCCTGGGAACCCCACAGGGAGAGTAGCAGGGTCTGCAAGGAGTTTGTCTGGGGACAGAGGCAGGCAGTTTTCCCATGCATACAGAGGAGACTGAGTAGAGATGGCTGGATTTGTTCAGAAATATTTTCGTTCCATCTTTTCCAGAAGGTGAGCATTTCTTTATTTGAAAGTCCATAGTTCAAATTTTGTGTTATAATCTAGAGTCAAAGCCCTTTCCATGAGCCAGAAATGTGCATTTTGAGGAAGAAGCACAGGCAGTTGCATTTTTGAATTAGGTTCTGTTACAGTAACTGGGATTGGGTACGGGGTTTCTATCTGTGTATCTTACCTTCTGTTTTTCTTCTGTGAAAAACATTTCTGTTTTTCTTCTGTGAAAAACACTTCTGTTTTTCCAGAAAAAAATCTTTGGGAGCTTGGGGGACACCTATATCATCATATGAACTGCTATCAGCTTCTACTATTTCAGCTGTTAAGAAGTTAAAGAAATTAACCTCATCTCAACTGTGGCCCACCCGTGGAGAACAGATGTTTTGGGACACACATATGGACAAGCGAATAAAAGAGCATTTTTTAATAGCACATGGGAGAAAACGTCTAGCTCAGCCAGCCAGATAGCTCTGTCCTTTCTGAGAAGTTGCGAAATTTCATTTGATAAAGCGTCCAATGCTTACAAGTATAAAGATGTGTTACTTTTTGCCAGACTCTAGCCCAATCATGGCTTTTGAAGATCTTTTGGTTTGTGTCTTTGAAGAGGACCTCCCTAAGATCAGCCTTCCAGACTAAAAGAAAATCAAGCCTTTTTCTAAGGCATTGCTGCTAGACTCATGTTTTATCTCTTGTTTGGATCAGGTATGTGGCTGGGTGTCCATGTGTGGTGTCCATGTGTCTGCTCTCCCATCCCGTGTGCTCCACTGAGAGAATCTCACCAGTCACCACTCAGTAGCTCGAATGTGATGGTACTGGTTCCCAGAGGATCTTGGATTGTCATCATCAAATCCTGCTAGACCTTTGGTAATGCTGTTCTGAGACAGAAGTGACTTAATTTAAATGCTTTAGGTCATTCCATCTCTTCCTGTTCCCTTGAAGTAAGTTAGGAGTGACCTGACCAATGCACTCTCTTCCATAAGGTAACAGATGGCCAGTAGAGATCACCCCATTTCTGCTCTGAAGTTGGCTGGCTTATGAAAGGAAAGCTTGAGATAAAGTACATCGTGTGCTCTTGCTGCTGGTTTTTCCCAGATCCACGGAGAGTTTACTGGAATGCAGCATCCACCCAGCCCTGTGAGCCAGATATCCCATTTATGGGCTAATCCTTTTTTTGGCGTCTCTTCCTTGGGCCTGGTGATGCATAGAAATGTAGGGCTGGCTTTGAGTGATTATTTACAGAAGGGTGATTTGCTTTCCTGGGTATCGTTGCTTTCAAGCTTCTCTATCACCTTGGCATTAAGCTATTATATGTGTTAACCTCTGGAACATTACCATTTAAGCAGCAATGTCGCAACACTGGGTTTTAGGAAGGAAAAGTGCCAATCTCTTACTGAAACAGATTCAAGTTCTGCTAAGTATTTTTTAACTTTCTGGATATTTTTAAGGAAGAAGAAAGTGGTTTGGATAATGTAAACTTGAATGTTAAAGATAATGTCTTCTAGGAAGGGTTTTCTAAATGGTGTCAGGTTCTGATAAATGTAATAGATACTATTTTTGAATATTAATATGCCTGTCTCTTTTGGCATTGTGTTGTGAAGTTCACTTAAAATCATTAAGCTTTACATTATTAAATTATGATGGTACCATAAAAATGATATGCTTTGAAGAGGGATTAATATATAAATCATAACGGTCCTAATTCAATTCACAGTGGTTTGATTTCTCCATAGAACCTACAGTCTTAAAGAGGTAGGTTGTTAAAGAGATCAACTAATTTATATTTTGGCTACTCTTTTAGATCCAAGTCCATTAGCTTAAAATTCTTCAACCATAAAATCCTTCTTCTTTATCATCTAGGCAAGCCCTGTAATAACCACACTACACTTACTGGTACATAGATTGGTGTCAGCATAGCGGTTCTCCAACATCCCCTTAAATTTTTGTCCATCAAAAGTCCCATACCACAGTTCTGAAAGAAGACTGGACTTGCAACTTCGGTCTTTAAGGTGTTTATTCAGTTCTTATCTTCAAGGACAGAGAGCTGCTACATACTCAAGCTTAACTCCCTGAAAACTCAGCTTGCAAGATCCCCAAATGGTGCAGTGATGTTTTAAAGGTTTCTTATCCAATTAACGATTACAACATACTATATTTATAACTCTGTACCAATAATCACTACCTATCCTAGACACATAACTTCTACCTCTACCAATGTCTGTGTGCCACCACCACAGCAGAAAATGGAGAGAAAGAAGAAGAAAGAAAAGCATGAGACAATGCCCAAAGTCCTCCATCTTGCTTCCATTCACCTTAATACTAAAACCCCAAAACTATAATTTTTCACCCTGTGACAAACCTAACTATTATCTATCTTATAATTTTGATGTTTGCAACTGATCCATGAGTGCAGGAAGCCCTTCCCATGGACACAAGTCAAAGATTGTGTCTTCCTGAGGTTCAGTCCAGGGTCTTTGACCCCCCAGGGCAATTTGAGGGACAGTCCAGGTATCTTGGACTTCAACAGTTTGGAACTGAATTCTTTTAGAACTGGAATTCTATACCTTAAAATCTTCCTCCTGTATTTTTAGATGTGTTTGTCCATTATTGGCCAATGTATGATGTATCAAATACTTACATGATGCATTTTCATGCACAGCACTGTGCTAGTGCAGTGTGTGTTATTGAAGGTATGTAGAATCGGTTTTCACTATTTATTTGCTTAATCAACTCCTCCTTTTGCTCAATTATTTTTCTTGTTTATTATTAGTACTTGCCCTTTCAAAGGAGAAAGAGAGCTCAAGTGACCACCAGCAAGCACATCATGATTATTTTGGGAAGATTGCCCTTTAGAGATGTGCAGACAGTGTGCCCACCTCCCATTCACAGCACAAAAGGTCTCACTTCAAATGGTTTTGGTAGAAAGGGAGCCTACAGTCACTCAACACTGACAAATGTCTCCGCTGAGTCGCACGCACCCGCCTCATGAGCGTGGCAGGATTCCTACTCTGCCAGTATGATACTGTGCCAAAATTTTGTCCTGTGTGGCATAAGTGGCCATTCATCAAGTGCAGCTGATGACATCCTGATGATTAAGTTAGGTTCATTTGATTATAGAAGAGACTTTTTGATTGTATACTGTAAGTGGAACAATCTCCTGTTTGCTATGATCGCAGTTTCCTTGTTTCTTTTGCAACACATACCAATATGATACACCTAAGGTAACACCTACATTACAATCATTGCTGCATGCCAGTAGATTTTACGAGAATATTTGACTGATCTTATGTTCCCGTTACCTTATTTAACACTTGTTTAAGTTCTCTCTTGGTATTTTTTTTTTTTTCTCGTAAATTGTGTCATTTCTTTTCTTAGGCAAGAAAAAGCTTTCCCTGTCACTTATTACCTGAGGAGATGGTAATGTGTCATGCAAAAAAAACTGGTAAAGGAAACAATTCAGGCCACTCTTCTGTGGGCTGTAATTGGCTACCCCGTGAACCCCTGGTGAGACATCTCCCTACACAGCATAACTCACCCAAGTTAAGGTCAGAAGGAACTATTAGATCATCAAATTTGGCCTGATACTTATCAAAGGCATTTAAGTTTCACCCAGGAATGTCTTGCTTGTTACATATTAAGTTTTCAGGTGATAAAACTACACCATTGTCTAGTGCTTAGGGTCGGCTGGGGTCACTTAGTTTGTTCAGCCTGGAGAAGAGGGGACTGAGGGGAAACCCCACTGCAGCTGCAGCTTCCTTGTGAGGGGAAGAAGGGGGCAGACACTGATCTGTGCTGTCAAGTGACAAGACCAAAGGAATGGCTTGAAATTGTGTCAGGGGAGGTTTAGGAAAAGATTCTTTGGATATTAGGAAAAGATTCTTTACCCAGAGGGTGGCTGGGCACTGGAACAGGCTCCCCAGGGAAGTGGTCACAGTACCAAGCCCAACAGAGTTCAAGAACAATGCTCTCAGGCACACGGTGTGACTTTTGGAGTGATTCGTGCAGGGCCAGGAGTTGGACTTGATGATCCTTTTGGGACCCTTCCAGAATATTCTATAATTCTGTGGTTTAACAAGTTTGATCTCTCCCTCTGCCCCAGTAGAAATATTTCTTGTTCCCACCATGACCAAGGAGCCTGGAGGCCAAAGACCCCACGGATGCATACAGACTGCAAATCAAGCAAAGCCAGCTACATACTGCAAGCTAAAGCAGGGTTAAAGTGGAACAGTTTGCTCATGACCAGACCAAGCAGTGCTTGGATTTGTACCTCTCCTGAGCCTTACACTTTCTGATGAGTTCAACGAGTCTGAAATAATACAAGTGCTGTGTTGCAACCCATCAGGGGCATAGTTTGATAACATGACATGACCTGGGTGTGTTGCATGCCTTGAGAAATTGCCTGAGGGTACAAAGTCTGCTGGGACAACATTGGAGGATTGTGTAGGGTGGAGCCAAACCTGACCCAGTTTGGTCCATAACACCTATTTTGAATGCTCCTTGCAGTCTGCTCTCTTCCAGATTGGGCCGTTGTCATCTTGTAGTGGGCTAACTGGAACAGGTCAACAAGTGTGTCACATACTGACAGTCACTACAGTGTTGTTTGACCTAAGGGTTTTACCCAAGACCTGAATGTCACTACATCTCCCTGTTACTTAGCAGAATTCTCATATCTTGTAACCATCAGCCTTTCTGACTGATATAAGGAGAAGGTGATTCCAGCTTACAATACATACCAGTAAAGAAATGAGACCTAGAGCCCCAGAGAGTCAGAAGATCTGGCAGGTTTTTTTCACCCAGAACTCACGAACCCGTGTAGAAGTCACGTGCCTTCCTGGCAGACATATATGCAAGTTTTTGTAGACAGATTTTCTTTGAACATTAACTTTTTTGAATAATGAAAAATGGCTGATGATAGAATAGATAGAATATTTCAAGATTTCCTCTTGAAAACATCAACACTTAATGAAGGACGAACCTACTTTTACATCACAGGAGATTCCTTGATTTTGTAACAAACTGCCAGACAAGGAATGGCTGGATGTAGAATCCCCCAGCATGTCAGAAAAAGCTGATTTTAGTAGGGTCATGCTGACAATAAATACTGATGCAACCCAGTCATTTATCAAGCAAAACCAGAAAGGCAATATTTTATTTGTTTAGATTACTGCTCTTTTCACTGTAACTTCATCACAGCCATTAAAATTATTTGAATTTTAAAATTTATAATTCTCTTTTAATATATATAATAATTTTAGAGAATCACAGACTGGTTGATGTCAGAAGGGACCTCTGGAGATCCCCTTGTCTACGCCCCAGACTCAAGCATGGCCTCCCATAGCCAATTGCTCAGGACTGTGTCTAGATCATGTCTAGATGTAATAACAGTAGGGCAGATATTTCCTTCTAATGGTCATGCATGAATTTTTATTATAATTTCATCATTGGCTCTTTGGAAAGCAAACCTGTGCTTTTCATAATCCCCAGACAAACTCTTTGAGCATCTATGAGGAAGTCTAACAATTTCAGTAGCATTGATCTTGGGAGTCCGTGTACTCCGAGATTAAATGCTACAGACCCCAAAGAGATTATTTACCCATTTCTGGACTATTATTTGATTTTTAAAGTTATGTTTATGAAAAGATTTTCCTTTGTTTGGGGAAACGATTTTGGAAATATTGACTAAGACTACCATGGTCTAGATTGGTCTTCCTGAATCTACCAATTTCTTTAAGAAGCTATTCACTGGCTGTGAACTGCCTTTTGAGATTCTTAGCAGTATAGCCTACCATACTGTTTATTCTTTCTTTCCTGATAATTTTAAAAGATTACTAATTTTCCAATGAGTCCAAAATTCCCCAGTTCTTACTTAGTTCCAGTTTGATTCATGACAGCACTCAACATAAAACATCTGTGACCAAATCAAAACCACAAACAAGCAACAAGTCAATAGAATTTAATCTTTGAGTAAGTAACTGGGGTATTGCCTGAGAACATTATTCATTAAAAAGAGAAGGATTCTCCTTTCTAAAAGCTTTGCTGCTGCATACAACACCTTTCCACTGCCTCACCATATTCTGGCATTCTGCTGCAGATTTCAATCCAGTCTGCCATGTCTTAAATTCTCAAATGTTTCTCACAATTCGCCTTGAATATTGAATCTGAGAAAGGACTTAGATATTAGAATCCTTTCCCAACAGAATCAGAGCATGTTCCTCCTTCTGCAGTCTGATGACCCAGCTGGACAAGACTGGTCCCTGATGCTCCACTCACTACACAAGGGATCAGCCTATTCTGCTTACAAGTCCAGGTACCTTGTACTTTAACACAGTTTTAAAAAGCTATTTGGAGTCCTGCTGTCACTGCTATGAGCACAGTTTAATAAAAACAATCATCTAGATATAACAAGAAATAACACCAAAAAATGTTACTCTAGAGCAGACCAGCTTCCTTGTCCAAGCAAGCACTTTGTTTTCCAGCTGCTTCCAATACATAACAGCAGAGCACAGCTCCAAGGTCTTACCTGTGAACAAGCAGCAACAGAGATCTGATGTGAGGGAAAGCTGCAGCATGTTTGTGCAACCATGGCAGAGCAAGGCTAAGACAAGTATTGAGGTGAAATATGTGTTGGTGATGCCAAGCCAGGTTACAGGTTAAAAAGGGTCATTCATTTTGCAACAGAAGTACTCTTTGCATGTAGGTCACATGTGAGCCTTGGCCCATCCTGATTCAGTATTGTGGCTTTCCTCATAACAGTAATGAACTCTTAAACTGAAAATTAGAGAGGTACAGTTATAAAAACCTGGACTTTCTATCAGTAAGCAAGAATTAAGACTCATACATTTTTTAGTAAATTAACATGTTACAACATTTTTCCTTGTTGCCAAGTTCCACCCAAGATTTTCCTAGTAAGCTACATGACAAAATGCAAATGTTTGGAACAGGCCACTTCACTGTGAAAATTAATCACACCCACTGCAGAGACTTGCTTCAATAACTTAGCTGTTGCTAGATACTGCTGAGGCCATACATATCCTAGGTATGACTAAAGTATACCTACTCCATTTTCTGTTTTTCTTTTCAAACAAAAAATCAGCACAAATCATCACAAATGCTAAGCCTTTTGAGACAGCAGGGCAAACATCAAGGATTTTGAAGTTTTGTTCCTAATTCTAAACAGGAAACCTCACTGGTAATGTTTTCATCATTGTTTACATCATCCTGAATTTTATAGGTTCCACTTAACTGGCTTTAACAAAGAACCAAATAAAGAAAGCTCCAAATTGGCAATATATTGAGTTCTTTTCCCACCACTTTTTAAATTCAGTTAAAGATTGTTTTTTGTTTGAAATGTGAGAAAAGATGGAAAAGTAACTGATGCCAGTACCAAAACATCCATTGGTTTCAATAAGCCCAGGATTCATATGTAATCTGATTTTCGTTCATAGATATTTCATTATTCATCACAAATCATGGACTCACAAACCCGAGGCCCTGCTGCTTTTGATGTTGTACCAATACAAAAGATCTGTTTTCTCTCTCTCTCCAGAACTGCACTTTGTAATTACATGTAAGATACGAATCTACTTAAAAGAGAACTCGATGCTTTGTGACTCAGTTGTAAGAGATGGAGCCACATTTACAGCCAGGTAAATTCTTTGTTGTTAGGAAACTTACAGTATATTCAACAAGTTTCACAAATGCATTCAAGGTAAAAAAAGGGCTGCACCTCCAGCTGTTTGGGAGCCTGTGTGTAACAAATAAAATGCTGTATTTCTTGTACCTTGTATGCTCTGTGTGACAGGAGTACCCAGGGAGACATCAGTGCCACACAGCACAAACAACCATTCTGTCCATATTCTCCCTTGTAAAAAGAAAGTTGTACCAAGCCTCGGGGTTGTCCTGTGCAGGGCCAGGAGCTGGACTTGGTGATATTTGTGGATCACTTCCAAATCCATATTTTGTGATTCTGTGATGCTCCACAGAAAGCCTGTTCTAAAGGGTAAATTTCATACTTAAAACATATCAAAAGCCCTCATTTTCTAGAAAATTGTTCAAATTAATTAACAAGAGACATAAAACCAAACTCAGCCTTTGAGCTGCCAAATGCTGTGACAGGGGCATTTCCTTGCAGGGTTGAGTCTTAGGGCTCTTGGAAAACAGTCAGGAAAACATCAGAGAGTATTTGATTAATCCTTATTAATTAATTGACAGGGGTTTCACTTGAAGACTGTATGTGGAATTATTTTATTCCCAGCTTCATTATCCATGATTTCTGTCCAGCAACACTCACCTTTTGAGGTCTTGTGATTAAATCTGACCTGCCAATTCTGTGGAAATTTCCTACTCCTGTTACTGCTCAGCCTCTTTGATGCTGTGTCTGTCACAACAGCCTCTTGGTGCACTTAGAGAGAGAATATTCCTCGTCTTGACAGAGTATATGGACAGCCCTAGTCCAACATGTTGAAATTTGTCCTTTTTTAACCTTACTGTTGCTATTTAAAGAGCAATTTTCATTTATACAAATTAGACCTAGTGAAGCGTGCAAACATCAACTAAATGTAAACTCATGGAAATTTCTCCTTGCTGAACAGCAGCATTTGAGCAATTCAGAAGATTTGTATTTCCTGTTCATAAATAATAAAAAAATCTAATTTTATATTTTTGCATGGTCTCTTTATTTTAATTTTGTGTTCTTCGCTTTCATGCAAAATGTTTATCCTTATAAGATAGCTTAAAGTGGACAGTAACTATAATATATACCAAATACCTGGTAAGAAAAGACTGTCTCAGCCCAGATTAAGACAATGTCACTAACTTCATTTGCTTCCAGTGTTTTCCAGCATTTTTTAAACATTCTAATGGCAAAAACCAGGGTAATAATTTAGACAGGGACTCGTTGCCTCTGCCCCTTGGCTATCACAGCCATTTTGGCATCGGTAGATTTCTCTTTGACAAGAGAAGAGAATGAAATGAGATCTGTTTGCTGGTGGGATTGGAATTCATGAAACAAAGCCACTCAGAGGATCCTGACGTCATGCTATACAGCCACAGGAAGTTCAGAGTTGTATAAGGTAGAAAAATGGGTCTTCCCCAGGCAGTAGTTTCCTGAAGCTGATACGTAATCTTTGTACTACTACTTGGAAAAAGGAGTGGATACTTTTTGTTTCCTGGATGTTTGTATTTGCTATTTGTGTCATTTATTCTGTTTAAGAGGAAGGAAATTTAAGGCATGTAATGTGATGGGAATGCCCCAAGGAAAGCAGCAGATATGGATGAGAGCTGAGTCACAGAATCACAGAATATGTGAGGTTGAAAAGGACTACAAGTCCAACCTCTCTGCTCAAGAAGGGGCCATGTTTCTCAGGATTGTGTCCAGAGAGCTTTTTAACATCTACAGGGAAGGAGGCTCCACAATCACTCTGAGCAGCTTGTTCCCATGCTCAGCTGCCCTCTCAGTAAAGAAGTTCTTCCTCCTTTTCTGATGTTCAGACATGCATTCTACCTGTTCACCACAGCTGTCACTCCTCTATTAACCCAAAAAAAACTATTGTCATATTTCTCCTAAAATATGGATTATTTTAATTGTCTGGATTACTTCATTTGTTGGGCAGTATTTGGCAGGAACTCTCTGATAGATTTTCTTTAAATTGAAAATTTCTGAAAATATGTTCATTTGGACTAAACTTTCATTGAGAACCAGGAGAAAACTATGAAGGTAACTGTCTTTGCCTTGCTTGCAGAGGACAGACCACAATAGGGTCACTGGAATGCTCTTTGGGATATCAGAAACCACTCAAGCGGTTTCTTGATAGTATAAGAAAAGCAGGAGATAAGAAGATATATTAATGAAGAGAATTTCATTTCAGGGAGAAATTGTGTGGCCAATGCTTGCACAAAGCTCTAATCTCTTAACCCCGGCTTTCTTCCAAAAATGTTGCAGTAAAGCATTCTTGGCATTATCATTCTGACTAATAGACTCAGCAGCTGAAACAGAGGATGAATAGTTTTGTTATTAATGCAGATAAACTTTTACACCTTGATCCTATTTTTTCAGTGTCAGGCATACACCTATGAGCCCTTTGCTGACTGCAGCATTTCTGAAAGCGTGTGTTCAATGCAGATATAGAGAGTAAAGGGCAGTGTTCCTTTTTTCCCCCTAAATAATTTATTTATTTGGTAGTTTATTGCTACAAATCTTCAGGAATACCCTTGAACATTGAAACCTATTAAAAGCTGAACAAATAGCAATGTGAGTGACTTCCCTCCTATTTACAGTGTAGTGTCTGCCCTAGAAACTCTATAAGGAATTACTCTACAACTAAGAAGCAGTTAATGTTACATATATTCTTTTAAGGTGGGCTGTGAGAATTCACACCAATTTTTTTTTTTTTTCATACAGTGTTAAGTTATCACATCTCTGAACCTGCTTTTAAAGTACTGTGATCTGGGTTGATGACAGCTCTTCACCAAGAATCCATGGGTCTGTATGCAGCAAAAAGTGATAGAAATGGCCACTCCATTCTCCAATGCTAGCTCTTGACATGTGCTGTGGCCTGTTCCATTAGTTGGGAACTGACTATGCTAGGAAAAATTTCTTGCATTCCCTTGCCTAGAAGTTGAATTTAGAGAAAAAGAGCAGTTCATAGGAAGGAAATTCCTATCCTGAACTTGAATACAGAGCCAGGCAAAGCACCTCACAGATTACTGCTGTCTTGGTGCCTAGAGCAGTCTACTGATTCCACCTGATTTGCAGTAATATCTGTTTACCTTTGTACTTTCCCCTGCTCCCTAAGTTCTCCTTTAGTCCCAAGCCCCATAACAGCCCCATTCATAGTGATACAGTACTCCTACTACAGGAAAAAAAAAGAATATTAACAATTGCATCATGACAAACAAAGTACCTGAATTTCTGGGAGTTGGCATAAATCAGAAAAAAAAATTTCCTCTCAGAAGAGGACTTAGAACAATAAGACATTATCAAGATATGACAAAGAAAGTAGATGTTAACAAAGAAAGGAGAATATCTTGCAGAGGAAGAATTTGCTGAGAGAGAATAAAAATAATAAAGAAGGCTTGGTTCTCAGCCAGACAAAAGTTCAGTGGAGAATTAAGCTGTGCTTACAGCAACCTGATAAGGGAGTGGGGCCTGGCTTTTCTGGGCTTCTGGAAAGGAACCAGATGTGAAGAGTGAACAGAAAGATCATTGCATTTTGGGAAGGGAACCATTTCTAAATGATCTTTACTTTCTTTTTCCTATCCTGAGAATAATAATAATAAAAAATTAGAATATTAAAAACTCCATTGGAAGGCTGTTCATCTGTTTGTTTATATTAGTCATCTCTAAACCCAAGAGCATCAGTAAATGATGAGAAGATTCAAATTTTAAAGAGGACTGTGTCAGTTTGAGTGGTTATTACTAGACCTCAGCATGGGTAGTTGGCTCAAGGACTCTTGTGCCTCAGGTGGAAACTGGAGACAGGATTGTTATTTGGTAAAATAGGTGCTCACTGCCTGAGGGGCCTGAAGCTTCCTGAGGAGTTGGTGGTAGTGTCTTCTTAAGGAATATTCAGCTGGGAAGTTCATATTGGATATTGAAATGGTTACCTGGAGAGCTGGCATAACAGTTATCTCCTTGTATTATTTTCTGTGACTTGGAGAAATGTTTCACTGTCCCATAAGGCTGAAAAATATAGTTAACTTTGTTCCTAAATCCCTTTCCTTTCTATCTGGATACTCTTAGAGTCAAATGAAGTTAAGGTAGTTGGCAGGAAACCATAGGAATCAGACAATAACTAGAGTTCTGCAGATGAAAACTGAAGTTATACTTCCCAAAATAAATTGTAACATTGATATAATGCAATATATAAAAAATATATTATATAATGTAATATATAAGTGAATTATATATTTTAATATTCATTGGCCTTGCAACACAGATTGCAATTAAAATATGTAATTTATTGCCTTATACAAAATATAACAATGTATTAAATCTTAGAAAATTGTAAGTCTAGAGAATGTGACCTGCTAAAATGCTATACTCAACTTTCACAACTTGCAGGCTATTCCACAAGTGATCTTTTCAGACCTTAATTGATAAAAACTCAGTGAGAATGAATTAGATACTTTATTAATCAGTAATTTGCAAAATCTAGAGGGAAAATATATTATTCACTATCTAATATGACCTTGATGATAACTGTGGCCCCTATGAAGTTCCTGTCCCAAAACACTCTCAGACAAAGTCCTGATATCTTCCACCAAACCTGAAGGACTGTGCTTAGTTTTAATCTGGAAATAGGAGATGAAGTTCAGATGCAATCTGCATTTGTTACGTCACAGAAAAGTACAAAAGAGGAATCACCTTTTATGAAGATAGAAGCTCAAGTGTCATTTGAATGTATTGTTGATGTCAAAGGGAAGAATTGCATATAAAAGAAAGTCATAACACATAAAACCCAGTTTATGGTTTTGTTATCTATAAAATGGGGCTGAAATATTTATAAAAAAACAAAGCACTAACTCTTTTTGTATGTATTTCAATGTTGTCATTTCCTACTTTTCTCTCCTTGAGCTGTATTACATGACTGTTTTATTGGGCAATTTACAATATTAATTATATTTTATGTTCTGGCAAAATCTGTTGATCCCACAACAAGCAACAATCAGTCATATACCTTATATCTTAACCTGTAATCTAGAATATTTCATCTACTAATAGCTGTGTGTGGAGAACTGTTACCAGAAGGACAATGGATAGTATAGGAGTCCAGCTTTATACAAAAAAGCGTATGTTGTTCTTGTTATGCAACAACAGCGAGCAAGACTTGACTGAAAATGGGTTGTGTTTTGCTTGTATGGTGACTATATTTGTGAAGTGATATGTTTGATGATCGAAAGAGCTGGAAAATCTGCCCTGTGAGAAAAGACTGAAGGAGCTAAGTCTTTTCTCCCCGGAAAAGAGAAGATTCAGGGAAGAGCTCCACCACAGAATTTCAGTTTTTGAAGCATGGCTACAAAGAGGGCAGAGGATCTCCCTTCTCAAGGAGCCACAGAGAGAAGGGGCAAGAGATACCAGTTGTTCCAGGGGTATATGTTATGATATATGTTCTTCCATATAAGAAAGAAATCCTCCATAGTGAGTAAAATCAATTATGGGAACAACCTCCTCATGTAGTAGAGTTCCCATCACTGGAAGTTTTCAAGGTGCAGAGGAACTGGTTGCTAGACAATCTCACCTGGGCTCTCTTTCTCATGAAAGGCTGTATCAGACAGTCTTCTGATGTCCCTTTCAACCCAGACTGTTCTGTGATTCTCAAAAATTACCTTTTTGTAAAAAAAAAAAAAAAAAAAAGCCCTCCTGGTGTTCAAGAATATAATTTTGAATGTGTCAGAAAGTTCCTGAGCACTATGGGTAAATATCTACAGGTATTTTTTATTTCCAAAATTGCTGTTCACAAAAATGTAACAGGCTAAAAGATCAGGGATTCATAAAGCCAAAAGGCCCTATGAATAAAGACATGCTAAGACCACTAATAATACAAGGTTAAGACTGCTGGGAGACTGAATATCTGTACTGTAGAATTGAAGCAGTATATGATTTTGCAGTTAAAGACTAAAGCATAGTACATATGATCATAGTACAAAAGATAGTACAAAGCATAGTACAAAAGATCACCCAGGAATGTAAGTGGTACATTCAATATCAACTTCTGAATCTGTGTAATTGAGTATTTTACTGTGCAATCTTAATGTACAGGTGAGATAAGGGAGAGCATGGACAGTCCTTATTCTTCTACATCAATGTCTCTTCTGTATGGGCAATTTCTTCCAAATCTGTAGTTTTACCTTCCAGTAAAGGGAAGAGGGAGAAAGTGGTTCCCTTGGGCCCTTGTCCTCCTGTGCATTTTGGACATTAAAGGGGCTGAATGCACCACTAACACTGTCAGCTCTGAATTCACCAGGTCAGTCACAGCACCTGGGTCTTAGAGAACTGTGAGTGTTTCCGTGTGTATAGAGATAGTGCTAAAGACAATCTTGCAGCTGATACCTTGCAGCTGTGTTAATCACCGAAGAGTGGGAACAGCTGTGCCCTCAAGGCTCAGGGTGTGATAAAGAGTTGGAGCCAGGAGGAGTCAGTTGGAGTCTGCTGGCTGTGCTGTGAGGACAAAGGGACAGGAGGTCGGTCAAGGGACAGATCAGGTGAGCCACTGTACGAGGGACAGGTGGCTGTGCAGGGGACAGGAAGCAGCGAGCTGGAGCTGCAGAAGGAAGAGAGGAGAGAAAGAGCCAGAACTGGTGGAGCTGCACATAGAAGGATACATAGAAAAGGTATGAAAGACTTTTTGCATAACAATGTCCTGATACTTGAAGCCCCCCTGAGGTTTTTACTGAAGCACTCAGAGTGCAGTGGCCGTCTTGACTGTGACATTTCCAGCCTGATTATCACATTAACTTGTGCCTAGATTTTCTTAGACATGTCTAGGACTTAAGAACAGAGTAAGAACATCTACATTTCTAGTGAACATGTTTTCTTATGTCTTTACAAATGCTGAGTCTGACTAACCAGTCTGAGTTCTAGAAGGAAGTCAATATCACAATGGATATGCTCGCAAAGGGCTCTTATATCCAGTGAATCACATCTACAGGTAATCAAGGGAAATTATCACCTCTCAATCATGGCTGTTAAACACAAAAAATAGGCCACTTGGCCTGTATGGGTGAGAAGTGAATTTAAAGAATGAAGAAGCTCCATATGTAAGCAAGACACTGAAGTAAATTGAAGGATGACTGTGATTTACTCATAGATGGAAGCAGCCTGCACAGACTGAAAACAGAGGTGTGTGAAGTCTAGACATTGTTTCCTGGCACTAATCTTCCACAGTTTTCCTCCTCTGCCTTTATCCTTAAGGGAAAAAAAAATCAGACATATTAGTCTGCATGCAGTGTGAGAGGGGACAGTACCCTGGGAGATCTCTCCCTGAAGCAGAAAACAGATTTTCATGAAATAGACACCCCTTTCTGAGAGGAAAACAAAGGGAAAAAAATAGCATATGGGTACTGACAGGACCAAAGAAAATCAGTGTGTGTTCACAAGAGGCTGAGGAAGGATGCCAAGGATTTCTCTAAAAGCCCTGGTTTGTGCAGATACCAATACTCTGAGCCTTCAAGTGACCCTCCCCATCTATTTTCTGACAAACCAGGAGAAATCCAACATACACAAACCAGAGGAGCAGGATTTGAAAGGAGCCCAAACGGGGACTCAGAATCTGTTGCTTATTATTTCACATTTTAACAGTGGCATGCTGTTATAGTTCCACTTGACACTTTTCTCAAGAGGGAGGTGTTGGGGTAGTCTTTAATGAATAGTAGGCATTTATTCTGGCTTATATTTTAAATTTGAACAAAAGCTTATTTCTTAATCTGAGGGTCATATTTCCATCTTTGGCTTTTGCTTTGCTTTTTTTTTCACATACTGTATTTTACTATTTTTTTATTTTTTGAGGGAGAGACTGTGATTTCAAGTTTGAACTTAAATTTCTTTTTTTTATGTGCCCAAAAGAGACTCTTTGAGCTAGAAAGGCAGGCAAGCCAGTAAGTGCTCATAGCCTTTAAACCTCTGTCCAGTTAATCGTTGTGCAGTATGGCATGATAGTGAATATCAGAACTGTGGCCTTTACAATTGCTATGCCTCAGTTTCCTCATCTCTAAACAAGGTTTGTTGATAAGGGTAAAATTATCCATGTACTTTTAATTATATGTATATCAAGCACCTAATACATGTATAATCTCTCAGCCCAAAGACTTCTTGAATTTAAAAGGTGCTTGAAGGTCCTCTATAGGTTCATTTCTATCAGAGGGAGAAGTCTCCCATCAATTCTACATCATTATACACAAAATCAAAATATTGCTGCTGGCAAGCTGCTGGCTGAACAGCACAGTACTGGATGGTAGCTGAGACACCAGGGACCTTGGCTGCTGTGAAGTACAGAGTAGAAATGAGCATTTGCAAATTCCAGAGCAGTTTGGCAACAGAAGGAACTGAACCTCTGAAGGCAAGAAAGCTGCCTGTGGGCAGAGAGGGAAGGAAAGGGGAGATGGGTAATTAAGAACCAAGTAAGAAAAATTAAAGAGCCATGAGAGTCCTCATGAGCAGAGGGCATTGGGCAGCCAAGAGGACCATCATCCCAGCTTTTTGCTTATCACAGAATCAGGTAGGTTGGAAAAGACCCTAAGGACCACTGGGGGCAAGGACAGCTGACTCATACTATAGTAGAAAGTTTAGGAATTCAGTGGATAGGGATATTCCTAAGCATTGGTGCCCAGCTCCACAGAAGAATGGAGATGAGGATATGAAAGCAGTATTAAATGTAGTTGGACTAGACAGAGAGAAGACTAAGAACATGAACAGCTGGAAAGAAAAGATAATGATAAATGACTCTCCAGTTGAGTAAGCTAGATAATCACAAGAGAGTAAACCATAACCAGGTTAGTATTTAGGTGGAAAAGATCTTTACTTTCTTTCTGTGAGCTGCTCCAGTTTGTCATCTTATATAGTCAAAATAACTTTTAATATGAAAAGTGTTAATATTTGTTATCTAACTCCAACATTCAGATTGTTTCCAAACTTTTATCACAGGCTACACTTACAGACTGTACCAATAACTGGCTTTATCTACAGTGCAGCAAACAAAACATTACTTAAGGTCATGTAATACATGTTATATTTAAAATTTATCAAAGACATGCCAAACACAGTCAAATGTACTGGAACTGGTAACTCTAATCTTTAGTCTCCTTTTGCCCAAAAACTAATTGAGCTGAAGTCTGTTGACACAGAAATATATTTT
>VZSR01003371.1:10961633-10987779 GCA_013398615.1 Brachypodius melanocephalos | reverse complement strand
TATGGAAAGTAATTTAAATATCAGCTTGGCATATATATACTGATATTTCATCTCCTACATTTTAAAGAGGTTTGTAGTTTAAACATATCATTGAACCAATTACTTCTAGAATAATTTTGTGAGTTGCCTGGAACTAAGTCCTCAAACTATGGACTTGATGATGGCTATGGTGGCTAAAAAAGAGTTCTAAATGCTTCACTTTGCCTTGGCAAAGTTCAAGATTAAAAGAAAATATCACTGGAAAACTATTTGTTTTAGGCTTATAATGTATGACAGAAAAAACACAATGAAGTGATATGCACAATATGTTTGGAAGAAGGAATTCTAGGAAGAGATAACAAGGTAACCATTTCTTGCAAATGTGGGAAGTCTCTATGACAGTGAGCTTTGCATATGTATTAGCCAGCAATCCAACAGCTCAAAGTCCAGTGGGAAATGACAAATAGCCTGAAATATTCTATGGCTGTTAATGTTTTCCTCAACACTGGATTTGATTTCTATACTTAATCAGAAATAGTGAAGATTTGCACATGTGCCATCCTCATGCTGACCACTGGCTAGAGATTTGGACTGGAGCTGCAGGAGGAAGTTATCAGTATGACAATGTCTTCATTGGTTTTATTAGTCTGACAGCTTTTTTTGGTCTCTATATACAGGAAAAGACCTAAAATAAAGTGAAGTGTGCCAATTAGAGAGCACTTCTGGTAGTATAATTTATTTCCTTAAGGAAATTTGTATAATTTATGTTGTTGAATGCTATGTCTATTAAAATTGTTCTGTCATACAATCATAAAATAATTTAGATTGGAAGACACCTCTGGGCTTCACCTAGGACAGATTCCTGGAGTAGCAGGGTGGAATTTCAGTGCTAAAACAGTTTTCTCAGAAGCTTCTCTGGGAACCTCTTTAAATCATCCACTGTGGACATTATCTTTTCATATATACAACCAGAATGTCCCTTTCTGCTTCCAAGAATAGTTTATGTCCTTTCTTGTCTCCCCCTACATCATGAAGTGAAAGACAGTAATTAAATTCACTCCAAAGCCTCCACTTTGCAGCACTGCAAATGCCAAATTATCCATTATCGTGTCCTACTGCCGAGGCTGCCATTAGACTTTCTCCTGTAATCACTTTTTAAGACCAATACTTGCTCATATAGAAATCTCTTTGAATACTAAAAAATTAAACCAAAAAATTATTGAAAATATCTCAGACATACAATTTTTCTTTGAGAATCTAGTTTGGGAATTTCTCTAGATTGTGTGAGTTTAAATATCTGTATTTATATCTCAGAGTAGCTAAATCCCTACCCTAGACTAACAATGAAACATAAGAGGTATGAAAGACACAAGGATTAATTTATCATGTCTCTAAAGAAATCACAAACCATTTCTTATAGGGCTTTTTTTTTGCCCAATTTTGCTTTGTTTGGAATCAGAGAACTTCTGAAAATACTGACTAAAAGGCAGAATCTTGCAATTTTTTTTCTTTAAATTGAATATAATTCATATGATTTTTTTTTTCCAAGAGCAGTATTCATAGGAAAATGCTCAAGGACATTGTTCCATTTTCCCCCACAGCCACAAAAGTGTGACAGGTTCTCTCACAGTGGGGTTGAGTTCTTCCCCTTCCAGGAACAATTGAGCAGAGGAATGCAGCTGAACCGCTTTACTTAATTAGTCAGTTTGTCTGAATTAAGGATGGACTAACACTCTTAGAACAAACAGTATAAAAGAGGGTTGGCAGTGATGAAGAGGAAAAACTGAAGACTTGTTGAAAGAATGAGTAAAACAACAAATTTCAGCCTGAATTAAGACCTTAGTAAGTAGAATAATATATCTAAAAACCTCTTCCTTTTTACCCATATAGTTGTGTATTTTACAAGCTGGGATGTTGAGTTGGGACATTCTGAACTAGTTAAGAGAAGAGGGTCTGTGGGCTGGGGAGAACTGGGTGGTTTGTGCTGTCTTTACTTTGTGCCCTCTTCACCTGTGTATAAATACAATGTGTATATATATATCTGTTGCATAGATTGTGATCTGTTTAAAGCTTGAATGACCAGACCCCTTATGAGCTGACTAATATGATCTTCTTATAATCACTTGGATTTCTCCATGTATGTATTTTTGCCTTTAATTTTATTGGGTTAATTTATTGGATTTGCATATTTTTTAACATGTCTACTGCAATTATCTTGGCACACATCAGATTCCAGGTATTTCTCCCATTTTTATGTCCATCTTCACATCCGTTAATTTATTATTCTGTTCAAATAACTCAGGCTTCTAGGTCAAAAGAGAAACATTGTTAAGAGATGGTAAACTTTTTATTATTTATTTTATGTTATTTTATTTATAAAATACCTTAAAACTGTGAAAATTTTATGTTCTTTGACCTGCTTAAAGAACTCGGACAACTTCCAGGATCTTTTCCTTTGGATATTTTTCTAATTACTATTACTGCTGAATAACTGATGTTATGGTTGTTTGAATTAGCCATAATTTGAATTGCCATCCTTTGGGACAGATAATTAACCACAATTTATTCTTGAATAAAACTTAGAATTTGCCATAAAATCCCAGAGGCATAGTTGTATTTCACAAAATCTTAGTTCATCACATGATGCACAATGGAGCATATTTATTACAAGAGTCTATTCTAGTACTGCTACCTCTCATTAGCATGTATTTAGTAGGATCAGAGAGCACCATTAGTAAGGAATTTCTCATGCAAGACTAAACTCTGCTTTAGGGGTAGATATGCTTCCTAAGAAGAAAAAACAACAAACAATACAGTACTAATAGGAGAAGAAATATCTGTTAAAGTGATGTTGCTTTATGAAATAATGGATGTATCTTGTCCTTTTTATATTTTCAAGTAAGCATTTATGCATAGTTAATGTGGTTCTTGAAATGGAAGCCAAGCTAATTTTAGAGGTCAGGTCTTCAATTGTTCAGAGTACAAATATTATACACTGAAAACAAGTTTGGGCTTTTACTTATCTTCCGGGGTTTCTAGTTATCTTTTTCTCCTTGTTCTGTGCTCTAGGATTAAGTATGGCTTGTTTTGGTTCAGCCTAAAATGCAGAAATATACAGAAAAAGATTCCCTGTGGAAAATTAAAACATGTGGCTGGACTGCAAATATATTTGAGTGAATATTGAAGTCTGTGAAATTTCTTAATTTCATCAAAGTTTTTGCTCTGGATTAAGTTCTTGTGCATTTCCACGGAGAAGCCATTCTGGTACAGGAGTCATCAAGTACATAAGCACGCTGTCTCTCAAGATCAGAGATTAATCACTGGGTTAAATAACTGATATTTTTTCAGCTGTGACATGTGTCCTTCCAGGATATATCTGGGCTCAGTTTAGAGCTTAGATATACCCACATTAGATAAACCCCCATTAACCAATGTGGGTTTAGCAGCCCTTGATCCTCACCCTACTAGCTCAACATTTTCACCATACCGTCTTGTCAACAGGAAAACTCCTTAAGATTTATTCCTGTGCAGTCTATCCACAGCCTACTTTTTCCAGTCTGCAGTGACTGTAGGAGCAGAGTGGTGAGACTCCTGCACCCACACAGTGAGCTGGCACAAACCCCCAGCCCAGTGTGGCTCAGCAGTGAGGGCTCAGGTCTGGTTCTGTCCTGTGCCCTGCCCCAGGTACAGCTCTGTGGACAGGGACTGCTGAGGGCTGCTGTGCCCAGCACTGCCTCTTGTCTCTGAGCCAGCTTGGACACTCCACTCTAATCTCCTGTAAATCCAGTGCCAGGGTGGAGTGATGATCACTTGGTGGCTGCAGATTAGCAAGATAATATGGGGGTTTATTTGACATATTAGGTTAAATTCAACACAGGACTTGGATGGAATTGGAAGATTCAAAACTGGCTTTATAAGGTCAAGCCAAATTTTATTTTAAACTCAGTTGTGTGAACTGTAGTTCACAATTCACAGTACAGAACTCTGTAGTTGTCTGCTGTTTCTGCAGTAGTCATAGTGCTGAGTTTGGGGTGAGGTGATACAAATAGTGTCAAGTAGGAATCTTCTCTGAGCACACTGAAAAGCTCTCCAACCAGATGCGTTTACTGCATGCCTCAATGCAGCAGGTAGGAGCAGACCTGACAAAAAGAGGGACCATGGAGATGAGCTGGAGGAGCAGCTTCAGTGATGTCTTCACTCCAGTGACCCTCAAAGGCTTGCTCACCCCAAGACATGGGCTGTCAGCTGCTCTTGAGTGGCTAAAGGGATTAGGACTGTATCACTCTGCAGCAAAAGTCACACCAAAAGCAGTCTTTCTTTAACTCTGTGTGGTGAGAGTGACTCCAAGGCTCCAAACCTGTCTCTGTACTGGGGTGCCATGAACAATTATGCCACAGCCTCAAGCTTTCCTTTGGCTGTACATATTCTCTAGTGAATCTCCTCTTCACTGCTGCCCACTCAGTACCTTTTGTTCCAGGACAGGTTGTGGCAGCGCCTTTGCAAGTCTCCACTAGTCCAAGCCTGATCTATAGGAACTGGAGGAATGGAACTGAATCTGTTTATTCTGAACATGAGACTGGAGCAAAGTTTCCCACTTCCTGATGATGTTACAGGGGATTACAGGGCATTGCTAGAAAAGTTAACACCCTAATTTTTTAGGGGAAGAACAAACAGGCAGTAGGTGTTAGTCTGTTCCCACAAAGAATGGCTGCTGGTATTGTCCTCACAGCAGGTTTCTGAGCTGTAATCTCTGAAGCTATATGTATGTCATGGTTACAAGAGACAAACTCAGCAGCACACTCTGACACTCACTGTCCATGGTATATGTTTGTCCTTCTAACCTTTGCATAGTCCTGGGATGAAAACTCCTCAGCAAACTCCTCATGGCTCAGCCACAGTCTTGAAAATTAGCACAGCTGTTCAGTTCTTTCTGAAATACCTCACTGATGTTTCAGAATGATCCTGTACTATGCTGGTCAGAAAGTTCCAGCAGAATAAGATGAAAGTGTATTGCATGACTGACTAACTGGGACTTGCCCTTTCTTCTTTTGTTTGTTTTTCTCGTATTATTTTCTTCACCCCAAGTGCAGTGAACTCCCACAAAAACAGCTCTTTATCTGCTGGATAGTGAAGCAGAATGCCAAACTGGGGTTTGTAGCCACTACTTTGTAAATATTTTATATCAGTGATAATGGTTCTTTGCAAATAAAGAGTGTATCACCCATAATTGTTACTGGCAGTGCCATTACTGTCTCCTGGATCCAAGCCAGGAGGTCTGGCAGATGCTAGAAGAAACACACTTAGACCCTTAAGTGAGGCACTAATGTAGATACAGCAGTGTGTCTCTGTCAGTGCCTATTCAAGCACTGTATGATCTTTGAGTGGACGGTGCTGAATTTGAGGAAGTTGCTGTGATAATTGTGAACCCAAAGCTGAATTCCAGAAAAGTTCAGATAGAGAAAGATATTGGTTTGAAAAGAGTTCTGAGAAAATCAACTAGATTCTGGAGTCAGCTTCGAATTTACTAAATTTATTATCATCCATATGACTAAAGCTGAAAAATGCAGAATTTTTTAGATGTGTCAGTTTTTTAAATATCCCGCTTGTGTGTTCTTCAGAATGCTCTGTAAGGTAAGATTGAATGAAAAGCAGCAAGTACAGAACTGGGTATTTCAATGAATAATAATTCTGTATTGATGTATTAATGCCTAATTTAAAACACCTGTTGGGCTTTTTCTTAGCTCAAAGGCCTCATAAGACAGGTGTTATTGTCTTTCTAAGGCTTTTGTTGCAGTGAAACAGACTGAAATGAAAACCAATGAAATAAAGCAAAAAAAATGCTTGTTTCCTCTGAGGGATTCCCTCACTGATTTTTCTTCTTTCAGCTTTGTTCTACTGCAATTAATGGCTTAATATTAAGGCAGCAGATTATCATATCTGCCGTGTATTTCTTCCCCCATCAGCTGACTTTGTTCCTTACGTACTATTCAGTTTTTTCCCTCGTGAGGAACTTAAGACTGAGTACCCATCATCCCAGTGCAGGGAGGGAATGTGCAGGACACAGTCAGAGCTTTCCTGGGGAGCAGAGAGGTGTGTCTTGTGATGCACTTGGTTATTGTACACAAGGGGGATAAGGTGAGCCCTGAGCAGTCTCTACCCCGTTGGGAGGGCAGTCAGCCTCCCCCGCCCCCATCAGCCCTGCACCCACTGAAGCCTGGCTTGTGGGCAGAGGGCTTGGCTGTCCAGAGCCCTTCCTGCCCACTGGGAGGGAAGGAAGTGTTTCTTCACTTTATCATCCTTCCTCTTGAGTGCCAGCACAGCAGAGGATGCCCAGCAGCCCCCCATCTCTTTACTGATTCAGGTTTGTTTTTATGGGGAATCTTCTGACTGAGAGGAGTCTATGCATGTAATGTCACAGCTTTTATCTTCTGGAGGAACTGTTCTGTAACTATGGCATTCCTTGGAGGCAAAAGAATTCTTTAGTGCTTTCTTTAATTGATGTAAGCATAGATTAATCATATGCTAACTCGGCAAGTGGCTTTATTAAAAATAATTTCTGCCCTCAAGCAGTAGAGCTCATTATAAAAAATAGTAAAAAGCTCATTATAAAAAGGAAACAAAAATTCATGGGCAGTTTCAGCTCTATGGCACAAATTCTGAGTTGTAAATTTGGGATCTGACATAACTATTCTAACCAATATACAACATCTTATTGCAGCAATAAGATTCAAAGAAAAGGTATTGTGGTTTCTTAGAGTGTGTAGTAATTTATGTGGAAACTCATAATAGATAGATGGGGACTCTTGTATCCTTGTTTGTTTGTATTTAAGAGGAATGACTAAATATTTATGTTAATAAGAATTTTTTCACTTGATCTTTTGGAATCTACTCTGAGTCTAAATACATTTAGAGAACTATGAAGGATATTTTCCTTGCACCATATTCTTTTTAACAAAATAAAGTAAGACATTCCTTACTCAGCCAAGGGTCCCAATTCTATTTTACATATGTTACTTATAGTAAGGCAATTTGGGGGGGCAAACCTTTACACTGATCTCCTGAAAACACTGAAAAGTACTGTAGGTTTAAGTTGAGGTTGTGACCTCCTGTCTTTTTCATCCATTATCTTTTTGAGTCCAAAGGTAGAAGAAAGTAGTTCACTTTGGTTGGGCACAGTGTAAAAGGCAAACAAAGATCACACACTGCCTTAAGTCTGTCAAGCATACCAGAAGGACAAACCCATCTATTTTTAATAACCTTCGGTATTAAGAGATTCGGAGTAAATTTTCACTTAAGAAAAAAAGAACTTTCACTTTTTGAGAAGAACAACACCCAACACCTGTAAAATACTTTCTTCCTGCAAGAATCATGTATCCTCAGAGGTAGGAGAGAACAAAATGCAATGCCAGAGACTTTCTTACCTCCTTGCTTTGAATTTCGTTTCTATTTCTCTTCTAATGGTTCTAATGTTTTATGATCTAATTAGTTGTCCTCAGTCTTTTGGAGTGCAACATTATGGCTAAATCACCAAAATTCTTTACTTGGAAATTTCACTTCCTCTAAGTCATAGCGTTCAAAACTCTAAGGCTGAAAAACTGGAAGTTAGGGAGGTCAAGAACCTGGTTTGACAGTGGGTACTTCCCTCTCACACTGGTAGATTATCTTAGTGAATATATTTAATGTTAATCATAAGAGGATGAATGAAAATGAATAAAAAATGTGCATAAAATCCAAATCTGACTCGCTCAGTCCCACTGTCAGGGAACTGGAGAGACAGCTGATGCCAGGGTCTGCATGCTTCCCTGTTTGCTCCTGAAGCAACCTGATACTTCCCAGGTTCCTAGTCCAGACAGGACTGATTCTCTCCCTGTAAGCCCCTGTTCCAGTAACTAACCTCATATTTCTCATTCTTCTCTTCCTCTGCTCCTCATGTGCAGAAGGGTTTTGTTCCTCTGCCTGAAGATGAGACTTGCTCTTTGTTACTCAATCACAGTACTGAGAGGGCAGGGATAGAAGAGGAGGAAGGTAATGGCTGTATGGAGAAAACAAAAAATGGGAAAAAAAACTGCTTCTCAGTTCTCATAACCTGGGGTGTGTGTGGTGCTGGTGTGTGTGGGGTTTGTTTTGTTCTGTTTTGTTTTCCAAAACAAAACTTTCCAAATAGCACTATGCTGAAACATGAAGTAGCCCCCCCTATCCATTGCCACATCCTAAACACCTGGTTATCTCTCTGTGCATCAGGGATGTGTGTTTCCCAGTGAGTTTCATGTTATAGAAACAAAAAGTCAAATTATGGGTTCTATAATTTTTACATATGTATAGGTACAGCAAATCACTGAAGATTAATCTGCAATCCTTCTTCATAGTAAAAAAGGGGTTAATAAGAAATAGAAATTAACTACTTATTTAGTCTATAACCCAAACTGCTTAAAAACAGTTAATCACTATTTCTGGATTTCCAGTCAGACCAAAGGAATGAATGAGGAAGAAGAAAATGAACAAGTAACGAAACAAGGGTTTTCCTTCTTTTCCCCACTGCACTGAAACAGAGGAATCCTACCAAGGGATTTAGCTCTCTCATGGCTTTGTTTTAGCAGACAGAAGTTGTTCCTCATTCCTAAACTGTGTTACAGTGGAGGGGGCAATTTAGCTTTTGGCTCTTACTAGAATTTTACTAGGAAGAAATTTTATGAACAAACATCATAGACAATGGGTAGAAGGAAACGTAGTAGAGATTTGTTTAGAAAGGGAGTTGTCAAATTGGTTTTCTCTAATTGCAAAAGGATTTTGAGGTGTGCCATGAAGTTTGAAGATGTTTGTTACTGTTCCTTTACTTTATTACTGCTTCTTTGTCTACAAATTGGCGGGAGTCTTTTGCAGTCATACAACAATGGTACCTTTTAAGTTTAAAAGGAAGAACAAATAACAAACATTGGAAGCTACCAGGATCTCCAGCTGAAAAAAACCCCTTCAGATTCTGCAACGGGAAGCTATTCCAGTACAAATCTTTTTGATTGGCAATTGTTTTTAAAAGGATTAAAAATAAAACCCTATTTGAGCTCTTGAGCAAGTGAAGCAGATAGAATGAGATCATAACGCAGAGCCAGGAAAATTTGAAGGTAGTGGTATCAAATCTTAGACTTGGATAAAGGGATTGGAGTCATTCTCCACTGCTACAGAAACCAAGTAATTTAATTTCATGCAAAAACACCTAACTGTAACCTTGAAGAGGAGAAACTGTAGTTAAAAAATGTTTTGTCTGCCAAGCTGCCAGTATTTCAAGGCAATACCTGCAAACATGAAAGAGCATGTTGTAGAGAAGAGGGCATCTTGAAAGAAAGTCACAGCCAGATTCCTCTCTCTTTGGATTTTTGAGAAAAAGTTAAGCCACACGTGACCTAAAGCTGTGAGATCTCCGTCTCCACAGTTGCTTGCAGTTGTCACATTATCCCTTTCATTGTTTTCATGTATACAAGATCCCTCACTTTGTGCTCCAAGGGAATTCCTTGGGAATTTGGGTAGAAGAATCTGTATCAGTAGCTCAGATCACCAGCTTAGAGGCAACAGTGAATTAGGATATGTTTGGATGGTCAGTGTCCAAATGCAGTCGGAATCTTCTCCATTTGCTTTCACATAATGCTTACCACATCAGAAGTGTAGATCCAAGGAGAAAGATCTGAGATGTAACATCACGTGTACCATCACATGTAATCTGCTGTCTCTAAAATCTGTGGTCAGTCAGATATTGACAAACAAGATGCAAACAAGTCTTGATTTGGCCAGAGAGGGCTGTGGCTTCCATGTAACTATGTGTAAAGGTGTGAGTCAAAGATGGGCATGTAAATGTGGTGCAATCTAACTTCTGATTTGAGAGATTATCTTGTTCTTGTTATATCCTACCCACAAAGGATACTAGACCTTAATCAGCTGTTGTAGGTCAGGTCAGAGGTAATTAAATGAGTCCTGAATGCCATAGGGCCTGGTATGGTACACAGTCTTTGGCTGTTGTATCTGTTGTGGATTTTTGGGTAAAGAATCAGCATAGAGTAATGTCTCCATAAAGACATGAGGAACATCATCATATGTATTAATTCCAACAGGAATTAAATTACTTACCCACAGAGAAATGAGTCAAAGAGTTAAAGCTAGGGTTTCAAATAAAATTCAAGCTGGGCTAATTGCAGACAGCAGAATATTGGGGCAGCGATTTGCGCCTGGAGGGAAAATAATTTAATCAAAATGATCAAGAGACAAATCAAGCCACAAGGATGGGGGGGGGCCATGAGGCAGAACTGAGTGTCAGATAACACCATGTTATGGTCTTGCAGAAATAGGAGGACAGGCAAGACAGGGAGAGCAGCTTAAGGAGTTTCATGAATGAATTTCATGCTTTAGCTAAATCATTTGAGAGGTGGACAGAAAATTATAGTAACAGAAGAACAGGAGAATGAATGGAGAAGATCACAAAAAAATTCCAAATTTCTGTTTCAAGAGAAATTCAGAATCTCTTATATCTGAAGGATATAGCATTTACCACACCTTGCTGCCTTGAAGACTGTTGAAAGCATATCAAGCTACATGATATGCTGAGAGCATATCAAGCTGACACCAGTATTTAACCATTTCAGGCAGTTAGATACATTCAGGGTGTTCCATGAAAATAGCATATATGTTTGTAGTGTATGAGCTCATGTGTCCACCCAATGCAGCTTTGGTGGCAGGTCCTGTAGAGAGAAAAGTTATTATGGTACATCATCGTTTTCCTTCCTTTGGGACAATAAGAATTCATACAGGAGTAAGAGAAACTACATTAAATGTTTGCCCACCTTATTCTGGCACACCAGCTGTTTCTCACAGGCTGGATAGAAGCTACAAGCCTCTTTTGCAACAGTAATTACATGTGTTCCTGCTTCCCTTGGTTATATTTTTGCAGTCTAATGAAACAATCAAGCAAGTTTCCAGCTGTTAATTGACTGCATGTGAATTGATTCTTTTTAAAGAAGGGGAAATATCAAACTGAGTCTGTACTAACTAGGGAAACACCATCACGAGTTTCAGCTTAGACAAATTCATTGTGTTTTCCTCTTCTTTCAACGTCTGTTAAAATCTTGAGTACAAAGTTGGCAAAACTAAATGCAGTGGCATTATTATCATGTTTGCTTGTGGATTATTAGCTTGCTCTCATGCAGCTGATAAAACAGGAACGGTTCTGTTTAAATGTCATGTCATTTGTTGATAATCAGTTATTAAGCTACAGGGTGGATATTTGCTCTCACTGCTTCTGCAGAACACCATATTATGCCTATTAAACTGTTTAGTCTGAAGCTTAAATGCCACGCAGAAGATTCTTTCAGGGATAGGATTAATTATGTTGTCTTCATCTCACTAATTGATAACATGATGTATTATGGTACATCAACAAACTCTTTTAGAATTATGGAGCAGACCTCACAGTTGCATTTCAGGCAGTTTTATGTTCACAGTTTAGCTGTCGGGAAGGTGAGGAGAAGAAAAGGACCTGTGCATAAGACCAGAGAAGGATTTTACTATACCTATTGCTAAAAGTTCTCAACAGTTCCTATAAGACACATTTGTTTCTGCTGCTGCAGTTACCTGCCTGGCTGACCTCTTGTTTTTGACCAGACCAAGTTTCACTAATCAAGAATCCACTCTATTTCATAAAATAAATTAGAGGAAAAAGGTTAATGAGTTTGCCTATTTCCCTTGTGCCCCCCCCCAGTGAGATTTGTGAGTCATGGTATTGCAGCAGTTTGAGGGGCTCCAGAGCACACTCGACACTCACAAACCTTTGCTGTGCAATGTCAGTGAACAAAAATCACTCTGAAAGCCTGATGTGCACACTCTCCCCTTGGAGAGGGGTTGGACAGGGGGAAGAAGGGAGCAGGAATACCAGACCCCTGTGGTATGTAACACCCTGAGTTGTATTCCTCTGCCACAAAACCAGGCAAGTACAAGAATCTTTGTATTTTTGGTTAATTACAACATTTCTTTTTACAGGACTTTAAGAATAGATGGTCAGAAACCTGTGCCTCTCTCCTCCAAAGACACTACAAACCTGTTGTATCACAACTGAAGTAGAAAGAGCATAAGGAGTCATCAAATAACATGGGAGTGAAGGGGAGAGAACTTTAATTAAACCTTTTCTGAAAAGGAAATAAACAACTGAGCAAGGAAGTTTTTTTGCAGGAATTTTGAGAGGATGAAAAATATGCAGAAAAAAGAAATTAATTAAATATTGTCCCAAAGGCAAACTAATAACTCAGAGCAGTCTGATAGAAGTCCAGTCTTCAAGACGTGATAGAATAAAAAGTGAAGAGCAGAGGTAGTCATTCTCTTAGCCTCTTTCTCTAAAAGAGTATTTACATTGAGGACTCTACCAACAATAGACTGCCTCTGTAGTCTGTAATGTTCCATTTTATTGATAATTCTCTTTTGCTATTTCTGATGTCCTGGAGCTTCCAGCTCCAACTCAGCTTTGCCTCTGCTCTGAGTGATCTCTTGCACCAGTTCCCGGCACTACTACAGCAGCTCAGAAAAAAAAAGTGAAGAATTTTACCAAAACAGACATTTCCTGTCTGGAGCAATTCCTTTTTAAAATAAATGCACCACAACACTCCTGGCAGAGGAGAAACCTAAGGCTGAGGTTGCCTGTTACAGCATTAGATGAGGGAGATTCCTTGGGTATGTTGGGGAGATTACGGTGCCACCACAGTGGTGTTTTTGTTTGAATTTTAGTAAACCAAGGTATGTTCTGGCTTGTAAGACAGAATAGCCTTGGAGCATGTGAACTGGATGTCTTGTAAAGTTTAGAAAAATGAGAACTATCTTAGGGACTAATACAGACTGTGAGATACAATTGCTTAATGTAGCACAGTAACAGAGTGCCCAGGGAACCAAACCAATAAACCTGCACAACTTTACTTAGGAAGGTTATGGCTGATCAGTCTCACAAGAATTAGGGAAATTCCAGATGAGTAATCAGAAAATAAGTTAAAATTGACAACCTAATGTATGAACCCTGTCAAACTCATTGCCAAAGGAAGCTGGGACAAACACTACAAGTAAATTGGGCAAGTGACACAGAATGGAAAGTAGATCCAAATACACATGTACTCTAATTTAAGAAGTTATTAAGAAACCTATTACCAGAACCTGGACACATAAACTTTCTTTGTTTCTCATTGCTTGAATAGCTAGTCCTAGCCATTATAAGATGTGGCTACAGGCTGCACCAAAGGCAGTGCTGGCAAGAGTTATGGAAATGAGATTCTTCGTGTAATTGTCTATACCTGGCAAAAGTTCTGCAAGGAAAGGACAACTTGGAGAAAAGAACACATCTCCCTTCTAAGTTAGCATAATTAGTCTACCATCCATAATTTCTGTCCTTCTCTGCATCTGCTGTGAGAGTAAATGCCCATTACAGGATCTACTGCCAGCCACAGTCTGAAACAGTATCAGTCTAAGGACTCCTTTATTGAGATTCATTTTATTGTTTTTCTTGTTTTTTCTGCCTCAGAGAACTCAACTGTCAGCTTTCTAAGACTATTCACAATGGTTTCAGGATCTTTCAAAAAATACTTACATGTATTTTACATTTACATTTCTATGTGTTTATTAAGGCATTTTCTACATTAATAAGACTGTAAAGCAATTTCATTTTGATAATCTGCCATTTACTGCATAAAGTGATTTTCTGCAGCTGTTTGTAACCAGCCTTAGATTGAGTGTCCCTAGTACACTTTTATGTGAACTTTCCCCTCACAATCACCCTCCTTCTCAAAATAACTCAATGATAGGTTGAGCAACAAAATTCTCAGGTAGCCGTATTATTGTGTGTTGTTCTTTCATGTAATGGAACTAATTTGACACAGAAGTAACTCAATTCAGCAGTATGACCAAGATCCAGTTTAGCAGGGTGCTTTAGCACTTGCGTAACCTGTTTGTGTGCTTAGATAAAGTTTATTTGCATCCTATACTGATCTGGAACAGTGAATGACCTTTCAAGTAACAAAGCCACAGGAAGTACTTAAAACCCTGATTTTCATTACAACCATAAATGGGAGGTAAGGGGATCTATTAAAAAAAAAAAAGCTCTGCTGTACAGCCAGTAATTTCAATAATGGCTTGTGGAATAAGATGACTCCTTTGAATATTCTTCTCAATGGCTTATTGTGCACTACCTATAGATTCCTGTTTCTGTTCTCAGGTTAGTGTTTTATTAATTGACAACATAAGCCTTAACATGAAAGTAATGCCCCTTGAACCAACAGCAAAGTGGAATATGGAGTTGTTACAGGATTTTTTTGCCATACACGGCATGAGTCATGCACTTGGACATAAGTCAGTCACTATGACACCCTGTTCATATAATTGGCAATAAAACTAGGAACAATTTCACTGTTAGTGACTTGCCTTATGTCAGTGTTCCTGCTTTCACATACTAGTTTACACCATGAAATTACAGTAGCTTGTTAAATTTTCAAACCTTTAATAGCAAGAGCTGCAAAAGTCAACTCCAACCGAACTTTAAAGCCAGTACTTTAAACTGAAGAGACCAAAAGAAGCAAAAGGTTGCTACAATGGGAAATGTTTGAGTACAAGGAAGCAGAAAAGATGGAATACAGTAGTTGTCAGTAGCAATGCAAACAGAGGTTATTGGGCTATATAGGATGTCATACAAATTTATAACTTGGGGATTATTTGTTGCATAAGAAATTGTGCATACATCTGTCTGGATACTTGTGCAGTCCCAGAGCAGGCTGTCAAAGAATCATGGAATCATTTAGTTTGGAAAAGACTAAAGAGTGATAAAGTCCCTCCTGAACCTCTTTTTCTTCAGGCTAAACAACCCCTGTTCCCTCAGCTGCTCCTCATACGAGGAGCTCCTGCCCCTTCATCAGCTCCTTTACCCTTCTCTGAACTTACTCCCGCACCTCAACATCCTTCCTGAACTGAGGGGCCTGGAACTGAACATAGGATTCCATGTGAGGCCTCACCAGTACTGAGTACAGGGAGATGATCCCTGCTGTAGCCCCATTCTTTCTCTCCATAGCAAAGCCTAGACCAAAAATGATGGTTTTCTGTCAGTGTCCTTTTATTTCATAAATCGAGAAAAAGGATATCTTATTCACTCAAAATTACAGTGATATTAATTTCCTTTCTCACATCTTCCTAGGATATGCTGTTCTGCTTACATAATTATTTCTATGAATGATTAGACCACCTAAATAATTGAGTAGTTAAAAAGTACTACTTACCATCCTAAGATTAACAATTAAGTTTACTGCAGAAAATTGTTTTACAATTCAACTGCAACTGAAGAAAAGAGGATCTTCTTTTATGGAGAATTCCTTTTGCTGTCCCTAGTGCTCACAAGCTGAGAGAGTCCTGCTTTGGACAAACAAAGATATTGTACTAAACCTTTGCAATATCTTTTACCTCCCTGTCTGGACATCACAGTTCAAATGGCCGGCTTTCAGAGCAGAAAAACTTGGAACAGAAACTCATAAAATTAAAATAAATATTTTATAATAAACATTATTTATTGTCAAAGAGGAAACACACCTTAGATCTATTAAACATTTACTGTTAACTGTGAGCCTGTTTCTATAATTGAGATTTTGAGAGTCTTGCTATTAGGCCAGATCTACTTATTATGGAGAAAGAGAGAACAACTATGCATCAGCAATATTATCCCACACTGCTCAGATCCTGTTGCTTTCCCTAGCATTACACTCAAACTGATGGTTTCACCCTGGTGAAACTCACCTGCACCTCCTTTGGGGTCCTTTGGGTTTTTTTTTTGCTTGCAACATCACAGCTTCTGAATTTACGATATAATTGCATCTTTTATGCATGTTTGATACTATTTCTTTGACAATTTTTTTGTTTGACTTCCAGTCACCTGGTAGCAGTGATAAGGCTCAGCCAGAAGCCTGACCTGCCCTGGTGATGAAGCAGGTCTGGAGTTCAGGTGTGAACTGAAGTCCCCAAGTCAGGGACAGATACAGCCCTGTCACCAACAGGCAAGTCCACAGTGATGAGGCAGGTCTGAGCTAGTCAAGCTCATGGTCAGGGTGAAGGTCTGGATCAGTTTTACCTGAACTGAGGACCACAGGTGAGAATGTCCCTTAGCATGCTCTCCTAGGAAAGAAGAGGAAGTCCCCTCTGCTCCAGGAGGCTCTCCTCAGGGCTGGCTGCCATGAGCTGCTGAAAATGGCAATCGCCAGCAGACTTTGATCCCAGTATCTTTTGAAATGCAAAGCAGCCACTTCAGCCACCAGCTTTTCCGGTGTTTCATAAGCCTTGGCAATGTAAGGGAGTTTCGTATCTTTATGTTCACGTAATTGAAACTTACTGAGTGTGACGAAGCATTTTTTGTACCATTTTTTAAACTATAACAAAAGACATTTAAATGCCTCTGGAAATCACAGCTAAAGCTCAAGAGAGGTGGGAGGACCTACCTTGCTAGATTTTTCTCTTGTTCCCCAGTTCCTCAAATTGAGAGAAAAACACATATGTCCAAAACATGCAGAATTTTGCCATATTTACATATCAATATTTTACCCTACCTTAATTATGCAAATTAAGGTAGTGATACATTGAAACCTATTTTTGTATTACATTACCTACCCCTACTTTTAGAGGAGAATATTTTGATAATATCTCTTAACCTCCAAGAGAATAAATGGTGAACCACTGCTTGCCAGGTTTCACGAATCTGAGAACGGGAGAATAATTTGTTACACAAATATATATGGTTATTTTTAGTCCCTAGATGAAGAAAAATGAAAGTTCAAACCTAAAACTACAGCTAGACAAACTAAAAGTGTTTTTTAGCTTGAAGCAAAGCTGGTATTGGGGTTATTTAAAATAGCTGGACAGGCTGGATAGGGTAAAAGTTTGGCAAAGTTTATTTTCCTAGTTTGATTTCCAGGACTGACTTTCACAAGAAAGCAACATAAGTATATATTTCTACCCTGGGCTTGCTCTGCATCCTTTTTAGGCACATTCAGCCTTGCAAGGAATGTGTGTGTTCCAGGCTCAAGCAATGCTTGCTGGTCTCAGGGGACAGGAGCCTTGCAACTCAAGATTTGAGCAAGCTAGTGACTGGCTGAGGTTGCAATGCATGGAAAGGCATTTTGATTCTTCCCTCTCTATAGAGATCGAGAGTGATGTCTAAGGCTAGAAGAAGTCATTATATCAATGAGGATGATCCTTGAGTCAGGACACAGAACTTGGTCTGTAGGGTTAGCAATTCAAGTGATCTTTCAGAAAGAACACCAGTTCTCTGAAGATTTCAAGAGAAGTAGTAAACAATTCCTGAGTGTAGTAATACTGCTTAAAAGTATTGGTCTCAGAAACTTTGAAATATTCTTTGACGTTCAACCAAAAGGAACTTAGATGCTGGGTACTCTGCCTTCAGGATCGAGTCCAAATTTCCCATACTAGGAGGGCTTCATTTTGTGGCATCGTCCTTCTTTATAACACAAATTACTTTAAAAGTGAACCTGTAGTGAACCTGTACGAAGCAGCAGCTCTGGTCCTACTTCAGGGCATGACCTCACAACGTAAAAGCCTTCACTTGTCAATATTTAATTCAACATTTACTAAACGGTACATTGATGTTAGGCTGATTTCACTGGAAATAACTTTGCAAAGATTTAACTAGCTTTATTCTACATGGTGAGTAATGTTGGAAATAACCCTAACATAATAAAAACATTAAGCTCACGGCTCATAAGATTTTTCTTAAATGATGGCATACCAGATTTGCATGTGTACATAAGAAAAAGTGGTTAAAACAACACTAATGGCCAACACAGCAAAGGGTAATTATTAACCACTTTTTCTTGCAAAATAGCTGGAAAATACTCTGCTGTAGCTGATCCAATGAACTGTCATATAAAATCAGCAAAAATTGTTTTAAAAGATTCAATATTCTTGTTCAGTTTTCCCCAGATCTGTTTGATCTCCTTGTACAAAAGTGTAAGTATTTGGAACTTTGAGGATTTTAAGATGAAAGGACTACTAAATAAAAATGGCCAGTGTCCTGGCTTTTCTCTCAAATCTGTGGGTTTAGCAGTGCAGGAAGCAGTGCATTTCCATCAAGGAGATGTAGCCATTAAAAGGCACCAAATTCCAGTTTGGGTGGTTTAACTAAGTGAAAAGCTAGATATTCTCTTTTTCACTAGCAAAATATTTATGTATTTGGTTAATTTTCCTGTGGAATTAGCTTAAAACTAAATTACATGCTACTCCTTTGCTAGATCAGAACATTTTTGTAGACCCAAAATTTTAGCATCAGTTTGAGCCTGCATTTCCAAAGGGACCTATCAGCATACAAACCAACTACATCTTTATATGTGAATGAGCATTCACACGCATAGTTACAGACACTGTACATTCTCTGGTTATCACATTTTCTCTAGCATTTGTCTTTCCAACTTCCTAATAATGAAAAAAAGCACCGTGAACATTAAAATTTCACAGACTTTTCTCTGAATAGTCACTTTGTAAGCTTTTAACACAGGCTTGCTTGTAATATTCTATTTTTTCTGTCTGTTTATGATTTCTTTCTTGTGTGGTATCTAACAAAGAAATTCATGTTTTGGTTGTGCTACTTCTTGGTCATGTCTGTAAGTTGCTCTTGAGAGGGTTTCTTTGTATTCTTGCTAAAGATGAAACAGGGCAAACTAATAAACCTGAATCTATAGCTTGGGAAAACTTGGATCAGTGAGGTAGTTTGTTTAGTCTGAAAGGATTAGTTTTATCATAGAATGAGCTGCTCTTCAATGATCATTAAATTAATATTCTTTGAACATGCATGTGTGTCCAAAGCATACATAACTGCGTAAAACTTGTTTTATAATGTAGCAGTGCTAGATTTATAAGCCTTCTTGCTTATTTTCCTGTCCTTAGGCTAATCGTGGGACACGCTGAGCAATAAGTCCTTTCCAGTAGCAACAGATGCTACAAGGAAGCAGAGCATCTTGGTTTTAGTTTTCATAATTTAATCACCTTGAATTAATTTTGAAGTTGTAAAAGCTTCAGTCAAAATGTAGCTTATTTGAAATGAAAATTAAACATAGACAAGTCTGGAAGATATCATCTCTCACTTGTAGCTGAGATGTAAGACTTGTTTGAAACTCACCTGTCTGCTCCCTCATTCTCACTCCAGAGAATGAATCTTCTATTTTCTTTCAGCCACCATGTCACACAGAGCTAAAGTACAAGACTGTATTTCCTGTTAATTGTAGGATGTTGGATTCCAGGTCTAAAGACACTTTTACATAAAATTTGCTAGGAGATCTTAAGGAGAACTTCTTTCCTGTTGCTCAAAAGTGGTGTTATTACATTGATTAGCATCTTGTAACTGGAGAAAGATGCCTATGTTAAGCTGAAGTAAATCTGATGCTAATATCTTTTGAGAACCTCAGCAAGGTTTATGTAATAGGGTCACAGGTGATCTGTAGGAGCTGCCAGAACAATCACAACTTGAAATACAAACCAAGTACCACGTGCTCAATAATCCCACTTCCCCCAAAAGAACAAGTTTACTTCAAATCCCAACCAGAGCTCATAGTTTCACCTCTGTACAGCTGTTTCTCTACCTAACATACCTTGGATACCTTAACATCTGCAAATTTAGGAATAATCCAACTAAATTGCCTATCCAGGCCCTTAGAAAAATGCTGATGAGACTTTTAACATACCTTGTATTTTCCAAGAGCGCAATGCATGTCCAAGTAGGGAAAAGTTAAAGCAGCTAGCAGCTTTTCACAATGGAATGTTCTTATCTCTCTTAGCTTTTGGATGTAAGGAATTTATAACAATGTCAGAACTGCTACACCCTTGCCCTGATCCATATTTTGTTCAACTTTTAAACGAACACTGATATGGAGTTCCTCTCTATGACACAAAGCCATAAGAGCAGACAAGGTAAATCTTTTTTATTAACTAGTGAGAGGTTAATTACTGTACAGTGTGTTTGTGCAGTACTGTCCCAGCCTTCTATAGTCTTGTAAAGGGGTGACTCCTCACAAGTACCATGCACCATCTTAAATGCTCAGGTATTGGCCACTGTTAAAAGCTGTTTACAGCTCAAGTATTGGCCCAAGACATCACTGTTTAAAGCTATTTATAGCGCGTGGAATGCTGTGGGTGTTCCTTAGTATAGCCACTCGTAATCAGGTAAAAGTATAAGAATGCAAGTCCTAGCCTTAGGCACTTGCATTTCAAATGTCTAATGGTTCAAATTCGGGAAGCAAAGCTTTTTAATGGTTTGTGGTATCTGAAACAAAGCCCTCTTGTAGGGTGTCACAGCCATACAAGGCAGTTTGTTTTCTATTGGGCAAAAAAGAGACATTGCATGAATTCCAGCTGAGACGTCATACTATTCTTTGTTTTTACTGTTAATTATTTATTGCTTCTGAAATGGTATAAAAGAGTTAAATCTGGCTTTACATTTAATTCAGTGACTTAGTTGTCCCTGTTTTAGAGAAGAAGGCAGCAGCAATTCTGAAGAGGGCTGCTTCTGGACTGCACTGAGCTTCATTGGCAGTGAAGGATACTTCAGATAAGTGGTGAGTAGCAGCAAGAAGTTGGACTTGACACTTAGTAGCAAATTTGACAATGTTCTCAGGGGGTTGCCTTGGGGAGGGAAGAATAGATTTATCTTGGTAGAAACCAGTGTTTTGAAATTTATAAACAAATAATTGCCTGTGCTAGCCAGCTTCTATGTAACTAGTCATTGGCTCTGAAATCTGTCTTCTCCTAGCGCAACACAATTCTAGGGAAAATAGCTTTAATTTTCATGAGAATTGTTTAGGAGAAAATCTACCAAAACTCAAGAACAACCCACAACAGAACACTTCACTTTGAGATAGAAACTCAATTTTTCCACTTCTCAGTATAAGAGATCAGATTGTGACTTGTATAAAATATTGAAATGCAAATATAAGAATTCATCATTTTGTAAAGGCACTTCAGGATGGATACTACCGGTACAGGAAAAAAAGGTGTGTTTTTTACCACTATGTTAACTAATTAATTACAATATAGGTATTTTTGTGAGCTGGGACATCTACAGTATTTGAGAATAACTTTTTCTAAATAGTTCAGTACTATAGGAATGCTCTGTGTCTAATTAAAGTCATACCCCATCTGATGCCATCAATGATATTTTAATATTGGGACTGCTAGACATTTTTCATAAGTAGTATAAGAAACATTGACTTGTACAGTCTCACTAGAATCAGAATAGGTCTAGATTAACAAAACTGCTTGAGAAGAAAATAATCCCTTCAGTTTTAAATGGAGTTCCATTGTACCTATTTTAACCACGTAGCTACATCTCACCAGGATACTCACCAGGATCTAATACATAAACTGTTACTGCTTTGGGGACACACAAACTCAAAATGTGTTCTTCACATTGAATGCTCTAATTAATCAATCTGTTACTTAATCAATGGTGGATTTCTTCTATGAGTGCATGTGTGCTTTACAGTACCAGGGGGAGGAGCACATTCATTGCAGTACACACCATAAACTAGGGGCAGAGGCTTCTTCTTGAAGCACAGGCAAGTCCTCAGCTTGCATTTCTTACACTGCAAGAACAGCTCCATTTTTGAAAGGCATAAGTATTCAGCCATAGAAAACCGCTATAGCTGAGTAGAAAAAAGATAGCAGCACACAAGCTATGGAATAAGAGTGAGATGCAAAACTTTTCTCTTCCATGCTCTTTTGTCAGAGTTTTAGTGATGAATAAAAAAAAAAGAAAAAAAAAAGAAAAAAAGTATTTTGAAACATGGACTCACTTCCAGTACAAAGCATGGCAAAGTAAAATAATTAGGTCGGGCAATTTTGCCTCCCAAAAGCAAAAATTATTGGATGTCAGTCTATCACAGACAATAAGATCTACTGAGTCTGGGTTACTTTTACATCAGTGTGTTTCCCAAAGCTTTGCCACTCCCACCTTACTATGGTGTTGTCTCTCTTCTTTTTCCTGCTTTTAAAAGAAAGCAAATTATTCTGTGCTACAGTTGAGAGCAGCATGTCCTGAGGGGTAAAAAGTCCTTTCCATCCCTGAGAGGTCATACTAGTTTATAGTTACGAGCCAATTTTGTCAGCTGGAGGCTGCTCTTCCACATTTCTCCTGCCCATAGTAGCGGAATTTGTGACAGAATCTTTTATATCACAGATAAACTGCTTGTGTTAGACCCCACTCATCTGATGAAGATGGCAAATGAGCCCTCACTGGCCACTGAGCCTTATGCTCAGACTGGACAACAATAATTTTTCTAGTCCAGGTTTTATACACTTCTTAGTCTGGCTTGGTCTTGTTGGTTTTTTTAACATCTGTGTACTTTAACTCAGCTTTTCTGAGATGGTCATCCCCTTGGTGATTTCATCATCTAACTTAGCAAATATAGCTATTCAGAATCTTAGTTCACCTGAACTGCTCCCTTTGCATATTTGCTTTTTCTGCACATGACAGCTTTCCAAAAGCTTTTCTTTTTCCTGACTTGCAGTCACTAAATGAAAGTTGAATGTTCCATAGAAGTTCAAAATTAAACCTGGATTTCAGTAGGTTTATTCATAACTCTCCCAAGTCAGTTAGCTGCACCAATGAATGTTCCTTTTTTGTGAACTGCTGAGCCTTCCTTGGCAAGGCTAACAATTCATAGGACTCAGTGTGATTCCATGTCCTACCAGTGAACTCAACCCATATATTGCTAAATAAACCGTTGGATAAGTAGGTAAGCAAACTGTAGCTGAAATGGAAGATGCCCCCTGGCCTGACATAAATGAGCTTTTCCTGATTTGTGAGTTGCCTCCTGACTAACTGTACAATCTGTGGAGCAGAAAAATCTAATCTGCCATGACAAAGAAAAAATAATTAATGAATATTAGCAACTTTACCTGGTACTGGCAATATGAACTTCAGAGGGAAGGAATACTTTCCCATACTATCAAAAGTTTTCAGTGAGTGGTAAACAATAGCATCAGAGCAAATATGAGCTTTTCATTCCCCTAAGTGGATCATCACTTCCATAGATTTTGCCAAACTCTGCAGTCTGAAGATCAGGTCTCTCTTTGCTGTAATCGTGCCTCCCTTCCCTGCATACGACTCAGTCAGATGCAAAAATAACATTAACAAATCCATGCAGGATTTCAGTGACTTCTACTCCACCTCCAGTCCAGATTTCTTATTTTTTGCATCAACTAGAATGTCTGTTCTAGATATGCCAACATTCCTTTTGCTACAGTCAAGTTGATATCTTAAAAAAGTAAAAGAGGGTTATCTGAAAAATAGGAAGGATAGCTCAATCTTAACACTCATGCTGATGGTGCATTGCTAGCAATTAAGCTTTCCAGACACAACAGACGTATCTTAAAGATGTTCTGAAAAAAAAATTCAGCCACATAAAAATAAGTTCAGTGAGGGAAAGCAGATACAAGTTTTCCCTGCTAGCGGCTTAGCTGTGAGGTTATGTCTCCTTAGATGCTTAGCAGATTGTTTCCAACTTGGTTGTTTCTGTTTCAGTGCTATGACCCATATACTCTTTTGTCCACTCTTAAATTCCAGTTTCATGATGCTTTGTTTGTGCTCTGTCAGAGCCTTCATTAATTTAATTATCTACATCATCCATATATGAAATCTGTTTGGGATGTGGGAGCTTCAGTGAATAGGTCATGATATTATTCACATACTAGTCAAATGTGGCATGGGACTCTTTGATAAGACTAAGGAGAACTGTTTGACGAGACTAAGCCTCTCTCCTCTAAAGTGAAATACATTTCCATGAAACCCCTTTTTGAAGAAAAATTTAGCAGGAATTGACTAAGGCCCCTTGAAGCAGAGGAAAAGTATGTTGTTTGCAGGTTGTTAGTATTGACTACACTGGTAAGTAGAGAGGGAGGAAGGTAACTTTTCTGGTTTTAGTGCTTCTAGGATATTGTTACATCTCTGGTTTCTCTTACTTAAATGCTCAGACTGATTACTTGGAACCATCTGATATAATGGCCCCAGCACTGCCGATGTCTCATAGAAGTGATTTCCTCCTAAAAACTTCTTCTAAGTGTGATGGCCTCAACAATCCAGTGTGCTGCTTCACCAAACTATCTGTTACTCCCCACATCTCATTGCTCACTGTCTTGTAGACCTCTGTCTGGAACACAACTTGTACTCAGGACTGGATCTATCATTATCATAACGGGGCACTTCATCTCAAGATGTTGAAGCAGAATAACACAGTAACCCATGTTCCAAATTAACTGAACAAACTGGTGGACTGCCCAAGTTCATACAATGAAGCACCATGTCAATATGAGATCCTCACTGAAACACCAGGAACCAGTTTAGTTTCTTAAGTAATTAAGATTAAAATGCCCTTTTACCATTATTTAAGTACATATGGTGATGTACAGGCAAGAATTTGCTTGACAAAACACTAAATAAATTGACTCCTCCTTTGCAAATGTGCAATGACCTAGCTAGTATAAGGTCTAATAATAATTAGAATCACACCAACAATTAATCCAAATGCCCTGTCTGGAACTCAGCCATAGTTATGTAGTTCCACCTGACTGACTAAACTTCTTTTGTAGTTGCAGTGGGTGTGATGTTCCTCCCCTAATAGTGACAGCATGTCTACTAAAGAGCCTGTATCTTTTTACCCTCCCGAACAGTAGCACACCTTTCCCTCTTTTCTTTCTCAGCTATTATTTTACAAGGCAACAGAATGGAGAACAAACCGCAAAGCAATGGCATGACGAAAGGAAATAACGCAGTAAAGAAAAAAGTGGTGAGTGAATTCATCAAGTCTTCTGTCAAGGCATTTGTTTGTTACCTGGAGACTGGAGGCAGAAAATAGTTATAAAATAATTATTTGGAACCTATATGAATAATTAACTTTTTTTTTTTTTTGAGTAGAATATGTTTAGTTTCTGTAACTAACCAACAGTGATTGGAAAGGGTCAAAAATTGTTAATGTGTTAAGGTGATAAATTATGTACATATTAATCACATGTAGCCATGGTATTTGTATTTAAGTATGAACTGAACCACTTGCACTGCTATTTAACATGAAACAAAACAAAACACAGGTATCTGATTCATCTCAAATACACTGTATATATCCCAGGGGCTTGATTCCCCTAACTTGACTCTTTTACTGCTTATGACAATTCGAAGAGATTATAAATGTTGTCCAGATTTTCTATCAACATGTACAATAATTGTGCACATTAATGAGTAGCATCTGGCTTTTTATTCAAACATTGGTCATCTTGATCTGAACCAATGACACTTCAAAGTTGCTGCATCATAAAGTGCTTTTCAGCCTGCATTGTTCAATGGCATTACTTCCTATGTCTTTGAGAGCTCTGAGTTATGTATCATATCAGAAGTGAAAACAGCTCAGATTTACACCAATATCAGCTACAGTCACTTGGGGACAATTCCCAGATGTACTTAATACTCATCATTGCCAACTAGAAGGTGTCATTTAACTCTTAGCAGTTCAAAATTCCGTGTTTGCGAGTAGGTACCTTCAGATATAATAGCTGAAAGCTTTTATCTTCCCCAGGCGGCATGTCTAATCCCCATCCTTAACACAGCAGTAGTGTGGCGTGTCAGATCTAAACCTCCCTAGGTTGTAGAAACATCCTTAACATCCTAATTGGCTACAATTCTTGTGGTACCTTCACTTTCCAGCCTCGGCAACACGGGAAAAGTCTTCCCCACATTAGAGTCCTGCTGGCAGAAAGGCTGCCCAGGTCTCCAGTCGGGACAGCGGCAGGGGGCCCTGCAAGCCCTAGTGCCACTCGGCGGCGGGGCCGCGATGGACACCGAGCCGTGACATTCGCCTGCCCTACCTGCGCTGCTCGGTACATCCCCCGCAGGGACGGGGCCTGTGGGGCAGCCCCGGGCAGGGCGGCAGGAGGGCACATTCTCCTAAGCTATGTGCGAGCACGCACAGAACTGAGCTCGTGTTCCCCAGCGCTCGAGCCCTGCCCGCAGCCCAGGGCACAAGCTCTGTGCCCGCCCGGGAGCCGCGTCCTCCCGCGGCTGGGGCAGGGGCAGGGACAGGGACACGAGAGCGGGGACAGCGGGAGTGGCAGGGACAGGGACAGGAGA
>VZSR01003371.1:10940613-10956972 GCA_013398615.1 Brachypodius melanocephalos | reverse complement strand
TTTTTAAATTTATTTTTCATATGTGGATTTTATTTGGTAAAATGTTGACCCAAAGGAGTGGAAAGAGACTCAGCCTATAGAAATGTTTAATTGCTCACTTCATAACTTCTGAGAATTTTCTTAAAGTTCCTGGTGTTTTATATACTGGCATTTCAAGGCTGGATAAATTGGATGTTAGCTTGACATGTCCAGGCATCATTTCACCCTGTAGTCATCAGGGGATAAACATGGCTAAGAAAAAATCAGCAGGAAGCTGTAATTCTGTGAGCAATGGCATTGATTGTCCTGATGGAAAAATCCTTCCTGCACTGCCTTGGGGCTGACAACAGAGCTGTGAGAATGAGCCAATTTCTAAACTCCTAAGTACCGTTTGAAAAATGGACTGTCCTGGTAGTCAAAGCTTTCCTGTCACTTTCTGCAAAAGTAAGGGAAAGAAAGGATGATGGGATGTGCTCCTTGGCTGCACTCAGAAAGTTCTCTTTGAAACCTGCAATAGATTACAGTGCTGTGGGTGGGGAGGTTGAAGATGCAACCCCGTGACAAATGCTAAATTCCAGGTTTTGTACTTAATAACACTTCCAGGATTGTCTCGTTTTGCTTGAAATATTTAGTGTGGCTTTTGGGCTGAAACTGAGCACTCTGCTGATGGCTTTGGTCATGTCATTACAGGTATGCATGAGGTCTCCCTTGGTGTTTCAGTGTTTGATTGAGAAATTCATCTCTCTCTTGTTCATATTAAGCCATACATTAGCTAGGGCTAAGGAGTAGTCCTATGACAAGGAAGCTGTGTAGTTCAGGAATAAAATACCACTGTGTCCTCTGGCCCTCTCTCTAGCTCCAGGATTAATGTGTGTCATTCATTTGCCTACAACAGACCACTTTCCTGTCCCTGGAGCTGCAGTGACCAGATTGAAGGGAGGAGCATAGGCTGAGGTCATAGCCATGGTAGGGGACAGTGAGCCATATCAAAGCTGTGCTTCCTGCAGCACAAGAAAAGGAACCTTTGCTCCATCTGTTTTCTCCTGTGTGTTACTAAATCAGTCTGCTGCAAGGTGACCCTTTGGGAATATTGATACAGGGTGACTGACAAACACCAAAGCAGAGCATCTTGCAGCTGTAGATAAAAGCAGCCTTGTAAATGGTTATACTGGGAGTGCAGTAATTCCTACAAGTTATAAACTTGGTAGGACAAATAACTTCCTATGGTGACGCAGCTTGCATCTGACATTGTCAGATTGTTCTCTCCGTAGGATGCTGGGTATCTTCTGCCCCTCTTTACTTCAGTACAATTCCTCTTGATGCTGAAGTTCTCCAGCCTTAGAGAAGGACTGTATAATCCTTTGAGAAGTAGTGAAAAAGGGCTTGATAATGACAGTTGACTAAAACACAGAATGTTTCCAGAATCCCCAAACTGAGCATGCCAGCAGGATATCAGCAGGAGCTGACAGAGTGAAGGAAGTTAATTTAAGACTGAAGTGTTGAAGAACTATTTGTAAATTCTTGTGTCCATTTTCTTTCAATGCCACAAATTGTGTCAGTTCATCAAACCACAGGAGAATTCTCCTGTGGTTCTCCCTGGTGGACTTTACTTTAGGCCATCTCATGAAGCAGAGTTAGTCTATCTTCCTGATTGTTGTAAGGGGGAAATAAGCTGCACATACTCTGTTCAGAGCTGAGATTGCTTCCCACTCAGTTCCCTCTAGTTCTGTGGGAAAGAGCATGGCCCATCACAGGTAAGATTCCCTGAGAAACCCAGAATTACAAGTTTCCATGGGCTTGTTCAAAGGGTTACCAGAATTTATTAAAAACATCTGGGAACATTTGGCAGTAGGAAGACAAAAGATTTAATTGAATACAAGATGAAGCTGTCTTTTTCTGAGCTGAATTTCTAGAGTTCATTTCACGGACTTATTGTGGGCAATGCCTGTGAAACAATGCTGTGCTTTGTGCTCTGTGAGGGAAGCAAAGTCCCTGCTACTTTCTGCTTGGTAGCCCTTGGCCTCTTCCTGCAGGAGGCTGCAGCTCTGAGTTCCTATGGAACAAACATTCAGCCCGCTGTGACAGCTGGTTCAGTGGTTGTCACTGTGTGTGAATAACCTCTGTAACTGTGGGTAAGACAAGGAAAATATCTCTCTTGTTTTTAAAAAGATATATCCATTAGATTCATATAGATATAACTTGATACATTCCTTATATTCCTCTTCTCTTTCTCATCCCAGCACTACTGTCATAATGAATTGAGGCAGTTGAGAAAATAAGATACTGATATCAGTCAGCCACCGTTTTTTGTAAGTTTTGTGTAGGGGTTAAAATTTTTGTATACAAGTTTGTGCCTTTAGTGTTATTGAGACACCTAACCAAAATCCCAAAGGAGCTTTTACACAGAATCCAACGGATTCAAATCCAGTGGATTTGTTCTACCAAGTTTGTTTTGTTTCATGTGCATCTCCTGAAAACCCCTGGTTTTTATTAGCTTCCTATTTCTTGCCAATGGGAGTCCAGAGAGAGGTGCTAGTACATGTCAGAGCATCCATCTGTCTGTTACTAGTGAGTGTTTTAGTTTGTACTTTCTTTTCTTGAATATTTGCAGTTATTTGATGTCTCCTCGTAAATAACTAAGCTATGCTGAGAAAATTAGTCATAACACAAGGGGAGAGTAATTTACACACTATTTTTAGCCATTATCATTAACAAGAAATGCTAAGAGTGTTCTAAAAGTGTTTTCTCTTAGTATTCATTACTATCAGAAATTAATTTCAAATAGACAAGAAGATGTCTGAATCTAAATATAATCTCAGAATTGGTGTTAAAGAACTAAGATGTTACTACTTGATTTAATGGCAAATTCATTTGGAATTTTACTGTGAGACTTCTAAATTATTCAAGCACCAAATTGACTTTTTAATTTTTTATATTTTTTAAATTATTTTTAAAGGATTTTTTCCCCTTTCTGTTTAGAAACATTTGAGATAGGATGGGAGAAACAACCCTGTTCTCTTTTTAATTCAGGGCACAAGAAGTTTACTAGAAATTTGATAGATGAAAGACATGAAATTATACATTCTACCCTCACCTTTCTTAGGTATTTTATAGATGGAGAGGTGATGATTCAAACTAAAAGCCCTCAAACAGAATATTTCATGTGTCCAAGGCCAGACTTTAGGTAAAGTTTGAAGTTCCTACTTTGAATGGGGAAAATGTAGTGGCTTATTATGCTGAGTCTTGTCCCAGGATAATTTAGGAGCTGTTACACTCTGCAGAAAATCAGATAAGAAACTGGGAAGAAGTGTCGAGATTAAATTTTTGATACTGTAGAGTTTAAGAGTTTTTAAGACACTTTTCCCAAGTGTGTTGTGCCCTTCTGTTGCAGTGACTGCAAGTTTCTGGTATATTTGCCAGAGCATCAGGGACCACAGTGGCATTTCCTGGGTTTTGAAATGGGAGCAGGATAAAAACAAGGAAGCTTGACTGAATAGAAAGTAAATAGGTGATGTCTCTGCAGGCAGTACAGAGACTATGTTAAAATGCTGTCCTGGAGCTATGATGTCTTTACCTTTTTAAAAGGTTAAGAACTTAGTGTAATTAAACATCAGGGAGGGGGAGTTGTTAGAAGGCATCCTTCAAAAACCCATAATTGTTCTCATGTGAGGAAAGCATAGGAAGGGTGTAAACTTTGGCACTTTAAAGGCTAAAGAGTGATCTCATCCTGGACATTCTTGTCTACATGTGGGTTTTTTTCCCCTCCTGACTTGGTACTGCCTTGTAGTTATATGTGTATATGCTTGACTGATTCAGTTAGTTTTGTTGCCGTTGTATCTATAAATGAGGCCCCATTTTTCAGAGGAGGGAGACAGAAGAGCAAGAGTGATTCCTGCAATCAGGGGTTGTCTGGGTTTTTAGGTCTGTTTCTTTCAGTTGTATTGCTAAAGTGTGATTTTTTTTTTTTTGCACATATTTTTAATCTGTATTTTATTTCAGTTTATCAAGAAGTTTTACAATGAAACCTGGGAGAGGAGGTATGGCTTCTCAGTGGATGAAAGCACACTGACACTCCTCTGGTCCATAACCGTTTCTATTTTTGCCATCGGTGGCCTTGTGGGTGCCATTATTGTTACCCCAATTGTGAAGTTCTTTGGAAGGTAAGTGTTTTGGAAAACTTGCATTTTCTAAAGTAGTTTCTCGCTTAGTCTGTCTAGAAGGTTTTACTTTTACTAAAAAACCCAAAAAAACCTCTTTAAATTCTGAAAACTTACTGTGCATCATTTGAGTGACAGAAGCCATTTGCTCTGAACGGGCAGTGGGTTGAGATGTCAAGGAGTGTGACTTGTCAAGCGTGCCAAAGGCAAATACCATAAAACACAAATGATTTCACTAAGGACTGGCAGAATATTGTTTCACGAGTCTACTGAGTACCTTACTGTAAACAAAAAAAGCTATCAACATATCTCATTTGCTATTTAACAGCATTTGCTGTCATATGGTAATAAAAATTTACTCTTTTTTCAATACCTGTGTCTACTTAAAATACAGTTTGAAGAACTACACTAGGATGAAGTTCATGTGTGGCCTTCCCCAAGAATGGGATAAGCCTTTGCAGTATTTGACCAAGTCTTGACCACAGAGAATATGAGTGTTTTAGGAATATTTGTGTTGATGTGTGTTTGCATTTTTGCTGCAGGTACTAACTAGGTATTTCTGTCAAATTTTTGTGTTATACAGTCTTTCAAATAGAAATTTAAAATTTATAATTTATCTATATTTAGAAGAGCATGGAAACCACCCCCCACACAGATACAATTGTAGCATTCATCATAACTGCTGATTTGGATTTTTCTTAATTGTAAATTCAATATTATTTGATATCTTTTAGTCAGTTAAATCACAGGAGAACACCATCATGGAGGCTCAAATATAAGTGCAAACCTCCGATGTTCTTACTTTCCTGTTTTACATTTTGGCTATTTCCATTAGATTACACTTTCCTAGGTCTGTTTCTCATTCTCCCAGTTTGTCTATATGCAATTTTTCGTCTCAAAGAATGTATTTTTTGTCTCAAAGAGTGTATTTTCAGGCTCTTCCATTTCATATTTTCAGCAAGTCAGTATTCTTAGCTGTTACCCATTCTTCGGGAGTTTATTTTGTCACTTTAGTACTTGATTTTCAATTTTTAAATATTTTCCATATTTACATTATCTATTTTTCTTAGGTTTTCAATTTCTTCTATCAAATCATACATTTGGCTTTAACACACTTGTTGGAAATATGAAACTGTGCCTGACTCAGACTGATTAATACTCAGAATATTGTTGAGTCTTTATTAAAATGAAGTGAAGTAAAAGTGGGTTAACAGAAGGCTAGAGTTTTCAGTGAAGAGTAGAACAGCTGTGTGTGCAGGTTTGTTAAAGTGGTGGCTGATCTCCATCGTAGATAGACCACTTCTATTGAAGCTGCTCAGGTTTCCAGGGCAGACTTTTACACTTGCAGACTCTGCCCCTGTTTATTATGTTTGTCTCCATTAATGCATGAAAGCAGCTCTGTTACAGATACAGTGGGTGGGTGCTGGAGCAGAGATGGGAAGGGGCTGTGAGGATAAAGGTTGCTTACCAAAAAGTGGTTCTTGAGCTTGCTGCTCACACTGCAGTGTGTTTGTCTGGCCTAGGAACCCAGACTGACACGTCATTATGGTAACTGAGGAGTTACACAGTGAAATGTTGACAGAACAATAAAATACTGTGCTGTTAAATTGCTCAAGTGTAGGTTGGAGAGTTGTATGTATCATGAAGCTGAGCTCCACTTACACTGACACAGAATAATGAGCTAAGGGGGATTAAAAGCGCTAGTCAGACATAATGTATGACTTTAAAAGAACAATTTTGAATCATATTGCTGTAAGGTTAAAAACATAAATTCCAAATTACTGGATTCCTAGGCCCTATTTGCTTCGAGAGACATGTAATTTTTTGAAATGGAACCTTCATCCACATAAACATAATTCCCAAGTTCAGGTTTGACTTTGACACTTTGTAATTTAAATTCTTCTCTTCTAATGAAGAGGGTCTGCTGTTGTTTATCCTGAGCATCCAGACCAACATCCTCAAGGGATTGTTTAGGTCACTTCTAGGGAGACATATTAGGGTGAGCATCCCAACAGGCTCCTCTCCTTCTTCCTGGTACCACAGGCAGTGGTCACACTCAGCACACACCTTCAGTGAGAGAAAGGACAGTGCAAGGGGCCAGGGTAGTGTGCAGTGACTTCTCTGTGCCATTCCTTGCTCCTCACTCCTGCTGTGCTCCAGTGTGGGTCCCCATGGAACACAGACCCTCTGGGGATGGATCATCCTCTCCTCCACTGATCTTGGTACACCCTCACTCCATCTCCCCACAGAAGCCACCCCTGCAGCCCCAACTCTTCCAAAACCTTGCCACAGACACTACTTTCCCCAGCGACACCCTAAATAGAGTGTTCTCTTGTTCTCATTTCCTTTTCAGCTGGCCAAAGTCTGTTTCTATCGTGCTTAGTCAGGCTGTGCTTTTCTCAGCTGTGTTGTATAAGGGAGTGCTGGCCAACGTTTTCTCAAAAAATATGTATTTTACAGTTTTGTTTTAAATTAAAAGAGAAAAAGGCTATATCTTCAGTAGTTTTGTTTTAAATTAAAAGAGAAAAAATATATATCTTCAGATTAATGTATAAGACTAGTTCGACCTGAATGAACATTTTCTTTCCATTTTTGTCATTATTTGTATCACTTCATTCATCTCAGAGTGTATAGCCATCTGAAAAATCTATTCCAAATAATACAGTCATGTAGTCACACTCAGTAGTCACTTTGACAGTTGTGTTGTGTAGATTTTTAAATGAATTCTATCTCATTTTTCAATCTTCAAGCCATGTTATTCATTCAGTGTTCAAAACTCACAAGAAAGCAGGAACAGTAATTAAAAATACAAGTGTTAAAAATATTTCCTTTCAAAAATATATGCATCTGTTGTGAGAAGTTGGGCGACTTTTTCAATGGATGTGAAATTTCCAGTTGATGCTTACATGTTGAAAAAAATTAGAACTGGTGGGACAGTTTGTCACCTGCTCTAGAAGGGAAAGGGGTAGACAGCCTTCCTGGTCAGTCCTTTTTAATTATTCCCTCAAACTTGAGCAGAAAGTTCTGAAAGATGAAAACTAAAAGGTATTAAGCTGTTGGCAAATGAGAAATTTAGGTGTTTTGAAAACTTAAAAATGTATTTCTGTGATTTTTGTTTATACTTTTTAACAAAGTAGTAATTTGCCATAAAGAGTATTTCTTTTATTTGAAAAAAACCCCTAATGTTTTGTTTAACTGTTATAGAATGAAATGATTTTAAATGTGGGGAAGAAATATGCAAACCTGTATTTTGGTTAATTCCAACAATTTTTTTTGGGAAAGGGTTGATTTTTATTATTTGAATAAGCCCAAATGTTTTTCCTAACCCTACAATTAGGAAGCAATTTTCCTCAATGTATGATTTTAATATTGAGAATTTAAGGACGAATTATGATGACATAGATGATGTCACAGTTGGGAAGTTCTTAAAGTGTCAAAAGACTGTATGTAACATTAAAATGCCTGTAGCTATATCAGCTAATTGCTATTTGAAATATATTCTTTGGGTTCTCCATACAGACATCTATCCAGAGTATGCCTACTTATATTCATGTACAGAGCCTCAGGCCTGGCACTTGGGTTTTTAGGATACATAAGTTGGCTCCTTGCTGTGCTTTTTAAGTACAGTTCTAGTTATCTATGTTATCTATGTTCTTTTAAATTGTGATATAGGTTTGAAACCGTATCCACATGGGTATAGTGCTGTTTTTCGGAACCCTACAGAGAGGCAGTGTTGTTAGGCATTTCTATTTATAGATATTTAAGAATAATAAGCGTAGTGTGTCTCTAATATAACTGGATTTAACTGCCATGATGCTGTTTCTACCTAAGCCATCTTTGCCTTTCAGGAAATGCACACTGGTGCTCAATAACGTGTTTGCAGTGGCAGCTGCATTGTTGATGTCCCTAGCCCTGCTGGCAGGGTCGTTTGAGATGCTCATTCTGGGCCGTGTTATCATGGGTGTTGATGCAGGTAAGCTTTGGTCACACTCCACGTGTCTGAAACGCTTGTGCCGTGCACACACTTTCTCCTCTTCCCTGGTTAGAATTTATTTAACGTCAAAGAGATATTATGGAGACTAACTGTAGTAACTAACTACACTGATTTCATTGGGAAAAAATGGCACACTAAGGGCTGGAGGATCTGATGTTTGGAGGAGACACTGGGATGGATGCTCATCGCTGCTAACAACGCTGGTTGTTTCACCACTTTTCCTCTTCCAGCCGTGGTAGAGTGTGTTTGTTTCCATGCCATGAAAATCCCTTGACTAGGAGAGTTCATTCTGTTTATTAAAACTGCTTTTTGCTGTGTTTAGAAGTCGTTGGATCCCATGCTAATACCTGCAGGACTAGGGGAGGTTTGGTACCTCAGCAATTGTTCCTAGTAATATGGTTTTCCCAGTTTGAAAGTAAATCATGGAGGCACTGCAGGCAAAATAATCGTGGAGCTAGAAGGAAGGGTTTCTGCTAATTTTTATCTCAGATTACCAACAAGCAACCAAATTTCTGGAGCTGTGCAAACGTTGCCATTGTACTGACCAGGGTCATGCATTTGTTTGTTCTGTTCCTGGCTTTAAGCAGCATTCCAACTCTTATTTTATGCCTATTATGAAGAGTTCGTTGCAGCTAAAAGCCTGTATTGAGAGGAACATCTGCTAATACTGTTTACAGTAAAAATACTTCATCTGACAATGCCTGTTCTGCCTGACTGATGCACTGAGCTTTTTTTCCCCTTACCTGCACCAGTGTTAACATGATTTTGCTTGCTTTGGGATGAGCAAATTTAAAACATATAATCTGTTCTCCTGGAGATTCTCATGTCTGAGTAACCTTTGATGCTCCACATCAAAAAGCAGCCTACACACATTACTGTAGATCTGTAACAGATAATCAATTCCATAGTTATTAAATGGTGTGAGAGTAATTAGACATGCAGGGAAAATAATACATGTTATATATGGATAAATATAATTCTGTTCCTTACATATTTTTATGCCACTCTTGTGAGCAGATTATCACTCAGGCTCCTTTCAACAGAAATTTGTTGCATACCTGGCGTAATAAAAATGTTTTGACTTATATATTGGGTTTTATTCTTCCTTTGTAGGCATTTCCTTAAGTGCCCTCCCCATGTATTTGAGTGAAATATCTCCTAAGGAAATCCGTGGTTCGTTGGGTCAGGTCACAGCGATTTTCATTTGTATTGGCGTTTTCACTGGTCAAGTTTTGGGGCTGCCAGAAATATTTGGGCAAGTAAGTATTTAACAGATCTTTTCTATCAAAAAGCACAAGCATGCTCCATGTCTTCTAAAAGCACGTACTAAATGCATGACTAAGATGTGGCCAGCAGTTTCAACAGCTTAAGTGGCTTGTGTGTGTCCATATGCAGCTCTTCTTCTTCCCCTTTCTTGATGTACATCTATTTTTGCTGGTTTTCAGTTTCTTTGGGCACCACAGAAATGCTTAAGAGTTTTTATAATTTTGATCTCTAATTTTTCAATGTGATATAGAGCTGGAAAAGGTTTGGTTAGAGTTATTATGAGAACCTGAATAGGAAGACTCTTGCTTGGTGATTGTAGTGTTCTTTTTAGTGGAATCCTTACTTGTTCTGCTTTTAGACTAAGTGATAGAAGAGCAGAGTTAACACACACCTTTCTGGAAAGATTATCTATTCAGATAAGAGGTTGTCTTGCGGTCGTAGGCTGAGATTTACGTGGTGGCCACTGGATGTCATCATTACTCTGAATAAATGAACTCAAGTTTTGTTCAGGCTGGCAATTGGAAATAGAGAATCACACAACAGGTAAGGTTGGAAGGAACCAGAGTGGTCACCTGATCCGACCAGGAGCTTTCCCTTCGCAGATGAATCTTCAAGGCAGTGTGGAGGAAAGGCCTGCAGCAATCCTCTGACAGTCAAACTTGAACACAGAATCCATTCTGACAGCCAGAAAAAGTAGTAAGGATTTGGAAAATGAGAGGACCTTGTCCTTCTCTGTCCATCCAAAGGCAACTGCTTTGTAAATACCTGATACCATCCTCCCTGACACTTTTATTTTTGCCTGACCAGCTTTCTTATTCTATCCCTTTATTCTGTTCAGCTCTCCTGAAGGCAAATTGATTCAATTTACCTTCTATTGAAGGATAGATTTCTTCCCTGCCCGTGCAAAGCAACAGATTATAGGAAAAAACTCAAAATGGCTTTTATTGTGTGGCTTCTACAGATGTCCCTTCTCTTGGCTTGGAAGCAGGTCTATTACAAATGAGTGTACGAAATTTCAAGAAGCCAATTCAATTGCTTAGAATATGGCAGCCCTTATGTAGCAGCAGTTTTTTTGAATTTGGGTTTTTGAAAGATGCATACACTTTTAAAGGTAAAGTGTCACGCAAATTCTTATTCCTTGATTTCAACTAATTCTTGCTGGTTTTATTTCTCTTCTTGCTTTCCTTTCATCACTGTTGTTGTTGCTACCAAATTATGAAGGTAGTGTTTCTGCTTCTACATCCTGCTTTAATGTGAAGTTAATTAATATCACACCATGAAAGACAACATTAATTTATGTAAGAAGAAATATGCTTTATCTGTAGAATTAGATTTTTCAGGATAGTTAACATCAGCATGTAAAAGAAGCAAAGTTTTGGCTGATATGGATTACCATATTTCCAGCCAAGTTATTAGAGGCAGCTTGAATATTCTAGTTGAATACATAGGAAGATGTTTTTCTTTTAATTTCTCTTGGTTTCAGTCATGCCAGGACTTTTTTCCTAGGTTTGTGGCGTTCCATTGAAGCTCCTTCAGTGAGAGGTAGTTTTTATTTTGCTACTCTGTAGTTGTTTGTTTCATATCAGAATTTGTTGTAAATAATACCAGTTACAAACATTTCTGTCATGGTTTCATAAGTTTTCTGCTGAAATCTGTCACATGTCTATTACTTGTAAATTGAGCAATTATCTAAGAGGTTATTAACCATAATATCTAAGCATTGACGGTTTTGAAGAAAGGAGAGGCAAAAACAGAGATGAGTGTCTTGCTGGAAAAGACTCTTTGAAAAAGGGCTGGACAATAAAGAAGTATGGCTGAGGTCCCTCTGGTAAGAGGAGGCAGCAGCAACATTGCTTGTGTGGCCAAGTAAACAGAGAGAAGGGAGAGGAACTGGCTGCACCTTGTTAACATGAGAAAGATGGAATAGAGTGGCTTAATCTCAAAGACAATATGGCTACAAGAATGGGTCTTTATAAATATTGTGTGAATAATTGCATGCTGAAATTCGTCAGAGTGGTGTTTGGAACAGACTCCCGGCTGAAGTAGCTTGAGCAGAAAATTTAAATTTTAAATTGGAGCTTGATGCATTTATGTGGATTATATGAGGTTGTTGCCTTCAGTGGTTCTGTAGATGTCTCTCCACAAAAAAGGGAAATGTTTATGTTGGCTGTGGGACATAGTGTTAACAAGCATTTATTAACAACCTAAGTGATGATTTCCTGTTATCAAATGCAAAAGTGGCCCTTTAAATATGAAATTGTGATAAAAATAGCTCTAAAGCGATGAGTATTACTTGAGGCAATTTAAAAGTCCTTAGTACTTTTTGTATCAAGTAGGTTAAATGGCCCTAAATAGATTTTTTAGCAATCTTTCATTTGTCAAGATGGGTCGAGGTGTGGGCAGCCCCGGGTGCAGTGCTGAGGGGCAGTGCTCACCTCTGGCTGGATTACTGGATTGAGGCTTGTTGGCTCTTTCCTATTCCTTCAATTTTCCCAAGCTTTCTACTGGAAGTGCTGAGAATTGACAGTCTTCTCATTTCCTTCTAATACCTTTTCATGCCAGTTTTGTCAGCTTATTCTCATTATTCTTTTGATCAATTATATTTTATTCCTTAGTCCCTTTCTGTTTCTTTTCTTTTTCACCACCTACTACAGTGTGCTTCCTTTCTCCTCCCCCCATCACTTGTGATCTTTGTGTTTCAGGTTAAACCTCCTCTACTAACACAAGCTCTTTAATCTCTTTCTCACCCTGTAAGCCATTCTCTCAAATAATTCTTGGTTTAAGTTTGAACCAAGGAGAACAAGATTATACAGCTAACCCAGCAGAAATTATACTTTAAAAAATAGAATTATATTAAATATTTCCTGGTTTTCCTGGAAGTGTTTTGTCTAAAGTATTGCAGAAATGCATTTAATTCTTTCCTGTGTCCTGCCATATTGACATGAACTAGACAAATATGACTATATCCAATTTTTAAATTATAGTATAAAGGAGAAAATACAACTAAAAATTTACAGTCTAATAAAGATTATAGCACCTAAATAGAGGCAATTTTTTTTTATTCTGAATATATAGAATTTTATTGTATTTGTCTCCAAAGGTACTAATTTTAGCATGTGCTCCTTCAATATGCAGTGCATTCCAAGAGATTATTTGAAGGAGAAAAGCTGCAGTTGTGACAACAGTCCTCTGCTGTGATGACTTGATAATCTTACTTGCTTTCCACAGTCCTAATTGCCTCCCATCCAACAAATCACAGCAATACTTTCTATTTAAGATTCTGATTCTTATATCTCATAACCATGAGAAAACCTATCTGCAATGTCTCCACTGAGGTTTGGGAAATTCCACCATGGTAAAGCTGGATGGTGATCAGGGTACAGAGCACAACTACTTCATGTGCTGGTGACCTGGTTCTCCCCAGCACCCCAGCTGCTGAGAGCTGTGTGCTTATTTTCACATGTTGACATCTTGTGTTCTGTAAGCCAGAGTCCTTAATTCTTCAGAAAGCCATGGCATCTGTAGATGACAACTCAGTACAGGCCCACAGATGTGCAATGATGTTATCTGCTGTAATGTGGGCACTGAATTATTGCTGCTGGCTACATGATTATTTAATTCAGGCCGTTTTTGGTTGTACAGCATGTACAGCTTTCCGTATATCTGACCGAAGGAAAAAAACAGATAATAAGATAAGGACAAACTATCTTAGAGCTGTCACTTCTTCAAACACTGCCCTTCAGGTATTTCCGTTCTCTCTGTTTCTGTGATTCTGCAGTTGAATCACCCAGCCTATTTTTCCTGACAGATTGTTGCTGCAAAGTAAAGGCCATTGCACTGTCAACTTCAGTTTGGAAAGTTCAAATTTACACTTACACTCTGGGGGGAGTATTGTCTGGCCTGATTCTGGCATGTTCCGTGTGACTTTAGGTATCTCTCTAGCTAACTCATCTTGTTCCTCCTGCATGGAATGTCCTGCTCCACAGGATGCTCTTGCATCCTTAGCATGCTAACATCTTCTAAACACTGGAAACCATCAGACTGCCTGTTCTATGGCTTCATTTTGTTAATGAAGGTGGGCTTTAATCTTCCCTTAAATTATAGAGGATTTAGTTTCTGAATTTGCAGTAGTCACAGTGTTCTGTGACTACACAGTCACAGTATTTTCAATATACATTGAGCTTCAGTATCTCTTTCATTTGTGTATCAATACAAGAGAGAAGAAATATTTCAGAGTGTGTGTATTTATTCAGGACAGGTAAAGCTGAACCGGTTGCTGTTGCCATGCTTTGCTCAGCCCTCTGCTTTGAGCCCCTTCTCCTGTGTGTGGCATGTCAGGCTTTGCCAAGCTGCAGTTGTTTTCCCTGGAGCTGGCCCTGGTGGCTGGCCAGGTCTGGATGCTTCTCTGATTGAACAGCTCCTTGCCAGTGGTACGTCAATGGACACATTGAAAATTTTTGTTTGTTTGTTTACTTCTGCAACCCTCCTTTATAAATTTCAAGTGTTTCTAGATCATGCACCCAGGAGCTTGTCTAACTACATGATGGTGTTTTTTCCTAGTGTATGTTACCCTAAAAACTTTGCTTTGCTTTCATCCTAAAGCTCACCAGAGGAACACTTTCTGAATGAATCCTATCACTGTGCTAGTGTTTCAATGGAAAAAGAAATAGACTAAACAAAAAAAATGTAAAAGTCCTGATTTGTCCATCTCTTTAATGTTGCAAGTAGAGTAGGTTTGGTCATTTTGGTTTAAAAATAATGTAATCAAGCAGTACAAGGTACAGAAGTGAGCAGCAATGGTCAGATTTGGCTTCTTGAGGAGAAAAGTCGGGGCTAAAGAGCTCCTATGGGTAATCCCATATTGGGGAAACACTCAAAGTATGAGTGCACCAGACACAAAGTGCACCAGAGAAGGTTTAGAATGCATCTTGAAGTGACATGCTGTCTTTTCTAGACTCTTCTCAATCTTTCTTTGAAAGCATTTGGAATTTATTGCAAACCTCTTGTGTACACTGTAAGGGTTAAAATCTTTATTAATTGGATGTTGTCTTTGTCATAGAAGACACATGAATTTGTCTAATTAAACTTTTTTGATGGTTTTTAGCAGCTTTAATGCATATTTGGCTAGACAACACGTGTTTTTAAAAAGGTATTAACTGGAGATAAGTTTGTGACACATGATGACATTGGCCAAACTGTCCTCCCCACAACTAACTATTTTAGCAAAGAAATTATACTACTGATACAAATAGCAATATCAATTTCTGCAGCAAATTGAGCTAGATCTGGAAAAGAACCAACGAACTCCATAGAGACTGTACTTTATGTCTAGTAAGAAAACATCTCTGGGATGAGTCCCTTTCAAGTTAGTTTTTTACACAAGTGAACCTTGCTGAGGAACAGTTGTGATAAAACTAAAAACTTCTGTAGATGCTGTGTTAAACTCTAGTTTTCTTTACTAGGCCTCTTAAAAATAATGTATTTGATGTAATAGATAACTGTGTATTTAGGAGAGATTATATAGGAATTTTTCATTTTGCTCTACCAAGGTCTTTTAAGAGTACTCCTTCTCTTGCACAAAAATAGACAGTGATGGAATAGGTTGTACAGCCTGTGTAGTTGAAGGCTGTTCTGAAAATAAGCTTTGATTTTACTTGTCAAACCTTCATTTTCAGCTTGATTTTTCCTTTGTTTTTCTTTTTGTTAACTGATCCTTCTTCCTAAGACTCTTGACTCAGATTCAAGGATTCCTTAAAAACTGTCAGTAAATTATAGATGAGTAGAGAAAGAAATTCCAAATCAGTCTGGGGACCTGAAGTGTGCAGGTGGACACCAATGGCAAAATGGTTTGTTGGAGATGCTCTTGAAACAAATCTGACACATCAGCATGATAACACAAAGTATGATCTACCAGTTTCTTAATATTTTTCTGTGAGCTCTTTTGTTCTGTATGTTTATCTTGTCCTTGAGCCATGATAGTGACTATATTTAAAGATATTATTCTTTAAAATACAAGTGAGAATTTCAGAGTATAGAACAGAGAGCTCTTGTGGCAATAAGAGAGGTGAACTCTTGCAGCTTCACCCAGAGTGTTGGAAATTGAAGCAGCTAATGCCTTATGCTGTCTACAGAATACAAAAAGGTGTTTTTACTTTCCATTAGAGTAGAACAAATGCTTCCACCACTTTAGCATTTTCCAGGATCACTTGAAACCCTAAAGTGTCCTGTTTGTAATAATTTCAAACATCTGCCTACGTAGAATAAAAAATCTCATAACATCTTCAGTCTGCCTAGTTATATTCCAAAAATACAGTGAGCTGAAATGAAGTCTGGTTTGGAAGCCAATAACTGGTGGTGTAGCCCAGAGTTCCAATCCTGTTCAATATCTTCATTAATGACCTGGATGATGCTGGAGCTGTTTGATTCTGTAGAAGCATGCTGCTTTGTGGAGTCTTTTTTAGTATGTACATTGCTAGTTCTTAATGAGTTCTCAAGGGCAAAGGTTAGTGCAGGACTTGGGAAAGATAACATGGGAATTTTTTCTCATCAGCTCTGGTTCCCAGTTTTGGAGGGTTTTGTTCAGGATTTATCTAGGTTTAGAGCAAGAGTTTGAGGAGGTGGTCTCATAGTACTCCTGGAAAACATTCTGCTATTGAGCCAGGCTTGCAAAAGGTGACTCTAAGTTACCCTGGTCCCTACCAGTTCACTGGACTGCTGAGTTTGTACAGCATTTCTTAAAAACACAGAAGCAAAACTGCTTTATATTCATGTAGTAAAATGCAAAACTCTGTATGAAAAGCTAAAGCCTTCCCTGAAGAGTGTTTTAAGACTTCTGCTTAGGATGCAGGAGACACACTGGTGCTTATAAGTGGCTGCTCAAATCATTAAGGGGATGATATCACTAAGAATAACTCAGAGAAACACTTACAGAGAAAGGAATTTCAGGAAGAAATTTCAGGAAGA
>VZSR01003371.1:10851822-10940327 GCA_013398615.1 Brachypodius melanocephalos | reverse complement strand
AGCAAAAGAAGGCAAAAAATGTTTCAGTGCTCATTCAGATAGTCACTGATTTCAGCAGGTGTTTGATATCTGCCTGCACTTACTGCAAACTGCTAGACAGACACACCAATCAAGAATTCCTTGAGGCAGTGATTTTGAAGATGGCAGTCCTTTTTCAAATATTCTCAGTTCTTTTCTTTTCTAGGAATGGCACCTTTCCATCCTCTCTTCACAGTAATGCATAAGGCACAAAGTTCTTACTGTTGAAGCAATTTCCAAATCTTTTATCAAGACACAAGCACTTCAATATAAAAGCTGTGAGTTGCTGATCAGGGACATGGAGGTCAACTCACCCAAGGGTTTTTTGATCCCCTGAAGGGAAGATGCTGTGCAGGCACCAGGCACAGCCTTGGTGGTGCTGATAAAAGTACAGAAATGCTGCCAGGACCCTCTGGGTTGTTGCATATTCATGGTTCAGTAGGACCCGAGGGAAAAGGTCTACTCTGTTATATCAGCCCAGCTGGGGAAATGTGGTGTGTGTTGATGTATTTCTAATGGAGATATTAAGTGAGGTACTTTGTTTATATCTATTGTGGTTCAGCTGAGATTATGTATTTACTGGAGATTATAAATCAATTTGTTATTGGTTCCCCGAGACAGACACAACGGTATTTATTCATCCCTTTTCTGTACAGAACTCATTAAGTAATGCATAGAAAAACAGCTGTGTGTCTTCATATTTGCAAATGAGTTTCAGTCCATTAAGGTTGTGCTGTGAGGCTTCAATTCCCAAAGTTTTAACTACATATGGTTGATGGGCCATATGTAATATTGAAATGTTGCAGTTTTGCATTTGGGAAAGAGAACATCTTACAGGAGAAGAGTTGTCTGAAAGTGGAAGTGTGGTTATGGAAACAAGAGCATTGTGAAGATAGATATATAATTTAACAATGAACTCAACAATGAACAAAAGACTTAATGGCAGAGCATCTAATGTTGGGATGAAAGTTTATCATCAGTGAGGGCTGCTACTCACAGACAGTGAAACAGTGCTCACCTGACTCTTGAGAAGTTTTCTATGTAGCTGTCCTCTGCTTAATTAAGTCAGCTGGAAAAGCAGTAAACATGCTTTCCTGGAAAGATATCCTTCAACAGGTGTGAAGGAAAGAAACACACCAAAGCCCCATGGAGTCTGATAGCAATTTCTTATAATTATCTCCTTATTCACTGAAACATAGTTAACACATGTAACTAAACTTAGAGCATTTGTTTACACTCATATTTAAAATATGGCTTTCTGCTATTTACCAGACTTTAGAAGGTGAGATTTTCACTTACTGTAGCTGACCAAATAACAAATAGTGTTGGTCTATAAAACTCATGTTACCCTGTGTAAGGTGGACTCTGCTTCAGATGTTTAGGAGCAAGTGAGCATTCCAAATTTGCCTGTTTCCTCAGTGCTTGAGTATTTGATAATATTTACAAATCTATTATTAAGCAATAACTCTAAAACAATTTGACCTGTGATTTCCTTCCAAGTGTTTCACACAGTGGGGAGATAACCACCACTTAAATGTTTTTGAAGGTTCTTATGTTTCAAGATTAACACTTCAGTTTTACTTTCTATTATACATTGTAAAACTACCCATTATTGCAAATTCATGTCCTAATATGAAAATTTGTCCTTTACAAATTAGGTATTAATGCCATGGTAAGTTGTTTAAGCACTGTAAGATAGCATACAGTCATCATATTGAGTAAGAGGGTGTGTTTTCTACTCTTGAGTGTCTTTGCTTCTGAAACTGCTGGTAAAAGGAAAAAAATGGGAGGTATATTCTTGATTAGTATTTTGATGGACTTTTAAAAACTTGAAGTAAATGTCAAAATAAAGTGAATTGGGTTTTATTTCTTTAAAATCCAAATCAGATTTGTTGTCATTAAAAAAAAAAAAAAGTTAAGATTGAATATTCAAGCATTACAGTTGTTTTTAAAACAGCAACTGTGTTTTGGGCATTTTTATGTTTATTTTTATCTTAACCTTGATATACCTTAGTCTAACTTTCATAACTTCAGTTTGGCAAAATATAATAATGTAAAAAACGATTTGCACCTAATGCAATTTCTAGATGCCCTGGAGCATTTTTTTATCTGCCACTGCAGTCTCAAAAGGATGCAGGTCTCTGGAGTTCCATGTGTTGCATCTTCCAGTCCCCCAGGGACATTCTGAGGTACCCAAGGGCACCAGAATGACAGTATGCTCTCATGTTTAAAAAACTGAGTCTCATCTTCCTCAATTATTTTAATTTACTATTTTTATATTTTGTTATTTATGGATGCCAACCTCAGTCTAAATGCATCACTGAAAGGAAGTTCTGGCAGAAACTTTGCCTAGCTCCAGCATACCTCTAATATTTCTTCCTCAAGAAGCTTGAGTGTATATGCTGGCTGCTGATAATAATCCCATGTGAAAGCTTTCCATTTCCCATTGCTTTTCTCTGAAATTTTTACTTGGAGATGAATAAGAAATGAAGACAAATTATGCCATATAAGTGTGCAGTAAAAAGTTAGTCATTACTCCAATAAAATTTGGACAAAAAACCATCTGGGGAACTTGTAACATACTTTAATTCTCCCTCTCAGTGTGTGCATGATCTAACACGCCATTTAGTGAAGAGAAAATCATGGGACTCAGACACCAGACACTTTCAAAACTGTTTTAAGTTCTCCTCTAAAGGACATTTACTCAGTAACAAAAATCTCCTGCTGATTTCTGTGAATTTTACATCTGATTTGTACAGCCTTAAGTCTGGTGACTTTCTGTACTGATTATTACCTGGGAAGATACTGATACTTGAGTAACCTTCTTGTCAGAGCTATAGCTGTAGTAATGACCTGTGAAAATACACATCTGGGTGCAGCACAGAGGTGAAATACACATATTATTTGAGCTGCCTCTGTTTTAAACAGGAAGGTAAGCAACTTGTAACTCTATTATTGAAATACATTTTGACAAATTGGGTTACAGAAATGGTCATGCAAAGAGAAAATTGTGTCCAGAAGGAATATAGCTGTGAGATTAACATCTTCTGCAGCCAGAGGAGGTTGTAGAGCAATGTTTGAAGTGGCACAAGGAAGGTAAGAGGGAAGCAGTTGTTCTGCATCTTACTTGAGTAGCTGCTCTGAAGCCTGAGATGTAGAAGTTCTCTTTTCTCAGCTGCCTCATGATCATCACTGCTGTGCCATACCCTTGACTAAAGGAAGAAAAGACAGTTCTCATACTAAGAAATTAGTTCCATCTCAGTGCTTTTTCAGTCCTTGGCCTCAGGCCAGCGTGGTTGTCGTTTACTTTTAGGAGTGTTTTTTGTGGTATGGTAGCAGATTAACAAAGAACTGCTGAACTTGTGCAGTATTCTGGGCTTTGTATGCCCAAGTAACTTTATCCAGTCTGTTCTAAGCATGGATACATTTTTTTTTTTTGCAGAGCAAATGGAATATTTCTGATATGCATTTTTTTGTGCCAAGTCTCTACAAGAAAGGACAAAATTCAATTGGTTGAATATAAGCACATGGTATCATCTTGATGCCCTACGGTACTTAAGATGTCCCTGTGGGGCAGATGTGACACAGAATATCACTTTAGATGTCCCTGTGGGGCAGATGTGACACAGAATATCACAGAGACCTGCATCCTTCTGTAGCTGCAGCAGCAGGCTGAAGCAAGATGCTTCAGGTTATCTAAAAATTAGACTAGATGTAATTCTTTCTGTCTCTGTGTGTGTGATTATATTTTGCCAAATTAAAATTTTAAAAGTCTTCCTGCTTCTTATAGAACATGAAAAAGACGAGACCACCAAATCACTATTTCCTGGATATTTTAAATACCTTGCATTGGATGCCAGAGGCTTTTGTCTCTTTTTTTTCCCCCACGTACAAGATGGGTAAAATATGTCATTTTACACAAGAAAGTTATACAAAAGGTCATTTCTGTTTATAAATTGTTCAGTGCTGTAGTGAACTCATCACAACCCCATCCCCAAGGAATTAATACTTAAATAGTGACTATTTAAGAGAAGCTGGTAAATATACTTGCTCACTGAGAGATCACAGTTCATCCTGTGCACTGAATGCTAAAAAGGGAGAAAGAGTATTTATTTTGATACCATCTCCTGCATCTCCTGTTTCAAGCAGTAGAGGAAGCCCTCGACAGTGCTGTGAGGCAGCATGGTGGATACACAAGGATGCAAAGCAGGGCTGGGGAGTGCCCTGTGCTACCCTATGCCCAGCCTGAGCCTAGGAGAAGGTGTTTGGGGTATGGGCATTTCCCTGTGGCTCTAGAATGGACAGGAGATTGGATATGGGAAGCTTGCCTGGGAGCAGCTGGGGTCAGGATGCTCAATGGGACATGGGGATCTCCACAGCACAGAAACCCTAACTCTCAGAGAGCAAACAAGGAGCCTGACTGTGCAATAGCAATTGATACTGAGTTGGGAATGGGGAGTGGGATCTAGGTCCAGATTATGCATTTAAAATAAATACATCAATAAATAAAATCCATTTCTAAAACTGAAAGAGGAGAGGCTTAGCATAGATGTTAGGAAGAAATGTTTCACTATGAGAATGATGACATCCTTCGCTATGAGAGACACTGACCCAGAGACGCTGTGGATGCCCCAGCCCTGGAAATGTTCAAGGCCAGGCGGGATGGGGCTCTGAGCAACCTGGGATAGTGGAAGGTGTCCCTGCCCATAGTGGGAGTTAGAACAAGATGATCTTTGAGGTTCCTTCAAACCATTTGCACATTTCTTTACTCAGTCTTTTTGATCCTGTTATCCATCTCATACTGTGATATTTACTGGCCACACTAGATCTTTCAAAAAATGGGTGCCCATATCCAAGGCACTACAGCACTTCTTCCCACCTCTGTTGCATGACCTCATTAACAATTCTGCTCTCCCTTTAAAATTTATCTATGTCTATATTGTTAACCTGGTCTGTGTTGAGAGTGTCTTCACATTTTATCAAAATCTTCCTAATTGCTGAGAATGTAACTGGTGCTTAAATAGATTATTGAGTCTGACATGGATGGTTCAGCTGTTAGCAGTGCCTGTTGCCATTTCCCCACCCCACTTTCTTTTCCACCTTTTGATGGTTACAATAAGCTCCATTTTCTGCATTTTACCTGGTAATTTCCTGACACGGCAACATTTTCTTTACTGTATTCCAGTGCACCTTAATCTTGTCTCATTCACAGCTAAATCCATGCCATGCTTTATCTCCCTCCCTTCCTCCCAATCTTCTGTCTCTGCAGCTTTGCACTTTATTACATCAACCTTTGAATTGAGTCTGTGGTTGTCAAACTTGCTCTACTGTTTAACTGTCTTTTGTAAATACATCAAAGCCAGGTTTTTCATGCTCCAGCCTAAGCAAATATCCATAATGTGACAGTTTAAAATGAAAATGTTACCATCTTGACATGTTATCTGTACAAATTCTGAGTGGGTGATGAAATCAGGTCTCCTGTAATTAAAACATTTTATGCTCTTTTAAGTTTTTCCTGAAATAAAATGGGATGTAGTTTTCATTTCTCCCAGCAGTGCCTGTGTGCTTCTCCCTACTGCTGACAATTGAGGTAGAGTGTTTTAAGTGTCTTCTAAGTCACCTACACTGTCTTTTGCCTTTAATTTATTATTGCTTTTGAGCACTGTCCCAATATGTGTCCTGCTCTATTCCTTCTTAAGGAGATTATGAAACCCTCCTTTTCCCTGTTTCTCTTGGTTCTCTTTATAGGGTCTAGTTCAGCCTGATTTCCAGCAATTTTAATGAATCCTTTAAACTTATATTAGTCCTACTATTTCTTTTCTGTAGTGGGAGGAAAGAGTTGAGAGGATATAATGTAAATTAAGAGAAAAGCAAGTAGAACACACACTCCATGACATTGAACAGACATGAAATATTTTGAAATAGATGGAGAAGTTTCCATTGGCTTCAGTGACTTACTGATCAATTCATGCTAAAACGGCAAGTGGGAGCATGTTTATGAGTATTTATGAGAATTTATGAGTTTACCCTAAGGTTTTAGAAGTTAGCATGACAAAAAGTAGAACAAAAATCTTTAATAGAGAGGAAACAAAGGAAACTCAGTGTCTTATGTGGTGAAAATAAAGAGCTTTTCATTATAGTAGCAGGGTTTACTATTTATTGTGAAGGGTAAGTTCTTATTCATAACTTTCTCAAAATAATGCTTTCAAGAAGAGTTATTTGAGATAGATGTGACCAACTTATAAGCCATACACTATAGGTGACCTTAAAAGGAGTGTAAGCTTATTACACAGAAGTCTCTGTAGGTGTGCAGAATGCTAATAATAACAGTATACAAAGAATATTTTTTTTTCCTTTAAGAAGCATCTTTGACATTCTGGGAAAAAAAAACCTACATAAAATATGATGTGCTGATCAAGAGTAAGGTTTTTATCTGGAAGTATTGTCAAAAATTCTAACACCCTATATATTTTTCCTAAGTTATTATTTACAAAACAGTACTCATTTTGATTATGTGATTATTGACTGATTTGAAAGTCTTAACCTTAGTTTTCTGGTCCTTAAAATAAAGTCAAGGCTTATTAGTCTATAAACAGTATTAACCACTTTTGACTCACCTACATTGTATAAAGTTTTCCACTCAAGTGGAAGAAAAAAAGAAAAAAAAGGAATGAATACATAGAGTCTTGAAGCCTTCATGATAATGCAGGCTCTTAGGGTGACTGATTACCTCAAGCTTCAAATTGTTTGAAAAAACACCTTGTCATGTTGTTTTCCCATCCCAGAAGAATTTTTTAAAAACACCTCTCTAACCTAAAAGGGCAAGTGAAAAGTTTGATTAGGAGATACCCCCACCCTTTATTTCTGGAAGTTATTCAGTTACCCGTTTCAGGTTTGAAGTGTGCATTACATCCCATGCCATACAGAACAAGGTGCTTTAAGCCTTGCTGAAGTGAAAGGATGTAAAATAAAAACTGTCAATGGAAAATAGTTTGGGGCTTGGCCCTTGAGTAAGGTGATCTGAGAGGGAAGTGTTCGAACCACTTACTAAGCTTAGGAGGAATATGTCACTCTGGTGGTGGACTCAATACTTTGAATGACGAAAAATTACAGTGTTTCTTATCAAAGGTATGTTTCTTCCAAGTGTCTCTATGGGAGAGCGTTACTGACCCCTGTTTGTATCCATTTGCAGGAATCTCGGTGGCCTTTCTTATTTGTAGCAATCATTGTTCCATCATTGACACAAGCCGTGATTTTGCCTTTTCTTCCCGAAAGTCCGCGGTACCTCCTACTCGAAAAACATAACAGGACCAAGGCAGAAAAAGGTATGATATGTTACTTTTTTGCAATAAAGGGTGTTTTTTGTAAGAATTCAGGCTGGAGATACCTGATTCTGATACCACTCTAGAAGCAGAATATTCTCATAGGAGACACTCTCTTGGCAATAATTTTTCTCACCTTTTTTATTTGTCTCTGTACGCATAAATACAGCTGTAGCTTTGAAGTTTTTATAAATTAAATTCTCCAGCAAGGTAAGTTATATAACATTACACATGGTGATACAGAACTAACCAAGTCATCCTGCTGTTGTGTGCCAGCCACTCTGTGCAGGGTTCATTTGGAAGTAAAATATGGTTTCAGTCATCGTGACTCTCCCTTATCTACAGTTTTTGCACTTTGACTAATAAAACCACAAATTCTGTGGCTGTTTTTTCCCCCCGGTAGTAGACGTGTTTGGTCCTGTGTTCTTTAACTCAATAACACTTGTAGATCTAATAAAAATCCATACATCTGTTTAACTGAAAAATTCCAGTGCTTCCATATTGCTTCAGCTTCAGAGATACAGAATATTTTGTCCTTACTTTAGATTCTAGGTATAAAACTATTTTCTTGCATGATCACTGTTGCTGCATTCTCCATCCCAATAAATTTACTATGATCTCAATACAGCTGAGAGAATGTTAAAATTTTGTTTTAGCTTATTGTAACAACATATGAAAAACAGGATTCTACAAAAAAGGAGAGTGATTATGATACCAAAATATTACATATAAGTGCTTTACAAATTATTCTTAAAAACTTATTTCGAATATGACCTTAAACATTTTCAGTCATGAACTAGTTACTTGCAAAATTACTTGTAAAGTGTGTATCAACACTTGAAATACAAATTTAATAATCTTTTAGCATTAAAGTAGCGCAATTCTATCCAGTTTCTTCTATTTTGAAACTAAACTTGTCTTTTTTTTCTTCTGAAGAGCCCTCTGAAAAAGAAATAATACACTGATGAAGAGACTCCCATGTTGTCTCAAATTGGTGTTGAATGAAGAATGTTATAAATGTTGGAGCCTCAGACTCTTAGAGATACAGTTCAATGCTTTAAAAAAAAAGACCATAAAAGCAACAAGGTTTTGGGAAGAGTTCTTTAGCTTCACAGAGTCAGCAGAGTTTTGAGGAGGCAGAGAACAGCTTTTCCAGGGACCATGAAGGAAAGGGCTGCCCTGCCAGCTGTGTTCAGAGCACCCAGCAGAGGTGCAGGACCCAGCTCGGGTTGGCTCTTGGGTGGAAACTTCTGCAGCACAACAGCTGGGCAGGGAAGAAATGCCTTTGGGAGCCAAGTTTAAGCTGGCTCGTTTCTGCCTGATAAAACTGTAGATATACTTCCAGAGCTACGGCTGGCAAAGAATCTGCATCTGCAATGCTATTGCATAATGTCACACTTGCTATGAGGAACTATTGAAAATCCTGCTACAGTACCTGGAGACCTCAGCACTGACAGGGAAACTGGACCTCTCATAGCTAGAGTTTAAAAATTGTAAAACATGGCAGTAAAATAACACCACTGCCTTGAAATACACACCATTTACCACGGCTGATAATGTGCCAACTGCACGCTGGGATGTTTTCAGCATACATGCTCTGAAAATAATTTGAAATCTAATCCAGAGGCTTTGGAGGTAGGTTTTGGAGTAGAAGGCATCAGGAGAATAGTTGCCTGGGGAAATGAGCTTTAGCTGCTGGCTTGCTGATTACAAGAAGATGGCTTTCATGAGCCACACCAAGGACTGTAAATTTAGATACTCTAACAAAAAAAGATAAAACAGATATAAAAATCTTTTCAAAGTAGCTGCATATGAATATATGGTTTAGATTTTATTAATTGTAAAAGAAAAGACTCAGTTCTGAGGTATGTAACTCATTTTGAGTGTAATCTACAGTGGAATCCAAAAGATAGGAGAGTGAATCAACAATCAAGACAAATCATCTGGATATTTGCATTATCAGCAGAAATGGGGGAGGAAAAGTCTAAGTATTAAGGAGACTGGAGGAGTTGTGATTTATTAAAATGCCCTTCTGCTTGTAAGTCATATAATGACAAAGCAGAATTCTTCATTTTAATGATGACTACAGCAATGCTTTTAAATTATTTGCCTCTTAGCTTAAATCTGCATATTAATATCTGAAATTTGCAACTCTTTCTACTGACTAAATCCCTTTTCTTTCTCTTAATGGATCAAGGCTATTAATGCAAATATATATTTCACTGTGGATTATATCTTGTCAGAGAAATATAAAACTATTATTTGCAAAAGGTCTGCTGTATTTAATGCAGATGACTACGTTAGTCTTTATGAAATACTCTAGAGTATGCATGTATGTCAAAGCTCCTAAAATGGAGCTAACAGCATTAATCTTCCTAATTGTTTTAGAGCAATAATATCCAGTGAGATAATGTAGGTCATTGAGTTTTCTCAAAGTTTTGCCCCTGCTTTTATCCTTTCCTTTTGTTTTCTGTCTCAGGAGAGAACCAGTCTATAACTACCAAAATACAAGCTGTGTCAACCTCTTTTCTGGCAGATGTTTTCAAGGGGCAAATAAGAGACTGAAAGAAGGGGTAGGACCAAAATATGTTGTGTAAACAACGAAAAAATGTGGGTAGAGGTTTAGAGTAGAGAGGCACCATGTGCAAGCCTAAACCACACCAGCAAGAGAGAAGCTGTTCTTTGGGGCACAGGGGCAGCAATGCCTCAGATGAGTGCTGTCTCCTGAGCCCCATTAGCAGGGTTTTACCCAGCTCCCTGCTTTCCCCTCTCCAGCAGTGCAGGCAGTGCACACTGTGGGTGGCAGAGCCCATGGATGGCCGATCGGACACACGGACACCGTGTCTGACCTGCTGCTGTCTGCTGCCAAAAGCAGCACTCACAGATGAGCTTGGCTCATCTTCCTGGAGGTCACCAGCCTGGATCCTCCTCCCTGAGACCCGAAGGAACTGAATGTCTCTCATATTCTTGTCTCACTGCTGAATGTGGGAGAACTGATCTGTGTGTTTGGGGAGAGAGCAGTCCACTGGAACAGCATAATCTGTAAACCTGCTTTGCCCAAGAAACAAAGTCTGGTAATGAAGCAAGGGCAGAATCATCCCAGCTCCTCTTCCAAGTCCCATAACTAATATTCTTCTCATTTCATAAGAATAGAAGGAAAGAAATTGGCTAGAATTTAGCTGGTGTGATCCTTCTTCTTAATCAAGGCCAGACAGCAAAGGAGAAAATGGATATTTAAGTAGTTGAAGAGAAGGACTTTGAAAGGAGATTGTGGACATGAAGAGTGACAGGGATAGAAACTGTAAGAAACAGAAAAACTTGCTGCTATAATTACCTCAGTTTACCACCCAAGTTCTAGGACAGTAAGAGGGGAATTTCACATTAGCTGTCTATTAGTTCCATGCCAAGTGCACCCCTGATCTGTGAGTATCACAATGATGTAATATAAATAAAATCAGTAGTACTGATAAAATTGAACACTTATTACAAGTAACAACATTGGTTATAAACACTTGCAGTTGGAGAGTTGAGGTGTCTTTTTTGAAGTGCACTGTTACAGAGAGGAACCTTGCATTTTCTATGCAGCTACAGTAGCAGGTCATGTAAATCAATAATGGAATTCAGCTGTTATCTCAGCTTGCCAGAGAACAGGAATTTTGTTATGTCTTAAGGGTCAAACAACTTGGATAAAATGTCACAGCAGCATCTGTTGGTGACATACAAAATCTATTCACCTACTATGTTCAGTCATACATTAAAATTCCCATGGTTATGAAAGAAGCATTAGGTATAATGAGAACATAGATTTAAATTTTTGGAAAGATGGATTAGGGGTGACACATTTTCATGTGACAAAAGAGCAAGGCCACCCCTGATTTTAAAAAGCAGGGAGCCAATTTTTTACAAAGCCCTGCAGGAAGCCTACATGGACTGGAGAGCTGTTAAACCCAAAGTTACAACAGGAAAAAGTTACTGCAAATCCAATTATTAAACTAAGTTGTTATGACTGAGAACAAGCACGTATATGATTCATTTTTGTTTCTTTGTGGGTTTTGTATGTATGGATGACTGTGGTGTGCCTGATTTGTTTTTAAACTTTTCTTAAACCTCCTGTCTTTTAGAAAGGATGTTAGGTCACTGGACCTTTGATACAAGTTTGTTTACCAATTCTTGTGTTAATTTAAGGTGACATGTTTATGTTTTGGTTTACCTGTACATCTTGGCTAGTTTCAGGTGAACATGAACAGATCTATTGATGTGTGTGAAACTGCACACACTAACAGGTAAAGATGTAATCCTTAACTGGATAATAATTCAAAAAAGACCTGTGTGTTCTTTACTTAGAAGAAGAGGGAGGTGACATGTGAAGCAAGCCTAAAGTCATTTGCCTGCAATTATATTTCTCAATATTTTTTCTTAAATTTGCCTATGCTGCATGCTAGTCGATAATCAATATTTTTCTAGATTTAAATAGCAATTTATACTTACATCTCTTCTTAGAAGACACACCTGAATTATTCTTCTGGATACTCAATACTCTAATAAAATTAGTTTATATGAAAATACCTGTTAGTTAATTTTGTAAATTATTTCTGTGTTGACATGGAGTTATTACAGGGAAATTTTTACTGTCTTCAACAGTGGCCAAAGAAGGTGTTGTTTAAACAGAACTTAGACAAAGATGTGTGAGAACAGTGTGACACTGGATTTGATATAATTAATTATCAGGAAAGTGAATGTGTCCATGGGAAACAGATGACAATAATACTCCTGCAGCTTATTTTAATTTTTTGTCTGTTTCTTTTCAAACAATCTTTGACCACTTCTCTCTTTTTCTACCCCCTCTTACCTGATGCTGGCTTTATACTGTAAACCACTCAATAGCATTTTGATCTTTTAAAATTTATTCTCAAATTTCATATGCTAATTCTGTTGATAACAACTTCTTTGCACAGTCGTGGAAGTACTATAGTGGAATAAGAATCAGTAATTCCCCATGTAGCTGAGATGTTGAGTGTCCATCCTCAGTTTATTCAAAGGCTTGATTGGTTTTAGACATGGTACCAACTGACTTTTTTCATTTCTTTGAACCTCTTTCAGGTGCTTCATCTTCACTTAGGTGAGATGAATAAAAAATGGCGGTGTAAATGGAAGGGTTTCTTGACTTCTTTCCCCTTGACTGGAACCATCCAGTTCTTTTCCTATTTATGAAGGCAGTATTCCAACTTTTGAAGGCTGAGCTTCTATAATCTTCTGATCCAAGGGAATTAAATAGAAATCTGGAAAGTTTTAAAGGTTCTAGAACTGCAACTGCTTAGATGAATTTAAGTGAAAAAATGAAAATAAAGCTTCCCTATAGAGAGAAGCAGCCAGTCAGGGAGAGAAATGAGTCATTGCAGCAAGGAGAGGAGTGACTGCTGTGCTTCTCAGTGCCAATAATTCCAGGGTTTAGAACATAAAAGTAATAAATTGAACATCACACATTGAAAGACTTTTGAGTTTCCCTATCTCCCTGCTAATGCAGAATTTATTTCCACATTATTTATATATAAAATTGTGATCCTTATGGTACTGAAAAACTGCTAATGGAAGAAAATTAAAGATGTTGAGTAGCAGGAAAATGTTTTTCCAAGAAGGTTGGGTGATGTCTATTCAAAACTAATGCATGTAAATCATGGTAATTTCTTAACATTTTTGACTTGTTGATAATTTGAGTATCCATCAAAGTTGCCTAATGGCATTTACATCTCTTTACTTAATGCCATGAAAGAAAGAAAATAAATCAGGTATCTATGTTTTTCCTGCCTTGTTCTTGACAATTTTGTTAATTGCCGTATTTTAGTTCTGGGTCCTTCTAGAAATACAGCAAGCTCCCTTGTGCAGAAAAGACAGATTGGTATCTTTTTACTTGGCTGCACCTATATTTTTGACTCGTGTGGCCTAAAGTAATGCTGAGGATTCTAAGGACAGGAAAAATAAAGAAAATTATCCACTGACCTAATTTACACTGATAAACCAGATGCTTAAAAATCTGAGAGAATTCTTTCATGGAAGACCGTGGTGATATATGTCTGGTTGTTCTCATCTTTACCTGAATTTTTCTCGATTGGTGTTCTAATAGTACTGAGGAAAGTGTAATTTCAGCATGAGACATTGACTTCAACATACTGTAGGCACACATTGTTCTAATTTTACGTTTCTTATCACTGTCTTTAAACATATCACACTCGTTAAAATGAGTGTTTAGCATGTTATTTATTAAGAAATGGGCAACAACAAACGACAGAACTGAGCAGCTTAGAGTTTTAGTTCTGAGGTCTCAATTTGTTAATTCATTTCTGATTGCACAGCCTGTGTAAAAAGATAGATCTCGTGCCTTTACTGAGATATTTAATAATTCTGACCTCTCTTCTCACAAGAGAGAAACTGGTTATGAGAATATGTGAATGTTATGAATTGACTCAACACCAGAGGTGGTTCATCCCTTAAAAAAATAATCTTTTGTTAAGCAGAATCATGTGAGGTCCATTAAAATGCATTACAAGTACTAAATGCTTCAGAAAAACCTGGCCCAGAGCTCAAGTTAGTTCCCTGCACCACCAGATCAGGAGTCAGGCAGAATGTGCAGCCTTGTGCATTCACCAAAGTGTCAGAGATGGATGCTCTGGGGTGGCCACCAGTTCATTTGTCTAACCTATCCCTCACTACAATGAGATGCCACTAATTGGCCTTTTCACCTACTGGGTAAAGATAAAATATTGTAACTTCAAAATCTAAATAGGATCTGGATGTATTAACCATGACTAGTCAGTATCTCTAGTTTTTTTGACCGTCAAAGTGCTTTTTATGATCCAAAGATGTGTAAACATACTGAAAGATGTGGTCACTTGTTTATAGGCACTGTTATGCAAAGCTGTGGATAAGAAAAATTCATTTGAGTCTTAGGTGAACTAAATGAACTTATTCGTTTAATAAAAATAATTTTAAGTGACCTGCTGTGTAAAGGGTTTTTTGGAGTGTTAGCATCCTACTGGGTTGCAAAGCCTTGGTGCAGGGGTGTGTGTAATGTCATTGTTTCTCTGCAGTCACTCTGAGATGATGAGCATTTTAAACATCTCTTAAAATGCCAGCCTCTGGGGTATGTTCATTAGATTGAGACAGAAGTATCACCTGCATAGACAGTATCAGCCAAACAAGGAGGGTCGAGACACATCACATCCAGTCAGAGGTGTCTCTGTCTTGGAGGAGGTGTGAGATGGAAAGCCTGTATTATTCACAGGGGAAGGATATTTCAGTAAGCTGTCAGTGTGCAATACTAAATGGTGTCCTTCTGGGCAGATGGGGTTGGTTGCTTGCTTGCTTGATTGCTTACATTGGCCATGTAAATTTGTTCCCATGACTCCAGCATTGACAAATATAAAGACTTGAACTGCTCTGGGTAATTATTTCTAGTATTAATCACCTTGACAAAGTGAATTCTTGTCTGTATGCTAGTAAAATTAAGAGGTAATATGAAGAATAGTAGCTATTCCTTTCCAAAGTCTGCCTTTTCTTGGTTTACCAAAATTATATGCATTTTTATATCTCACCACTTTTTTATTCAATCTGTCTTCAGCAATGAAGCTGTCTATACTGTTAGGCTGCAAAAGTAGCCAAGCCCAATAATGTTCAGAGATGCTTTGGTAATAAATATTTTCAAGTCACACAGGGTTTTCACTCTTCACTGGACCTTGGGCTATATTATGTATGAAATAACGTAAGAGAGATCTTGCAGGGAGACAGTTTATGGTCTTGTTTCAGTTTCCGAGCCCAATAGCGGGGATGAACCACATCACATCCAGAGCAGAATAATATTGTTGGCAGAAGAATAATTCAGTTGTAGCTCATGTATATATCCTGTTTGTGCCAAACATTTCCTTTTTAAAGAAGCAAGACAGTTTTAAATGCACACAGTGCCAAGTGTCTGGCCTAAAGTTCGTGTCCTCTCTTTGTAGCATTTCAGAGATTCCTTGGGAAAGATGATGTGTCCCATGAAATAGAAGAAGTTCTGGCAGAGTCTAGAGTCCAAAGGAACACTAAGCTGGTGTCGATTGTTCAGCTGCTGAGGACGCGCGCGGTGCGGTGGCAGATCGTCACTGTGATTGTCACCATGGGCTGCTACCAGCTCTGTGGGCTGAATGCTGTAAGTGTCCTTCCTCAGACCACGGCATCTCCTGGGGAGCTCCTTTCCTTTATAAAAGGTTTGGGTTGTACCATTTACCAACCTCTATGGGTTCCTTTTTTGGCTGTTTCTTATTAGCAATGACTCTGTGAGAGCAGCGTGTGGGAAGATCCACAGAGATCTGCATCGTTTGGGGGCTTTTAAAACAAAAACAGTTTGAGGAAAGCCATGTTGTGTTAACTGCAAAAGAATATACGTAAAGTAGAAGAGATCAGCAAAGAAAGAACATGCGGCTTTCACTTCTGATACTCAGATTCTCTGTTTCTGGGTATGCCCCATGCTTATTCAGAGCTTTTTCAGTAGGCATTTCAGCTTGGATTAGTTCAGTTCAGTACTTACAGAAGTCAGCAAAACTTCCTAAAAGTAATTTTAAAAGGTCACACTGTATATTTGATTTTTTTTGTTGCTTCAATATTCCTGTCTTGGAAAGTGAAGCAAAAGAGGGAAAAGACATAAAACAGAAAATCCTATTGACCATTAATATATCTGAGGCTAATGGATGTCAGAAGCCTCCTTTACCATTTGTCTGAACCTATATGAGAAGGTCACAGGACAGTTTAGGTTGGAAGATCCCTCCACCTGGTCCAAGACCTTTCTTAGAGCAGGAATGTTTTCAAGGTTGTCTCAGGCTACTGAGGGTCTTGTATAGTTGAGTTTTAAACATACTCAAGGGTGGAGAGTCCATAACCCTCCTGGGCAACCTCTGCCAGTTGTTTATACCACTTACACTGTGAGCAGTGTTTTCTTTATATCCAGTCAGAACTGTCCTTGCTGCAGCTTGTGGCATCTGGCTTAGATGCTTTATGCTGCACAAAACAAATATTCTCGTGAAGCACCTCAAAGGGAAGGGGTTTTGTGTCATAGTTCAAAGGCATTACTTGCTTATATATATGAAAAGCAATATTCTTGCTGCTACAAGGAACTCTCACTGTGCTCTGCAGCAAACTCCAGCTAGATTTTCCCCCCAGGACTAGTAAGTCTTTTTGCTTTTGTGTCTATGAACACTAGCTCAGGCTTCTATCGGGTATCTCTATAGCTTTAAGACTCCAAATAAAAGTAATTTGTCCAAGACCATTTAAAAGATTAATGCAATTGGAACTCTGTTATCTAAAAGCTTTTTATAAAATACTTGGAGGGAATTAGAAGAGTTTTTCCATCCTGTGGGGTAAACTATAATAATGTTTGTATAGGTGGTGTTTTCTTCTAATGGTAGGATTTCAGAGCTAATGGCAGGTTATTTTATTCCTCATTGTGGATACATTTTTGAGAAAAAAACCCACGGAATTATCTTGTCATTCAGTCTTATTATGATTTATCAACACATAAGGGAAAAAAACTACACTTATAGTAATAAACAGACTGTTCAAATAATGGAGCACATTGCCTAAAAAAAAAAGGTCACAGCTAAATTTTCAGGGGAAATGGAAGAGTTTTGTGGCTTTGAGGATATTTAAGTTTGTAGAAATTGTCCAATATGCTGTGGCAGAACAAAGCCACACTCTCATGGCTTAAATGAAGGTGTAGTTGGATAATCAGACAGGTCGAGGCCAAAACGGATATCAGAGTTATTTAAAAGTGTCATTGGATGGCCACTTTCTGAAAATATGCCTCAGAAAAACTGTCTTTGTCAAGAAATCTGTGTGTTGGGTTGGCTATTTCAAGCCTTCCTTTTTTATTATTATTTTGTTTCTCCTTTCATGCAATACCACCAGACATGAAAAAAAATTATTCACACAAAAATTGTGTTCTGAAATGGATGTTTAAACAGTTGTTAGTTAATAGTAAAACCAAGAAAATTAAAAGAGAGGTCAAGAGAAATAGCTGGACCACTTGATTAAGAGACCAGGCTTCAAAAACCTGTGTCTTTTGCTTGGCTTTCCTGGCTGAGGCTGCTCAAGTCACCCGAAGCTCCAAGATGAGAGGACAGGTCCAGGTATGACAGATACTGGTGAACCTGGGTCTTGGTTTGCCTGGGTGCATCTAAACCAGCCTGCTGGGTGTGAGCCAGCATCAGCCAGGTTTTGCTGGCAGGGAAGGCTCCTTCTAACTCATTTGCTTTGTCTGTAGTGCCCTGTTAGTCAGTATGGTCTTTTCCACAACTTCCATCTGGACAGGGCATATGGGAAAGTTGGGATTCCTTCAGGCGAGAATCTCAGGTCATTCTCCAGGGAAATTGCCATCTGGCAGATTTCTGTAATCATCCTGCTGGTACCTGAGAACACTTGCTTCTTTTTAAGGATTTTGCTTCAAATAGAAATTTGTTTTGCTTAAAATGGTACATTTGTTTAATTCCACATGGAACAGAAATCATGGTGAAGCTCTGATCATGTTAATGTTTTCAATTATAAAAAAATACAAGACAGCCTGACCTAAACAAATTATTTATTAGTCTCTTTTACTCTGTTAACATTTATCTGATACATATAAGCCATAATAAATTTATTTATCCTCCACTACTTTATCTCAGTTCTAAAGAAGTCACAAAACTGCAGTGATGTTTTCACTGGTGAAGGTTATACTTTTTATGTTGAGGAATACACCGTACAACACATTGCTCTAAGGGAGTCATTCCCAAAGTGGGATCCTGTAAGATTTGTTCTTAAGGCTGTATTTGAGATGCAAGGAAATTATTCTGGGATGGATCTGTGGAACAATGCATATTTTCAATATGCAAAAGGTCTGTTATGGTGAGCGCTTCATAGCTGGTGTGGGGAACACCAGGCAGTGTAGGAAGGGGTGAGTATGCAGAGTGCCACAGCCTGTGTCTCTGCTCTTGCCCATTTAGTTTTTGAGCCTTCTGCATCATTTTCCACAACTCTTTCATTCAAAAATGTTTTACCTAATCATTAGCTAATTTTCTTAGCTAATCAGATCACTAGCTAACAAAAACCATGTTAGAAAAAAAAAAGAAATTAGAAAAGTGATTATTAGCCTAGTAACTATGCCTAGCAAATTTATCAATGTTTTTTCTCTCCTTAATGGTACACAGGCTAAGAAACATTCAATTTTTGTCTTGAAAACTGTACACTTTGTTAATTTTTATCCTAATTTGTTTTTGTACTGCTACAGAGAGTAATACGCCTGTGAATCTCATCCTGGTTTTGCTCTGCCAGTTTTTTAATCTTACTGTTAGTGGCCAGTCATACTCTTCTCTAAAACCACCTACAAAACATCTTATGTTCCTGTTGTTGCATTCTGGCAAATTTCCTCCACAAGTTAACTGCTTTAGTGGCTCTTTAGTCTCTTTTTTCTCTTAAATTGTGCATACCTGTAATATCTCTGTCACTTTTAGAAGATCTAGCTACTATACAAAACTGATAACAAAGATGAAATGTCTAAATTACGTGTTTTCTAACTTTACTGCACCAAATCAATCTTGTGACTTGTAGTATGAGGAAGAAACTTGTTTTTATCACAGTTTTTGTGCTACTTTGTTCTGCTTATGTACTTTATAAGTATATGGGAATTGAATACCTTGTCACAGTACTGAGTCCCCCCAAAATTGTGAGTGGGCATAAACCTTCCGGAGAGAACTGGGAGCTGATCCTTGGTTTTGTTTGTCTGTGCTGTGTGTCAGCAGGGCAGTGCACCATTAACTCCAGCATATGCTACATAAAGGCAGATTAGTTCATGTAGAGAAGTTTCTTGCTATCATTTCTTGTCACTGCATCTGTTCTGGTGAAACCTGATGTGCCAGCAGGAGGCATAAGTCTTCAATCAGTTTCTCTTTATCTGTAAGGTGATAAGTTGACTTTTTCCTCCTTGGTGTGTTATTTTACTTGGGGTTTATGTAATATGGGTTGGATTTTCTTCTTTGACCTGAGACAAGCGGCTTTGCTGAAGGACTAGTTGGGAATTTAGAATTACTGGTTTTTGATTTTTACAAAACTGCTGAGCTAGTTTCTTGAAAAGCAGATGTAGCAAGTGGATAATATACTGGCAGGTAGCAGAGTTTTCCTCATGCAATCATGACATTTCCATCCATCAGACAAACCTTGTATTTAGCAGTGCTTACCCTCTTAGGGCTTGAACGGGTGAGAGCACATGGGAAAAAATATCACTGCTACTTTAATGTTTATTGCCATCTTTATCTAGGGCTTTGAGTTTTGTTGTCACAGATAAATTACCTGCAGTTTGGAACTTTATTTTCTTTTGATAATCAGTTATTTCAACCATTTTTTCATTTCATTCTACTAAATCAATTATCTTTTTCCTCCTCTTGCATGCTTTTGGCAGCCAAAATCTTTGGCTAGTTCTTTCCTGTCACCTTGAGTCAAACACAAATATATGGTTTTCAAACATAGTTGATGTGAATGGGACTCTGATGCTTACCAGACTTGCTACTTCAGAATATTGCCACTATATATTCTCTGCCTGGATATTGTCACTGCTGGATATGGTTTTACTGGCTAAACACAACTGACTTCCACTAAGTCATACAACCTGCATTTCTATCCCATTAGTGACAGCTACTTCAAGCCTATGATTAATTTCATCCTAGAAACAGCATTTTACTTGTCCCAAGGCAATTTTAATCTTGAAAGTGTCTTTTATTTTTGTGGATAATACAAAGAGAGATTGAGGGGATGTCTTGAATGCACATATCCACACTCCAGTAAGGTTAAAGCACCAAAGATGAGCAGCTTCTTCAGTGCCTCTTAACATCTCTTTCCTGTTCTCTCCTCTGTTGTTACATGCTATTGGAGTATTCCATAAAGCTGCACGAACCTGCTTGGTAAGCCACACAGAAACCTATTTGTATCCTGTTGTTCAAGCTTAAAGTGAGTTTCTTTGATTTACTCCTAAAGTGAATTAAGCTAAATTGAGTTGAAGCTGTTTGTAATTCTGCCTGGGTCTGCAAGTGGAACTGCAGCAGTGTTGTACCTCATCCACCTGGAATTTGCACTTTCCCTGCATCTGTTGTCCTGTTCAGCTCTCAGTGACTTGGGAGCGCTCAGAGTTTTAAAAAGTCTCACCTTGAGCAGATTAGATGGTTGAACTGAATACTGATATATTGTAGTTCAACCTATAATGATTAATAACTCATTTTATTCTCTCTGATGCAGATCTGGTACTACACAAACAACATCTTTAGTGAATCTGGGATCAATCGTGAAACAATCCCTTATGTTACACTAAGCACTGGTGCAGTTGAGACTCTGGCTGCTGTTTTTTCTGTAAGTATGCTTAAAAATCCATTAGCATGCTTGATATTTAAATATAGTTAGATTTTATTTTCTTATACAGCTTAGAAAAAGAATAGTATGTTGATAAAGTGTAATGGTTGATAATGCAATTCAAAATATTATTTCTAATTTTAATCCTAAACCAAATTTTTTATTGGAATAATTTTTTTAAGATGTTCCTTAATTTTAGATCCATAAAAGGAACAAAAAAAAGTTGGTATGTCCTGCAGTGCTTTGTATGTATGAAGAGGAAGAAGGCAGAAACAGCAAGAGCCAAAGTATATTAAGTGGTAAATTATAAATAATTTCACCTGGTAGAACAACCTTCTCTGGTAGCAGTTTATTCACATCTCAGAGTCTTCTCGTGTGCCTGCTGGGCAGCAGCAGCGTTTCTCAGAGAAGGCTCAGGCACAGAACAGCTACAGGTGTTCAGTGTGGCTGGCACAAACAGCAAAGCCAGAACAAGAGAGTCCCACGTGGTGTTCAATTCTGCTGCCTCACTCAGGACAAACACACATCCCTTCCTAAGACTTGAGCTCCAGAGCAGGTCCTTTGTTCTGCTCTGAACATAGAGGAAGGTGTTAATAGAAAAACTCATCCATGCACATTTTTTTCCTTCCTATTTCAAAATGGAAAAGTTGACTAGGGAAAAAAATACACTAAATAAGCAAACTAAAACTCCCAAGCTCTAGTAGGTGATTACACAGTTAATTGCTGAGGGAAATACATTTCTATTTGCACTGCAATAGATAAGAAGCGATGGGAAAAGCCTTTGCAAAGGAAAGTTGCAAACAAGCAAGTAGTCCTTTCTTTGTTAGAATTATTTCATCATATATTCTATACCATCTGTATTGGAACAATACTGAATGCAGCAGCAAACATTTTAAAATGCCAGAAAAATTGGAAAGGTTTTGGAAAAAGAATACTTTTCAGTGCTTGTGACCTACAAAACGTTAAACTAAATCCAGCCATCAGATATGTTTTCTTATAGTCTAGGACATAAGGACTCTACAGAGTCACAGATATATTCCTCTGATGTTAGCGAATTTCCACAAATCTGTTTTTGACTAAATATTTTTCTTTTTTTTTAAGTAAAGAGACTGATTTTATTATTCATTTTAATAGGTAGAAATAGAGAAATATGGAAGCGCCTACCTCTTACAGTTTCTTCTTTGCGATATTGCACACATGCTTCTTTGCTAAAACGTATGGAAAAATAATAATGACAATTCTACCACTGATTTGAGTGAAGAATACACCTCTTTTATGTGAAAACAGATGATAATTACATAGAATGATTCCATTATATTCAAGCCATTCTATAAATAGAGTCTGTAATCTTTTCAATTCCTTCTGTGCTGTCAGCTTGTGGGGCTTATTCAGAGCACACTCTTCACACACAATGAGGTGGATGGGTGTGCTTTGGCTCCTGGCATGTGTGGTAACTTTTTGTGCTCAAGAGGAGGTTTTTTAAATACTTTTTCTGTTAATGCTACCTGCTGTGCCTGTGGAAATGCTGATATACCAGTATCTCTATTCCCTTCCAATTTCTCTGTCCAAGACACACTGCTTTTTAGCCTGAATTTTATTTCCTTAATCTTCATAAATCTTTTGTTGCTATTGTTAAAAGGAACAACAACATGGATTTAGTTTTTCAGTTTCAGGTTTGCAGCTTATTTATTTGAGTAATTTCCCATCAAGTTTTCATGCCTAGCACTGAGGACAGGGGATTCTTCCCACTCCCAACCTCTCCCAATGTCTCCTTTTGACATTTTTAAAAAAGTCTCTTATACAACCTTAAATTTTAAGGTGCATGCCTTTTGTACTACTCAGGAAAGAAACAGAAGAAAGCAAGAAGATAACTTAATTTTCCTTGTATTTTTGATATGTTGTGTTTGCTAGCAGAAACCAGATTTTACTTACAATAAACTCCAAGATTTCAGTAGAGGTAATCAGTTATAGAGGTATAGTTTGTCATCTTAAATGAGATAGAAATTGGAAATGTCCACTAGAAATCATGTACCATCTGTGATCATTATAAATTAGGTGGTCATGAGATTGAGCCTCAGTAAGAATAGTTGGGTATTGATGACCTCCATTGATGAGACCCTTATGAATACCAAAGGAAAACTGTGAAATAGAGATGTATTTCACGGAGAAGTAAAGTAATATTTAAGAGATAAAATACTGAAACTGTGAAAGTTTTTGAAAGTTTCCCTTTAATGTATCTCTTTGGAGCAGCAGCACAATAATAGTAATGTTGATGTGATCCTTGAGGAAAGACAATTAATATTCCATTCTTTTCATAGCTCTGTATAGCCTCAGATCCCTTGATATGCCCACTTGTAGCATGCTTTGCCTACAGCTCCATCCCTCTTTCTCTCCAGCAAAAGCTATATTAACAAGACATTGAAAGATGAAACATGCATCATAATTTTCTTTTAATTCACGTAATTTGGCTGCAGCTTCTGCTTACACCAACATTTGTTAAATACTTGTATTGTAGCATTGCATACCTGATACTTTGGCTTCTCTCTAGGGAAACAATACAAACTTTCTGTATATTTTTTGGTTAATGAGATAGAATTCCACCCATTGTACTTAACACAAATTTGATTTAGAGGACTGGATAGACAATTACTTTTTAGCAGGCTGCCCATTAATCTCAGTTTGTTTGTGAAGTTTTGTGTCCTCTGGGATGAAATACTGAATAGATTTATTACTGCTAGACATGTTAGAGCAGTAAGTTACCTAACCTGATACAACTCTTTGAAGCAGGATGGAATATACCTAAATAATTCCCTGTTTCTATTAAAAGTCTGTTCTATAACTTCTGAAATAAAGGCATACCACAAACTAAGTTATTCTTCAGTAAGATTAATTACTGTTGCTATTTTCTAATTTTTAGTTATTCAGGTTAATTTTAGTTGTTGTCTTAGTGCACAAAGAGAACAATTTTCCAGTGCCTTTCTTTAACACAGCAGTAGGGTGAATGGAAAGAGAGACAGAAGTAAATGTCTGAAAAGATTCCTTTCTTCCTCCATGAAGCCAGCATGGAATAAAAGGGAATGTTATTCAAATTAAGCATCCCACATCCAATTTTGCCATCTGTGGCACCAACACTTGCTTTTCTTATAATGTTCACAGAAAGACTCTAGATGTGACTATATTGAGAAGACTGTGCCCTAAGTATTTCCCATAGGATGATGCATGAAGGTGTTACTAAAAGTCTGTGACAGAGACAAGCTCTGTGAAGCCTGGGATGAGTTAAAATACATTACAATACTAGACCATAAAAGAATGTAGGAAATCCTTTGCAGTATCACACGGAAGTCAGGGAAGCCAGCCTTCTTCAGCAAGCTGATTTTAATCTGCTTTAGGATGTCATGAGAAAGCGCTCTTAGACTCGTTCTTTATTTCTTTTACTGTTAATAGATGTCAATAGAGATCAAGAAGGAAATATTCTCTGCTCAGGGCATGGCAACTCTTAAATAAAGGGTATTCCAGACTCTTCCATAGATGTACTCATCTCCAGCACATTTCCTCCCTGGTTTCCACAGGATGATGCAAGGTATCTCCACTGAAACTCTGGGTCCACTGTGGTCAGAAGAGAAAGAAATATGTTCCAGTAACAGCCAGTCTTAGCAACTGAAAAAAATGGGGTGACAAATACTAGAATCTCCAAGGTTCCTAGGAAGTTATGTTAGAACCTGATTTTTAGTAAGACTTTTAATGCAGTCCCATGTGACATTGTTCACACTAAGCCAGAATCAGCCTCCACATACCCATAATTCCCAGTAGGGTGTAAGTAGAGAGGGCAATAATGGGGCAAACATGGCATTTTCCCCTCTTTCTCCCCCCACCCTGACAAGCTGTTGCTCAAGGATTACCAGAATTTCAAGGTAATACCTTGTTCAGTAGTAGGCCAGATAGAGACAGCAGTAGAAAAGAGATTGGGTAAGCAGTGTCTTAGGTCACGGTGTTTGACAAAGGCCAGAGACATTTGGGAATATTTTCCCTGCAGGTTGGAGTGCAGAGAGAGACTGTGTTCATGCACACTGCCTTAGCCCACAGGATTGCTTTTAGGTGAAGACATTATTCCTTTTCAATTGTTTTGATACACATGGACTTTTGAACAGATGAGGGCTGCACGTATTGCAGTAACTGTGTAGCGCCTTCCAGAAGAAAAAGTCTCATCATGAAGGTCTGCCTTACAACATCACTCCTAAGACCCAAAGTGTACATGGTTAAAGGCTGCATTTATGCAGTACAAATTCTTTTGTAGGATGTATTCAGAAATTGAAAGTTTTGAAGATGTATCTCCTGCTGCTGAGTATTAAAAGTATTGGGTTTGAGTAATAGTTTTATCAATCTATTCAGGATGATCTGCATCGAGGCATTCAAATATCATCATTAGGAAATAAAGCATCAGCCACAATAAGCTGTCACAGATCAAGGTTGAGATCTAGTCTGGCTTTTATAGCATAAACATGATAACTTAATGCTTTTAACAACTAAATCATCACTAGAAGGAGCTTTGCTTCAGAAATATCTACCGTTTACTGAAGGGACAGAATAGGAACAAGGGAATGAGTATTTCTGTGCTGCCCTAGGGGCCGTTGCCAAGCACTCCTGAGGCAAAAGTGGCTGGCTAAGATGAGTCCTTGCATGGGCTACGTCTTGACTGTGCTGGTCTTGGCAGGTGTTCAGTATGAGAGCATCTTTAGTGAATAGAAAATTTCACGGCCAGGTGAAGCTGACTAAGGATGCCTTACTGCAAAATACTTCAGACTGAGCTTAGAAATGTAGTGATCAATTCCATGCTTTACTGAGAGTAATCTTTAGACAGGTACCTGCAGAAGTTGTATAAGGTCTTATCCTGTCAGGGCTTTAATACAGATAAAGGCAAATTGATGTGAGAGCCTTGCAGACAGATTTACTTAGGGCTTATGCTTATGTGGTCAAAATTGATGCTAGGTCCCTAAATTCCAGTTTAGGTACTCAAATACGATAGCCCCTTTTTTGTTTCAAAATGAATAATTCATACAGTAGACTAATGGATATACATCAAAATATTAATTAAAAACCCCCAATTTATAATTCTCAGTTTGCTGTTTGTCTTCTTTTCCTGGGTACAAGATACTACACATTGTGTCATAAACTGATATAAATGAGGTTATCCGGTTTAATCCTGATGTTTAAAATGGAAATAACATAGTGTTAGCTTGCCGTGCTAAGTCTGAATCTAGTCACAGGGTCTTACTCAGACCTTTACCCAAAATACAGAAAGAAAGTGTGGCTATTCTTGACATTAACTTATAGAGCAAACTTCTTCACAGAGCTGAGACATCAAGAAAACCTGATAGGGTTTGCTTAGTATAATTTAGGGCCAGGATATAAGCAGGCAATAGTGTGCAGCAACCTCCTGTTTGGACTGCAGGACTTGATTGCACATTCATTTTACCCAAGGAAGCTTGTCTGATCTATGCACTCTGCTTTCATTATGTCAGCTCTGGTATTTGCAGCTGACTCAAGTGAAAAGGTTGACATTTGCTTCTTAACTTTATTCACAAGTGTTTCCTGACAGACAGAAGCAAGCTGTGTGAACTGTTAATGTAGTTTGTATATCAGTTGCCTTCTTATCACGAATCATTTGCGCTGAGAGAATTTTGGTTGCAATATTTTTTACACATTTTCAGTAATTTCAGCTGTGTTAATCATCATGACTGGGTATAGGTTTCTACAAATGCATGTTTATGATCACACAGAAACAAGTACCAGCCTACATAGCCTGGCACATACCTCAGGTGTTATCACAGGAAACAGTTGTAATGTTCTGTTGTCTGTACTTGAGCATACACTGGATTCCTTGTTATTTCATTTATTCTACTGTACAGTATATTTTGACTTGCTATAGATCTTCAATAGGTAACAGCAGTGCATAGCAGTGGAGCATTCAGAACTATAAATACTTGGAAACTGGTGAATCATCTTGCACTTATATTATGAGTCATAACCATCTTAGTGGGTTTTGCAAGGGAACAAGTTTTGGATTTGTATAATCATAACTAAAAAATTAAGTTGTTGTCTGTTTACAACCTCAAAACAACATTGCTTTCACCAGAGAAATTTGCTGTTATGGAAGACCAAGTCCAAACTGTCCTTCCTTACCGGAATTTGTTTTGCTTTGAGTTTTACAAGTGAAAACTACATATCACATTTATCCCACCTTTTGTATGAGAGGCATCTGTGAACTTTTTCCCTCTAAGGGAAACATAGTCCCTGACGCTGTTTTATTATAAACCTCCCCCCAGCTGTGTGACACCAAGATTGCTTGATTATGACCATCAATCCAGCATTGAAAAAAATAAGAGAAATTGCACAGTATGTCAAATTACATATGCAGCATTTGTTGCTGAACATATAATCCACTCCAAATTACACATGAAGCATCTGTTGCAGATGTCTCTTGCAGAATTTGCAGAAGATGGGCCTTACAGACATATCAAATAATTTCTTAGCCCTCAAAGCCATCTAAGTTGTCTCTTGGTTCAGTGTTTGTGTGGTTATGTGTGTTTGCAAGATGGATTCATTGATCATAATGTGAAATAGCTCCCATCTTATAGAGGTTTTGACAGTGAAGCAGTTGCAGTTTTGGAATATTTGGACCTCATAAGATCTTATTAATATCAGTGCAGGTCTTTTTAAAATTACATCATTCTATTACAGAAGCTGTGGAAATTGTCCAAATTAGTATATTTCACCATTTAAAGAAATAAAAAATGCAAAATCTTGCCACAGAGCAAGATTTTGGTGATCTGCAGCATCACAGAGCATATCTCTGGTGGGGAAGTTCAGATCAGGATGCAACAACAACGTGTGTTTAGGACAGACAAGACTGTCCTAAAATCTACTGATGAACCCCAGAGTGAGGGAGAAGCACTTGCCTCTCAAGACATTTCATCCATGGGTGTATCTATACTTTGCTTTAACACATTTCTTCTAGATTCTCTCAGTGGAATGATGTGTGTTGTTTCCCAGAATTAAGGGTATTACTCCAAATTTCATTTTAGTTGCCCATTTTAATTTTTTTTCCTCAAAGGATGTGCAGAAGATGGCATTCAGTCTCCAGCAAACGACACAACAAACAGTTGTGTGATTCTGACTTTAATTTATTTGAAGCAGTACATTTTAATCTTCATATAATTCTTTTATTTTTCTCATAAGAAAGCCAAGTGTAATCAGTAATTTTCATTGTTACCAACATGAAAAGTACATCAGCTGTTATGACAAAATATGTATTAGTCTATTTTAATGAGTCAGACTAGCAGAGCTTCAAGTTACAGCTTTTTAAGGAATTCTTCATTGTGTTGTTCTCTAGAAGATAAGTATTCAGATTTTCTGATTTACATTCAGACGTTAAATATAAATTCAAAACGGGTGTAACTGCACAAGTATCACTATTAAAATCACTTGTCTGAGCAACGTTTTCTGTTGCATGGATTTCTTTTGTTTGGATATTCTAATTACACTAATTATCCAAAATAACTACTAAATGCTTATTCTGTACTTGAGAAAAAAAAAAGAAATTTAAAATAACTTTTGGTTTAATTAAGATGTAATTTATGCTAAAAAAAGACTTAAATCTCAAATTTTAAATGTTTTAAGCCTAAATTCAGAGAGATGTTGAAATTAGGAAACAGTCAAAATGCAAAAGCAAGAAACTATAATTCACTTCAACACACTGACATTTAAAAATCATGTATTGTAAGAACATTGTAATAGAAATTTAATGCATATTTGTAAGCTATTCAAACAATGAACAAGTTTTTCCTTAGATAAGGATGCCACGCTGACTTGTTTTCTCAAACATGTTAAATTCTGTAAACATAATTGTGAGCACAATTGTGGATGTCATAGCTTATGAATAGTGTAAAATCAACCCTCATGGTTTTAGTTTTGATCTTCATATTTACTAGGAGAACATATTTCACGGTCCAGGTTCTTCAGTGTTTTCTCAGCAAGGTCAAATGCCTCTTTTTGTTTTCCAGGGCTTAGTTATTGAACGGCTTGGGCGCAGACCTCTCCTCATTGGAGGTTTTGGGTCGATGATTGTCTTCTTTGCAGTGCTCACAGTCTCCCTGACTTTACAGGTAACACTAGGGTCACTATACATTTTTACTCTCTCTTTTACTTATTTTAAACGTGTTTGGTTTGTTTTAACATTCCTACATAAGCCAATCCTTTTAATTAGTTTGGCATAAGGAGTGAAAGGTCTCTTATACTAATTTATGAATCTGTTTGCTTCAAAGATTCTGCATTAAAAAGCTGCAGGGACTTTCTCACATTCTCACATTCAGACTCCTTAATTCAAAGATTTCTACATATCAGGAACTGTTTTGGAGACAATTTTACCCATAGTTGAATAAACAGTTTACCCATATTCTGTGGGTGTATCTTTGTTTGTAATTCACTCTCTCTGAGATTTCTTTCATGCTTCATATGTCATTCCTATTTTAGGTTTGGAATTTTTCTTCGTGAAAAAATTCCACATTTGATGTTTCTTTCAAGTTTTTTTTTCTGATAATTATATAGGCAGTATAAAGACTTATCCTTTGGAGAACATTTGGCCTTAGAATAAAGATGTGAATAGACATTTTAGCAGAGCCCATTGTGATAGGACCAGGGGTAGTAATTTTAAAGAGGGTCAGTTAAGATTAGGTATAAGGAAGAAGTGTTTTTCAATGAGGCTGGTGAAGTGTTGGAACAGATTGTCCAGAGAAATGGTTGATGCCTCATCTCTGGAAACATTCAAGACTAGGTTGGACAGAGCCCGGAACAAACTGATTTAGTTGGAGATGTCTTTGTTCATGGCAGGGAGATTGGAGCTAGATGAGCTTTAAAGGTCTCTTTCAATCAATATGTTTCTATGGTTCTAAGTTATCAGATGTTATTAGTACTCAATTCCCAGGTGTTTCAAATTATCAGAGGAGGATTTATTAAACCAATTTAAACTCTGGCCCTGAGTAATTTTCCTTGTTTGACTTCCATCTATGTAATAATGTGGTTTGTTTATGTTCCTACGGACTTTAGAGAAGTAAAATTGACATTTACAATGAAATGGGTTTGGGTATTGTTTTCTCATCAAGGTGTTTTCCCTCTGGTTTGGATTCCTGTGTGGTGCCATTTAATCTGACTTCCAAATCTTGTTTCTTGTTTGAAAGGAGTCAGTAAGTCAGGTTGACTGGCAGGTCTGGGCCACACCATTGCAGTTTTATTTGATTTACCTGCATGCACATGACAATAAAGCTTTGCTTCACTTACCTGCCAGGACAGCCGTGAGACAGCTCTCCTCTGAAGAGAGAGGTTATTCCGTATTTTGTATGCCAAGTGCAAAATTCCCTTCCAGATCTTTTAAAGCCAGATTGGGTGTGTGAGGACCTTCAGCTATTTTAAATCCCTGAAATCTGAATGTCTTTCAGTTTTACCTCCTTTCAAAAGGATCTCAATGTTTAAAGTATTAGAGATTTGCTTTGAACAAAGGATCATGGTACAAATAGGTTTAATCTCAGAGAAATTTATATCTACTCCATATTTGCACCTTTTCTTTCTCAAAGACCTTGGATTTGTTTCCAGACAAGAACCCTAGATTGTGTAATTTTGATAGATCTACAACCCTTTTGGTTAATGTTAATGTCCAGGAGACCATGGTTTCCACATATCTAAAGAAATAACCCAGACTAGAAGAGAAAAAGCATCAGAAAATTGAGGTATTTCCTTAACACTAAAAAAAATAATTACTTTCTTTAGCAAGAATATTTTTACAGTGTCACTCAAGGTGATGGTAGTACACTTACATGTACCTTAACAAACTTTTCAAAAATAGCAAAATTCTGATAAAAATATCATTCACATTTTGCTGCAGTAAAACTCCACCTGTTGGAGAGAGAAAGAAATGGGCATCCATGTTTTTTTGTCATCTATTAGAATTAGGATCAAGCATTCACATACATGATTAAGAAACAATTCTGTTTGCAGTTATCTGTGAGTTTTTAAAAATATTTGTGATATGTACAATATGTTTAAAATTAATGTCTTTTATCTACCCAGAACACTGTGCACTGGCTTCCTTACCTCAGTATATTTTGCATCCTTGCAATTATTGCATCATTCTGCATTGGACCAGGTATGTCTATATTATGTCTATATTATTTTTTCATGTTTCTTTATACATTTAAGGACAGGGGTTTTTGCATTGACATTGTGTTAGCAAATCACTTGTACAGAACTTCACTTTGGCAGTAAACCAGAAAGCAAGTCTTTTGTTCCCTTGAGCTTTTAGAGGGTTTTTTGTGCACTATTTACTGCCTCTTTTTCTTAGTAAGGAGTTTGACATTAAACATTAATCAGGTGTTTATACATCTTCACCACTGAAGTGGTCTAATTGATTGATTGTGGTTTATTTGGGGAAGAGCTGGTGATGCTTGATGTGACTCTAATGAAATACTGCTGTAATTCTGTGGATCCTCTTTTGAAAAGCTGAGAAAAAATATGTTGCTTTGGAGAAAAAGGAGGAGAATACCAAGATATTTATTTTACCCTTGTTTCTGGGAATAGGGTTTGTCACTAATTTCTGTGAAAAATACTGTGAAAATACTGAAAAAAATTAGCAAACCCTTTGTCCTTCTGTAAGGACAAATCTCAGGTTCAGATAAGTCCACTGTACTGCTGACATATGTTTCTTAGACTGAAATGGGGGGTGGGTGTTAAAGAATTCTGTGGAATAGAACTTTGCTTGAATTTTAAATACCTTAGGAATGTCAAATGTTGACCCGAAACTTCTTTAAAACTTCCCTTCTGGTGTTTTATGTGGCTCAGAGGGTTTAAGTGCAGCTATTTGCAACATCTACCATTGGGGTTTTTAAAATCTCTGTTGAAACTGAAGCTTTTTCCCTATTACAGATATGTTCCACCAGTTTTTAGAACTTGCAGATCAATATTTTCTTACATGTTATATTTTCAGCTTATGAAGATTAACCCTCTGATTTTCTTCTTCACCTCAGCATTCTTCAAAATGTATTCTAGTGTTCATCATTTAGATTCTTTCTTTTTACTGATGTTATTTAGGATTTTTGCTGTACTTCACAATCTCTTTGAAATAAAGTATCTGCAGATACATCCAGGACAAACAACTATTGTTAGAAATTACTTGCTTACTTTCTCCAGAAATTCATTAAAATTAAAGATTGTGTTGTGTTTTTCACTGTGCTCAGTGCTGTTAAAGGCAAAGAACATTAATAGTGTACTAGCAGCCACCTAGTTGGCCTCTCTGCCTTTCCTCTGTGTGTTCAAACATTTGTCATATCTGACAATGGTGGGAATATCTGGGTAGCACTTAACATTGAATTGCTTTTAATGAAAATCTCAGTAATTGACTCTTCAGCTGTTGAGAGGCTGTGAAGAATTATATTCTGATATCTCTGCAAATCAATAGGAATATTTTAGCTGACTTTGATGGGGACTGATTTATCCTCAACGAAACTTCTCTGCTCTCTTTAGAGGAGCTTAGCAGATCTGAATGACCTTACTACCTTGTAGCTGGACGATTTCTATTTTTAGCAATGTTTTAAGATGATTGAATAAGAAGAGAGCATTTTTGGTTTTTTCTGAACAAAGAAATTATTACAAGGAGTCCACTTTGCAGCCATTGCTTTTTTGTATCCCAAGGCACAACTCAATAATTAAGTGCAATTACTGTGTCAAGTTTTGTCTCGCTTTCCTTGTACGGGAAAAACATCAATAGCCTGTGACAAATCCATTGGAGAGTCACCATGTCAGTCAGGAGACCAGTGAGAAGAGACTGGGTGAACTGGACTTGTCCAGCCTGAGAATAGACAGCTTTGGGGCCCTAAGGGCGGGGCCACTACCCATGAGAAGGGTGTTACAATGGCAGAGTCAGTCTCCTGTTGCTGCATGGTGAGGTGCTTGAGAGGCAGAATGCAGGTGTTAAGAAAGATGCAGAGAAACCCTAAGGAAAAGCTTTTTGTCTCTAGGCAGTTGAGCAGGCTACTAAGGATACACAAAGATCAAAACTGAATAGTTTGTATTTCTGTTTTTCTCCACTACAATGGTTGTAGGGAGGTGTCCAGAGCAAAATACAAACAGAGCAAGCCAGAGAGACATTTTTAGAGAACCAAAGCACATTTTTTCCAGCTTAGGCTCTTTCTGAGATACGGCTTCTAACACTTTCATAGTCTTCCATGGATTTGTCAAATCTCTGTCTGAAACAGCAGAATTTTAATATTTTTTGGCAAAGAAAATCGCCTTTCAGGCACACAGCCTTTGTGTGATATCCTCTAGGTCTTGCAGAAACAGAGCAACTGATCCTCCTTTTCCACTTCCTTGTGATCTTTTAAACTTTTACCTTATCAACACAGATTTTTCTGGAATGAACAGCTATTTCTTATTGCTACCCTCTCAGTGATATTTTATGACACCCCTTTAGGAAGGAAAATTTCACACTGGTGTTCTTTTGTAGCACTCTGATGGTTTAATGAGACAAGGCTGAAGTTCAAGAATAATCTTCCCACTTTTCTGGTGGTAAAAGGGGCTTTCCCCAAGAGAATTAAGATATATTCTTTATTATAAAGCTGCATATTTTTCATACTTTTAGCCTTTTGTAGAAGTTTTGCCATTCGTTTGTATTGGTTAAACAGGGACTATTGTCAGCTAATCCTCAGTATCTTAATTCCTCCTGTAGTTACACTACAGAAACAATTTATAATGATTCCATAGGTAGAAATCTTAAACTAGGATGAATTTAGTTTATATTCATTGAGCTATTGGTACTTCAAAAAATTATCCCATCTAAACATAAAAAATAACAAATAACATGAGGAATTGAGTTTATAAAAATACTGTTTTAAGTTTCTAGAGAATAAAATTACCTTTAAAAGTACAATATTTTCTCTCTTATTAGAACATCTAATACCTTCTCAATAGCTTAGATGTTGTATAAATCTCATTTCCTGAGAGCATATGCATGAGTTCCATCTGCTTCTTTACAGTGAGGATCAGCTGTTACTATAAAGTGTGGAGGGTGTTTATTTGTTTCATTTTTCTGAACTTGGCTTTTCAGCTTGCAGATAGTTTTGAGAACTGAAACAGTAATGCTAGCAAAAGGTATGTTCAGGCACATGTATGGTTCGGTACTTCATGATTTTTGTTGAAAGACAAACAGCGGAAAGCTTTCACTTTCTAAAAATTAAAGGAGCCCTGATGGTTGATAGAGTCAATCTGTGATCTGAAAGAAAATCATTCATTGTTCTATAGACTGGAGAGCTATGCTAGTCCAGACAGTTGTTTCATAGTGCCTATTTGGTTAATTTTATGCAAGTTAAGATATTTACTGGTCCTGAAATAAATATAGAATACATTTTAAATGCAGAATTGTCATCCAGCAAATATGAAATAGAAAAAACTAAGGGGATTGATTCTGACTCCTAAGGAGAAAAAAAGCAAAAAGCTGAAAATCGGCTGAGAAAATAAATCAAAGAAAAAAATATAAGAATATTTTCAGGATCTGCAGAGAGCATTTGTGCTATTCAGATTATGCATCATGAGCAAATGCTTTGATTTGTAATGCCTTTACAGAATGGGGAAATAACGTGCAGCTGTTTGGAAATTTGCATAGTTATAGACAGGTTTAGGTACATGTGAAATGTCTTCCTTCTTTAACTTTGCCTTAATTAATATTTAATATTTAAATTAATTTTTAAAAAAAGGAAAACTAAGATTTATTCCCACTTTCCCAGTTAAACCTGTGTGGCTATCTCTCCATGGACTAAACACTCATGTTCTGCTGTGCCTGCAGAAGCAATCTATTCAAGGAAAGATGGTCTAAAATCTGACTTAAACAGAAAAAAGAGAAGGTCCTGCTTATTTTTGGCTATTTTCTTGAATTCCCCGTTCTTCCATCGTACCTTCACAATAGCCGCTGTGCCAGCAAGTGATTTTTAATTTTTCTGGGAGAATTGAAAAATGTGCATTGTAGTTTTAGAAAACCTGCTGCAGATTGTCCCCTTTTATCCAGCAGACAAATATTTTAGAAAACAACTGAACACCCAAAAACTGACACAGAATGTGTTCCATTCAGTTTCCTGATTTGTCTGCAGGGATGTTGACCCCACTTGTCAGTGAGTCTGTCACGAATTTTCAGATGAGGGGCTTGCAGGTTTTGAAGCTTTTCCAACTCACATAAAACAATTATGTGTTCATCCTCTGAACCAGAGAATGCCTTTTCTGACACCTGTCAAGATGTGTCAGATAGTGGAACACATGGAGAAAAAAACTGATCAACTGATTAATTGGGGGCATGAAACGTTGGCATGAACTTCTGGATAACCTTCCTAGTGAAAATAAGTGTGACAAAAAGACAGTCAAGACCTTGAGACCTTGGAAACCTGGCATAAAGCATTTCCATGCATTATCTTTGTATGGAGTGATTTACTGGTATTTCTTCCTTAGAAGTGTATTCTGTTTAAGTGTAACACCTTTCCATCCTGTTTTGGTAAGTGGGGAAGGCACTGCTGCAGTGAAGGGACAGGAAACCATGGTGGCCGAGGTGAGGAATGATGCCTGTCTTTAGCTAAATGGAAGGATGGCAGGAGGTGGGAGGAGGTGGACTGTTTGGATAAAATACCTAGCTTTGAAAGAATCTTCTTTTACCACCTTCTTTCAGAAATTGAGTAAGTACTGTTGCTTTCAAATCTCTGCAAATTTGCTGGCTCTGGAAACATGGTGTCCTGAAGCACTGTTTTTATTTTACCACTGGAAATAAGGAAAAATAACCCCAGGCCCTACCTGTGGCAGTAAGAGCTGTAAAAAGTGTTTGTGTAGCACAAGTGTGTTGCCGAATCTTTGTCCACTGCATCTGGGAGGGAGATCAGCCACAAGTGTGCACCAGAAGGCATGTATAATGTTCCTTCTTCCACAGAGTTCCTTGGAGTCCTTTGGAAAGAAAAGGAAAATTACCTTTTATTACAATAAACAGTAATACTCATGGAAGTTCCAAAAATCTGAGGAGTTGATTTTATATCCATTGTCTGATCACGACAACTCAAGCCATCTTTGTGCTGGAAATTTGTGTTATTTTGGTGGCACTTCAAGTTTGAGATTAGTAATTTTGTTGAAATGTTTTGCATTTTGGCCGCTTCCAAGAATGTGGCATTTATGCCTGCATGACCTGGAGAGAAAAAGAGGTGTAGAAACTCAGAACAAGGTGAAGATTTAAGGATGTCTGAAAAATGCCAGTTAGCTAAGGAAAAATATAAGAATACTATCTTTCAGTATCACATGAAAGGCTTCCACATAGCTGATTATATTTTATCTAAGTAATTTGAAGGATTGTTTTATATGAACACTCTCTGTGCACATTCTTTTACATGTTTTCTTAAAGACCTAATGAATCATATTGTCATGCATTGTCTCACTGAATTACAATGTGAAAAATGCTCGTTGTGTTGCCAGGCATCATGTCATAGTTTTTGAGATGACTTAGAGCTGAATGTTGGAGCACAAAACTGCTCAGGCAGCAGTTAGCACAGAAGGGCTGCAAAGAAGGGCTACTGTGAAGGTGAAGAAAATAGATTTATAAAAGAAAAGATCCAGAATGACTTCATAGTGTCTCAGAGAATAGTCTGAGAATTATATACTACCTGAAGCAACTGAGGATTGTATTTGAACAGATGATCTAATATGATCCTGGATTCCTTTATCTTCAAAGATTGTGCTCTTTATCTCTAGATGAGATGCTCAATCTCTGTATAGGGTCTTACCTTGTTTCTACCTGTCTAAAAGCCCATAGTGTCTGCAAAGATGCACATGTGGCCAGAGGGATTTTCTAGCCGGTCACTGCAATAAAACACAGCCCTTGACTTCATTTCTGTCAATAGCTGCTATTTTAAAATTAGTAGCACTAGAGAGAGGAAAGCAGGAGTCTCTGCCTAAGTCACACACAGCAGCTTCAGGCACTTTGGCTTTACAGTCTTATGGCACATAATGTCTTAGAAGTAGTTATTCTGGTCTTTAATCCTGTAAGTATTTCTGTGGATGAGTAGCATTTCCCCACAGAAGTCCTGCTGAGTTCAGTGTAGCATGGATAAGGCTGAATTTAGTGTGATCAAACACAAGTCTGAGTGATTTTACTTAAATTCCTACTTTTAAAATAACTTTCTATTTAAGTATGCATGACAAAATCAGATCAGTGGTATGTTTCCAGTCACACTCTGATTACAGGAAAGAGAAATCAGTAAAATTCAAACTCAGATGAATTTGAAAAAATAGTAATTTTATGGTAGCAAGATTTTAATTTTTCAACTGTTACTTTTTACAGCAATTGCATTTTCAGATGCAGCTGAGAAATATCAACAAACCAGGCCATTCCAGAAAAGTGCTTCACTTATGCTTGTCTCTTTTTTGAGAGTTTTCTAATATTTGTCATGGCTTATGAAATGTGAGTGAAGTCTTCCCTAGCGCAGCTTAATACAGTGAATACAATTGAATACAATTTTAAATTGACATTATAAGGTAAACAAAAGAAAACTCAGAGGAAATCATTGCTGTGCCCTGAGGTGTATCAAAGATACTTTGGTATTTAAAGTTTAAATCAGTCCGTGCTCTTACTCTGAATGTCTGTGTGCAGCTGTATTCACAGCAGAGCTGTTGTCATAAAAGGGTCATTTTGAAAGTCATGAAGTTTGTTCTGCCTGAAATGTCATGAGTGAAGAAAATAAAAATCACCTTTTGGATGTGAAACAACCAAAGGTGTGATAGCACACATGTAGACATAAAAGTACTGCAATGAAAGGCAGCATCACTATTATTGCCTGAAATAGGCATTTACAGAAGCTTTGTGTGATGTTTTAGCTTCTCCACTTAGTGTGGGATGTAAAAACTTCTAACACTCTTAGCCTCCCACAGAGGCATTATGCCAAGAGTTTGAGCTTGCTTGAGTGCAAAAACCCCCCACTATCTGTACCAGAAAGGTGTATGAGGTTAAAAAGAAACAAATAAACCCATGTTGTTCTATATTTAGTTAAAAAGTAGAAGATTTGAAAGGTTAATTTAATTTTCTTTTTTTTTTTTTTTTAATTCTATAATCTAGAAGGTTTTACAGCAGATAGGCATTCTTTGACAACACCAGGTAGTTCCTGCATTGGATATGGAGAGTATTTGTGCAGAAATAACCTTTAGTTTTCCCAGGTATTTAGGAAAAGGCTTGGTTTGTTGATAGTTGCAAGGCTTTGGTGGGAGCAACAGCAGAATTAAAATATGCTGCCTAAATATCAGTTAAATACTCCAAATGTGAGTTATGGTTCAGTTCAGAAACTTGTAATAACCTGCAGACAGTCTCAGCTGAAGATTTTCTGAGACCTCTGGCCGTGTTCCCTGTTGTGCCAGTCCTTTGCTGTGGGCTGCCATCCATCCCAGGGGAAGAATCCTTGGGATTGGGGTTTTGTCCTCCCAGCCTGCCCTGTCAATGCCATTGCTGTAGTGGGGTGGGCTGTGCAGCACAGGGAGGGTTCATGGACCTCTCCTTTCCTGGTTTTCTCTAGCAATGGGAGAAGCTCCTGACTACCCCTGGGGGCAGGAGTATTTTCAACTACTTCTACCAAGTCCACTAATTGAGCATTTATCTTTTGATTACCTTTGAGTATTTTTGATCACCTTTTATCTTTTGATTATCTTTGAGTGAACAAACTGATTTTTTAGGCTATTTCACTATTCATTGAAATTTTTTTTGAGGGGGGAGGATAGCACGTCTCTTGAATATATTAAATACAATGTCATTCAATATATATTTTGGGATTAATACCCGTTTTGTGTTTTAATTCTTCTCTCTTAAAGAGCAGCATAGAGAAAATGCATAGCTTTTCACAGTTCTGTAGCAGAAGTGATTTCAATTCTTTATAATTAGTGGCAGTTCTAAAGAAAAATGAACCCCTAGTATTTGAAAGGTAATTGTATCTGTTGAATAAAGGAGTTGCTGGAGGTGACACCTGGAGTTCTCAGCTGCAGGAAAACTTGTGAACTTTATCCTGCTAACAATAGATTTTTACAAATTAACTTAATTGAAGCTTTCAAAATGTGAATGCTTTGACACTTGACAGCACTCCTCCTACCTGAACTAGCAGCTTTTCCTGAATGATCATTAATTACTTACTGATGGCTCACAACTCCAACCCCGAAGAAATTTACTGCTGCAAAAATGCACCCATGTGTTTTAGAGGTTCATGTAACCATGAAAAAAAAAACCCACTTATTCAAAAGCTCTGTAAGTGACCTGGGTACATAATTCACATTAATAGGTATTGGATATGGAAAGCCTAGTTAAAAAAAAAATTCCGTTAATTTGTATAAAATAGATATACTTGGAAATGTGCAAACTAATAAATATATAGAACAGTAGATGAAGAATTAATGAATATAAGGCAATAAAAATATTTTATTTCCCTTATGCCCAGGCACAATGCACAGCAAAGTTTCTGTTCATCTCATCTGTTTCTGACTAATCTCCATGACTAAGATCTAAATGCAAAAGTTTATTAGTTTGATGTTGCAATGAACACTGCTCTGGAGTTCGGGCAGTGTTTTTTCGTAGTGTTTCAAGGTACTGCACAGAAATATGAATAAACATCAGTAAGAGACTTCCAGAGGGGAAAAATAGGTCAGGAGAACTGCATGAACAAGGGTAGTCAGTGCCAGTTTGGCCAAGCAAACAGTCAAAGCAGTTGTTTCTTTTAAATCTCCAGATCTTATCTGTCCTACTCCAGAAACTTTGCTTTTTTGGAAACACTGAGTTATGGCTTGGTTACCTCCTTCTAAGTTTCATCAGAAAGGAGCCTTATATTGTTCATCACAGCAAGACTGTTACTGTCCTCAGCTGGTACTTTTAGTCAAAATGCATCTTCTGAATCTCTCTTCCTTTTCCTCTCTGTTTGTTAGCAAGGAGATACTGCTATTTGTTATATTTGTTTTGGTTAATGGTCACAGTAAGGAATTTTTTGTTTTTGTTTTTGTTATTAGTTACATTAATTAGTTCTACAACAACTGCTCCTCATTCCTTGTCCATCATCTTGTAGCAGCAACCAATTTCTTTAATTACTGGCATTTGAGGTCCTATGTCCTAAAAACTTCAACAGTTTCCAGAAAACACAGACAGCGAAGCCATGGTCTGTTACCCATCTTAAAGAAGAGAAGGACAGGAGAACATTTCAGTCCCAGCTTCTCTGAAAATTTGGCCCTCTATTTTTACTGTTGGCATCCTTCAGGATGAATGCAGCTATACAATCACGTAACTGTGCACTGCTAACATCAATAATTTGTTTGTTAAAATATACTGACTTTTCAAGATTGCTTTAGCTTGCAGGCTCACAACCAGCAGCATTTTGTACTAATGGTCTGTCAGCTTGAATTCCTGACAGGAAATCGTGTCTGATGACTTTCTGTTTCTCCCAGAAGATTATCATGGAAGTAATAAGCTTAGAATAGATAGGGATTGGGATTTTTCTTCTGTTCAGTCCTCATACAGTGCTGTGACTTCGTGAATATTTCTCTTACCTAGGATTGAACACACTTATGAGTCTTAATTTGGCTATTTCCACACTACTTCCATCTGTATAGTGGAAGAATATACAAGGGACACTTCTGTGCTTTTATTAAAGTAAAAACTCCCTCATCATTGTTCTTATCATTGAGATAATTGGCTTTAACAATTTAATATGATCACTAAAGTGCCTAATCATCATTGTTACTGAGAATAATTTAATTCTACTATATAGAGTCATAGCTCAGTAAAAAAAATTCTTCACATTCAAATAGAACAGAAAGTTGGGCTATAATTAAGGTTGTGATGTTATAAAGTGGATCTGAACATATGGCAGAAACGTTTAAAAGGCTATTAACTATTTATGTAGTTGTAAGTCGAGTGTATTTTTTTTAATTGCATTTTATTCTTTGGTGGCTGTGCAGCATTATAATTGTGAAGCAAAAAGAAAGGTTGCAGAGAACCAGAGGAGAAATTTAATGTTGATGTTTGGTTTTTCAGAGAAAAATTATTCAGTCAGTAAAGGATTACTCATAGAATTCTGCTTGAGTGCACTGACTTAAAGAAATAAAATTAATAGGAAAATACACTAATTAATATTCAAGAGATGGTGAATTTCGCTGAACAGAAAATTACCAGATGGTTCAGATAAGGGTATTGTGTATTTTTTGCATGGAATATCTGCTGTAGAACTAGTTTACCTAAATGGACCTAGAAAGAATTTTGTGTGACTTATAATATTTTATGTAATGGCCCTGTTGTTCTATGTCAACCATTTTAGTGTAAATTACCTGAGAACCAAGAAATAACATTTGAACTACTGAAGTTAGAACAGAGTGAATCAATATTTTTGTTCTGCACCATTGCTTAGTGTGTTTGTTTTATTTACCCTGAGTGATATGGGTTGCCTTGCACCAACAAAGTTCATAATACCTCCAGAACTGGCTTTCTAAAAGCTGTTGGAATAGCAGGTTTTATATAGATGCTAAACTGAGGGCAAATTAATCAATGTTAAAAGTCTTTCACACAATACTGCATTAAAAACTAGTCCGTTAATAATTACAAATAATATTTATTATACTATCAAAGTTTGCAAGGTTTTGTATTATTTGTGTATTTTAGTTTGGTCTTATAGTTTGCACTCTTTATTTTTGCCATAGACTGGCTGCTTTAAATGTTTTTTACTCAAGTGGCCTTTAACCTAAGGCAGAAAAGATTCAAATGATACAAATTAATGTGGTTAATGAGCTATAGCATTTTCTACAAACAAAGTGCCTGTTTTACTTAATTATCCTGCGGAGAAGAGCTGCAGATAGCTAGAAAAGCCTGTAGCATGAAGCTCTGACTCAGTACACCCCTGTCACACCTTCTGTTCCCAGTTCTCTCAGCAGAATTAGCTGGGAGTACAGCTGTCATATCTGACTGTAATGTCATATTTGGTGGGGTATTATTCAATCAAATACAAAGTGCAAGTTAAAATAACCTAACACATGACAGAACACCTCTATAAAGATTGAGCTATCTGTTTTGCAAAATTCTTATTCTATCTGTAGACCTACAGAAAAGGAAGAAACTTGGTAGCTGCATTGCGTCTCTCCCTAGTAGTATTCATGAAATATGTTCTCCCATGGGTTTTGTTGCACATTTTTGGAGGTTTTGTTCGTTGGTTACTTTAAGGTTTGTTTGTTTATTAGTTTTTTTGTTTCTTTGCGTTTTTTAAATAACTAAAGTAGAAACTAACAGCCTTTTGTTCTCTCACTGAAGAACCTTGGGTTGTTTTTCCAGCAGTTATCTTCCAGGAGTTCTGTTCCGCTTCTTCTCTCCCACAGCTGGTCTCTAGAGGGCCCTTGAATTGCCAATAGCAAAACCTTTTGTTAAGACAGCACTTTGTCCCCCAGCCCTGTTAGGATATATCAGTCTTCCCTACGTGCCCTGCCTTGCAGACAAAAGCTTGATCATGTGTAGGACTGCACAGGCTTTTTCCCCCAAAACCAGAACAAGGTAGTTTTCCGTTTTCTCAAAACACCTCCCTTTGAAGACTGCTTGTCTCAAACCATGGAGTTGGAAAGTCTGGGAGTTCTTGCCCTAATCAGCTTTTTGGGATTCCCAGACTCTCTCCTGTGTGGGCAGAATTTGGGGAGCTGAGACCTGCAGGAGGTCACTAGGCTGGGTGGCCATGGGTGCTCCTTCTGATGGGGCTGGAAACCCTCTGGCTGCCATGGGGTCACTGCCTGAACACACAAGGTTTTGGCTTGGGTGGGTGTTGAAACATGAGCTGCTAGCTCAGGGAGAGTTCCTTTCTCTTTAGTGGCTCTTAGGGCACAAAATTTCTGTCACCTTTAGAGGTGATTTACCACTGTAATAAATCTCCCTGATTTGTATTAGGCATTTATTCTTGTAACAGTCTCGCTTCATAAATCATATACATAGCCATAACATAAATTCCCGGTTGGGTACTGGATAAGAACAGAATGAGGAGTTCAGCATTTTCTTTTCTTTCTCCTGTTTTCTGTATTCAGATTTTTGCACTGACTCATGTCACTTCTGCTAAGTAGTATTTATTCATAACTGCTCACTGAACAAAACAGTAAATATGTACACCTAATTTTTCCTAAGAAAACACAATTATACTTATGTAAATTTAAATATATACTTGAAAATCTGTAGCATGGATACCAAGAATATTTTTTCTGTTCTAACATTCCAATTTCATGCATAAAAGAGTACTGGATTGAGAGTCTGGATTTTTACCAGCATGTGACATTGATTCCATGTGTAACTGGACTAATTACAGAGATAAATTAATAAAGAACATAGAAACAGAAGTAGTTATGCATAGCTAATTGTGATATGTGAGTTTAATCTAGTTTTATTAAACAGCTTATTGATATACAAGTCCTGCAGTAAGACATTTGTAGTTCCCAATAGATGTAGAATCCTAACAGGTATAACAATCATTCTTTACTAGCACTGCAGTAGGTTAAGAGTTTTTCTATTATGTTCACTGCAGTGCTGAAAAGAACAAAGTATTAGAAATTAATCACTGTAATTATGTGGTCAATGTATTAGCTATTTAAATTAATGTTTGGAAGGTAGCTTGTTGAAAAACTCCTACAGGAAATCCTAATCTACATTTTTTTGTTTTATGATCAGAGCTAAAATAAAGCTGTTTTGCTGAAAATTGTATGGAAAGCCTTCCAGAGGAAAGAGAGACAATGCCAGGTTCATCCTCCATGAGAAAGATCATCTGGTAGCTTTTTGGTGAATTATTTCACCTACATTCAAATACGTGTTAAAGTTGCAAAATTCATGACAAAGCATTTAAAGATTATTCCAAAAATACAGTGGTTTGGTTGGATTGCTTTTAACAGGGGTTTCCAAGCTTCCATGTTGGAACACAGGCTGGTACAGCCCCATCTGGCCTAGTGATTATGTAGGGTACCTCACCGAGGCTAGCTCTAAGAAGTGGTTGGCAAGATGCCACAGTATTGTGATCTCTGCTCAAGTCCAGCTTATGTAGTCAAAGCATAACACTGCTTCCTTCAGCCCCAGACACTCAGATTTGTATCTCAGAGAACAGTGAGTTCCAGGAGAAAGGGAGTCCTGGAGCACATCTCTGACACCTTGAAATGACCAAGGATGGAATCCCGGGACTATAGGTTCAGCTGATCTCAGGTGCCTTCACTGGCTGTGACTTTAAGGCTTTGAAGTTTTCCTTCAGCTCTCCTGAATTTGTTTTTCACTTCACTCAGCTTTAGTGTGTTTTTCACAGTGGTGTGGCCCTTGGAAAGCATTCACATGCCCTCCTCTTCATCCTCATAAGGTCAAGCCTGTGCTCTTCCAGTCATACAGCAATAGACAGCAGTGACCTGGCTTCATTCCATTTCTTGTGTTTCCAGACCTGACCTGACTTTCACATGACTCATGTACCACTTTTCAAGCTCCTTGGTTCCTCCTTATGATTAATTCATCCCTCTACAGAAGCTGACTTTCTCTGTTTTGTGATGCTGTGGATGTACTTCTCTAGACCATGAGAAAGCTGGGGGGTCTACCTGTTCCAACCTTCCCATTCCTTCACAGAATTTTTGAAAGTTCGTGATAATTGATATGTTCTTAGAAATTAAGTTGGAATTTCAAGGAACCTGTTCCAAGATAATGCTCAGGCATTTTTATTTCCATTACACTTATGCTTTCTGATAGGTTTCTGTCCTTTTGTACTTTTTTTTTCCCCCCCCTCTGGCTTTTTTCTCTCTTGTGCAATATGTATTTTTCCAAATGGTGCTTTTCCAAATGCTGTTTCCAACGGCGTGTTTTATTATACTGACAAGAACAGCAACACCTCTGTAGATTGTCCTACAGCAAAGGCATGACAGAATAAATGATCATAAATAAGTCATCTTACACAATTTGTCTGTTTCCAGTTCTTCAGTTCCTCTCTCTAAGGGGCAAGTGTCCTGGCAAATTGCTGCCTCATATGGTATTTAAGACTCAAACCAAATGCTGACAGAACAGATGTGATTGCTGCCATTTGAGCCTAAATCCCAAGGGTAGGATAGAATGGCCACTGGAAGCCATCAAGCAGTGATAGAGCCCACGTTGCTTGAATTTTGTTAAGTTATGTAGGTTCAGATACTTATTCTACATGTTCAAACTGCTGCTGGGAGAGGTTACTTTTTTTAAGTTACAGAATTCTGATACTACATATGTCTCCTAGAAAGATACAAAGCTGCAGTTTGGGTGGTTTAAACTCTCCATATCTATTTCCTGTGTATAAAGTAGGAGTAAATAAATTTATTTATTCTCTACTTTTTTGGTGCAATTTATACTGCCACTCTTTGGCACAGAAAGTTCAGCTGAGGGTTTTGCTACCACTTTAGATGTGTTCTCACACTAGCTCATGAGGGATAGTGGCTGTTTGCTGCATCCCATTGCCTTTCTTCTGGAAGAATGTCTGACAACACGTGTCATCTGCATGTGATGTTATGTGTTTGCAAGTCCCTATCTCACTGCTCACAGGAGCTTCTGGTGCATAGGTTTGAGCTCAGGGCCAGTGAGCACAAGGGGCTACATAAAGATGCATCCCTTAGATACACATTCACAAATGTCCAAGGGTAAAGATAGTGCAAAAGATTGGTACATAGATCAAGGAAAGATGTGCAAGGAGAAGACCCAGTGGATGGATAAGTCTGCAATGGTGTTTTCTTATTAATTTATAAATCTTTTGGAGGTCAGTATTGTTATAGAGGTTTTTGAAAGTAAATGTATCTATAAATACGGTTTTGGTCATTCACACTATTGTGTTAAAATGCTTAAAACAGAGGAAGGACTTACATAGTCTTACACGGTGTATATGTGACTTGCCTACAAAGCTGAATAGTGAGACAGGTAATACCAGCACACTTGAGGACTTAGAGGCAGAAACTGGTAGGAGCAGAATACTGATGTTACTAGTTGTACAGTTCTTCAAACTGTAATGAAATAATTCTGCAAGTAGATGCATGTAATGTGTGACATTAACTCAGTTATGTAGCTGATCAGCAAATAAAATACAGGTTTTATTCTCTAAAAATAGAACTATTTCTATTGAAATATTCGATGGGAAGGAAGGAAGCCAAAGATCATAAATAGAGACTTTCAGCTCCTAGACAGCTACTCCCTGGGGGCTACTGTCAGGCCAGCAATATGCCAGTGCTGTATGAGGTAGTTCACTGCCTAAGTGGAAGGAAACATGAGTCACAAATATAGTATTCAACTGCAACTGTTATTATGGAGGTCAGAGTCCTTGGCTGATGGGAGAAATGGACCTCACCAGAAGTGCTGGCAGTATCTGGTAAGGGAATGTGTTAAATAAGCATCAATGACAAGTATACTTGTAGGGAAGCAAAAGGTTTGTCTTTTTTATTGCTGAAATAAAGTGGGTAATAATTATTAAAAAAAAAAAAAAGGAGTCATCAATCTCTTTGGAGCCATCTTTCCAACTGTTAAGATCTAAAAGTATTTTGGACTATATTTGAATTTTCAGAATTTCAAGGATTTTAGTAGAAACAATAATTCTTATTTTCAATAAACAGCTCATAACATGATGCTCTGGAAGCTGTTGTGTGGATTCACTGCTCTGTTACCCGCTTGTCACCCCTGAAAAGAATGTAAAACAGCACATGTAATGGCATGAAAGAATGAATTGTCACTTCTCTAAAATATGATTTTGACAAATCTGTTTCAGAAGGCCCAGCAGAGAGCTGCAGAGCAGTTCTAGTGATGGAGGAGTGCGTCACGAGGCTTGCTCATCTCTGCTGATGAGAGGGGGACTTTACTAAAGCCACTGTCTTGTTGGACCTTGTTTCAGGTGGGATTCCCTTTGTCCTCACTGGAGAGCTCTTCCAGCAGTCACAGAGGCCAGCTGCGTTCATGATAGCTGGGACAGTCAACTGGCTCTCCAACTTCGCCGTGGGACTGCTCTTCCCTTTCATCCAGGTACTCAACACTCTTGATAATTGACATGCTGTGATATTGCCGGTGTAGAGGGACATACGACATTTAAGAAATTTCAGGTAATAGTAAATGTCCTATTGTTGAAGTGGATGACATTCTCACCATGTTTGTGCTACAGATCAGTTGTGATACCCACGTCTCCATGCTGGAATGTGTTGGAAAAAAGTTGTCCTTCAGTAGAAAAAATATTGTAACCATGGACAACCTTCTATGGCAAGTTCCCCACAGGAGAGTTTAAGCTATGCAATCTGATGATTTTGTCTGAGTTCACAGTCACTGATGGTGATTGTCTCCCACAGCCACTGATGGCCTTTTCCTTCAGCCTTTAGGCTACCCATCATCTGGTTTACCCTATGCTTTGGGAATCCATTTCTGTCAGGTTTTTATCTTCTTTAGCTGGTTCCTTCTTGCTGCAGCTTAATTTCTACAAAGATTAATCTGTTCCTGTCCCAGCTTCCCCAAGCTCCCTTAAGCTTTTTTAGTGGGTTTCTTGGCTGCATTAGTCACATGGAGAACACTTTCATCAAAAGCTGCCTGAGAACTGGGGTTGTACTTTAACAAGATAAATTTATTTTCCAAAAGAAAATTTGCAAAAAATAATTAGAAGTTCAGCATAGAACAACATTCTCCTGCTCTGATTCCTAAGAACACTTCAACACTATTGATTCATTGTTGTATGGCAAAAAGGCTTCAAGCAACTTTTAATTAGAAAACAAGCTGAGGTTCTTTTCTTGCTCACGCACCTCTCCTAGGGATTGCCTGCACTCTCTGGAGCTCACACTGAAGCAGGTGTTTTATCTCAGGAATTGAAATACAGCTGATCATGGCCTGACTGGCCATATCCAGACTCTTAAAAGAGGCATCCTGCTCCACTGATAACAGTTTAAGAGTGAAGCTCACCACTACAGGTCAAAATAAAGAAGTTCTAGGTTTGTGGGTTTTTAAACACACATAGGAAAATAATAGGGGCAGAGGAAAGGTGCAGGGAGAGCAAACCCTCTGGGCCACTTGCACCTCACACCTAGGAGAGAGATTCTGGAGTGGTCTTCATTGCCAAGGAAGAGATTTGAGTAATGAGAGCTGCTGCTGTGTGTGCTTTCTTCCAACTGAAAATTATTTGATTCTGCGATACCACACGCCTATTTGCAGATACAGTAAAATAATCATATTCTAAAACTTTATATGTTTCTTTTTCATTTGACAAGTAGTACTACTTTTACTATGTAGTACTGTTTTAAATTATCTGTATGAGATACTTTACAGGAGAATTTGAAAGCCTTGTAAAGCCTGATCCATGATCCAAGTTTGACACATAATTTAAAATTTCTTCTAACAGGGACAAGTCTCTTGTAGTTTTGATTACTTGGATCACCTTCAAAATAAACGTGATTATAAAGTCTGTGATCTTTCCAAACTCTATACATTTAATAACACTAACTGCAATTACACTGCTATGTCTTAAGAGCTTATTTTCATGCTTATTGAAATTGATGATTGCTTTCCACTAGTTGCATGGTGGAGGCTGTCCCAGCTTAGACACTCTCAGATGAGGTTTCCAAAAGGAGGTGGAGACATAATTCCTTTTCCATTGAGGTTGTTAGAACATCTACCAAACGATAGAAATAATTAGACAACTCCTTGAGGTTTTGAAAACCTGACCTAGTCCATGGGGCAGCCTCAAAATATTCAAATGGATGCTTCTGTGTGGTTTAATAGCTTTTTCTTCCAGAAGATGAGCAGTTTTAGTAGCATTAGACCCTTCCTTCCAGCCCAGCAGGTCAAGCACTTCTGATTCCACCACCTGCCTCCGTGGCAGCCGGGCAGGGACAGAGAATAAGGTCTCGAATCTAGATGCATTAATACTTTTATTTGGGTTAGGTTTTGTTTGGTTTGGTTGGTTGGTTGGTTTTGGTGGGTTGGGTTGTGGTTTTTTTTTTTTGGGGGGGGGGTGGTTTGGGGTTTTTTAATTATTCAGAGACAACATTTAGAGAATAATCACACTTCTCCAAAATTGCAGTTTCTCCTTCCTGCACAAAACTGGGGATTACCCTGAGCTCCGCTTAGCTGTCAGATTCGAATTCATGCAACTCAAGACACTCCCTACTTGTTCTGCTAATGCTACCTGACAGACCACCTGGTGAAAATTGTTTAAAAAGACGCTCAGTAAATTCAAATTAAAAGGCAAACTGCATTCTCTAATTTTCCACATGCATATTAAAGCTTTTTGAGTGATTTAGTATGCATCCATATGAAGTTTGCTGTAGCTCTGGGGAATTTATCATTACATGTCATAAAAATATCCAGTTGTGTGATTACAAAATTACCCAGTTTAGTTTTAATGATGATAAATTGCATTTCCAGTTTGAAGGGGTTTGGGGGATTTTTTTCTTCTTTTAAAGAAAAGAGAAATAAAAAAGAGAAAAAGCTTCGAGTTTGCACCTGAAGATGAAAGCAGTGTTACGCAGACTTTGATTTTTAAAGCTTTTTCAAAAGATCAAACTAGAACATCTCCTCTTTCCCAAGCTTTAACTTTTTTCCTATTTCAGTCAACCTTATTCTCAAATTCAGTTTATGAGTCACCACTTTCTTCACATAAAGGCAATATCTTCTTCTTAGCTCATTTTATAAACATAAACCAGGAAAAAAAATCTTTAAGATACCTTTACAGGATGAATGCAGAATCCCATCTGTATATTTAAATACTAACCTGATTGCTTGAGAAACAGCAGCCACTCTTTTGATCCTTGGTGTGCTTCTACAAAATTATCCTAAACATTTGGGAAACAAATCTGGCAAGTTTAGAGTTACTAAAAAAATCAACCAATTAACTAACTTGAATGAAATGACTAGATTTTTGCCCTTCAACCATCTGTAGATAAATATAATCAAAGAGTAGCTTGACTCATACATTAAAATATATGGATGAGATTGAAAAGGTAGTATACAAATCAATCAATTTTTTGACAACTTAAAAAAAAAAAAATTGATTGTGGCTTCTTTTCCAGGTCTTACCACTACCTGTTAGAGGTGCTGAAATGTGAATAGGGACACAGTAAACCAGAAATTATAATGTGTGTATTATATATGTATGTATGGAGATGGGTGCAATGAGCTGAAGCAGGCACAGAGAACAATAAACCAGCAGAAAAGTGCAATCTAAAAGGCTGGAAAACTTTTGGTGCTATAGAATAGGCTTCTTGCATTAAAGTAATACTCTTCATTAGCAGTAAGTTTGCAGGGATAGACTTCTGTAATCTAGTGATGTAAGACCCTAAATTACATGTTATCTAGAAAAAGTTTCTGTTTACTTCTTGTAATCTGTTGCCTAAAAACAAATTACTAAACATCAATAGTTACCAAATAATTTCCCAACATGCAATTTTCATTACACGTTGATGCATTTTTATTTCATATTTCAAGTTGTGCTATTAGATTGTTATGAGGCACTTAAAGGCTACATGATAAATTAGTAATATTCTGTAGGAAGACATAGCAGATTTTTCCAGAAGTTTTCTGTCATAATAATTTCTCTTTCTAGAAGACTGTGCAGAGGTTTTTTTGATATTAAAGTCACATTGTATATTCAGTACGTATTCAAGAAATATTTAAATTGCTATGTATTTTATATTTTTAATTTTCAAGAACAGCTCATCTTCAGACTTTCCTCCTAATACAAAAGTTTCCAATAACTGGGGAATGCAGAGGAACATCCAATTATGATTAGAGAATTGCTATATAGAAAACTGATTTTACTCTTAACTGAGGTTTGACCAAAATAATCTGCTTGGGTCTGTGATCCAGAAGGAGATCAGTATCATAAGGGATAAAGGTGCCTTGAAACCTTAGTTCAAATGGCTTACTAGTACAATGCCAAGACTTGCTTGTGTGCTTACTTTCCTCCTTTTAGAAACTAATTTATTTGTGCCTGTGAAGTAGTACTTCTGAGCCATTATACTGATTTCTGGATGTTCTCTTCTACTTTATTTCTTCCTTAATTTTACACTAGAGATTTTCATTTTCATGCCTCAAGACTCATTTACTCAGCAAGATTGTCTTTTGGTTGTCCTCGTTATTTCCTCACTGTGTAATAGTATTCCTTGACTTTTTCTATTACTCAGCACAAGGATTTCAAAACAGATGTGCACAGAAAGTCATGCATAGTTTCCTTCAACCAGGCTATTTTAAGCTTCTTCAAATACATTGGATGTTCCATGTAATGACAGTGTCCCTGTGTTAAGGGAAATGGTTAAAGTTCCCCTCAAAGATGAGAAAATGAAATGTGGGTTCTTATTAAGATGAGCACATCTAACCCTCTGATAGGTCACATGGACTTTTCTTAATTAGAATCAACCCACTTCAGTGATACAATATAAGGATCTGTTACATTTTTATGAGGAGATAGTGAGCATGTGAGGGTCATGGTTGAAATTGCAGCTCATGTCTAAAAAGGTATCTATTTTTTACTTGGGAATTATGTTTCATACATTAAACTTTACTGCTCTGTCCTTCTTCATTGTCCTGCACTTTCAGCAGAACCTTAAATTATGTCTGGAAAAGAAGAAGGACAAAGGGTAGAGGACACAAGACCTTATCCATTTGTTTCACTGCATTATATCAGTTTGAAGCAAAATAAAGTCAAATGTCTACATGAATAACAGTTTTTCTGCTGATCAAATTTGTAAGACATCAAATCATTATCACCTCACCTCACCACTTCAAAAGCCATGTTTGACCCACATCTCATGACACTAATCTTCATGGCAACTTCCAAATCCAAGGATCCATTGCTATTGTCAAGGACTGTGACTTTGCAAACTGAGAATTTAGGGTCACATTTGGCATTTGCTGGAAAGAGACAAATTTTTTTTAAAAATATATTAATGTGTTACACTTGTTAAATTGATTCAGAATTTGTTCATTTGCTCATTTATTTTGCTGTATCTGCCCTGGAATATATATTTTCCTGTTTCTAATACCACAGTCCTGCTTAGAATTTAACCTTTGCTGCTGAGTGTGTTAAGTCAGTAAGCAACCATTGTTAGATAGCACATAATGATCCTCTCAACTACTTTTAGATTCCTCCAGAGTATGGTGTTCACAGCATGCAAGCTATTAACAGGAAGATTATTCTCAGCTAGATTGCTTCAAAAGTAGCAAATTGCACAGTTCTTTTAATTAAAACCAGAATTCTGATCATTTCAATGTTAGGGGGTTTTGTTTCAGCTTACTTTTTAGCTTTAAAAAAATGAGCTCTTTTCTCATTCATTTTGGGCCCATAAAGTCAGTTCATAATGCTAAAAATTAAGTGTTCTTTACTATTGTGTTTAAAGGGAGGTGGGAGAAATGCCTGCACATTCTCTCTAATGTGTATAGCAGCCCCTCACAAGCTGGGGCAATGATTTTTCACCTCTTTGCTTAAGAAAATGTGGCAAAGCTGCACCTACTTATTCATACACCTCCCTTATGCAGCTCTATCTCATCCTCAAAGTCAGGCCTGACTGCTTGCCATGCCTGGGATCTGGTCTGGGGGAACTGCCTGAGTATTTCAACTCTGATTCTTTTTTGTGGTAATTGCATGCATGTCTTAGGTAAATCACTTCTTGGTGGTTTTTTGGGGTTTTTTTTTGTTTTTTTTTTATCTTTTTTTTCCCCACAAATACAAAGCCTTGATCATCTGCAGAAAAGAGAAGACAAAAATGAGTAATTCAAGATTCAGCTGGCTAGAATTTGCAGAAATTCTGTTTTTCAAATGGCCTCCTCAGAAAGCTGGTATTAAAATAGAAGGTGATGCATTTAAAAGTTTATGCTTAACTATTAAATATCCTGTATACCAATAACCCTCACCACCCTCAAAAAATCCAATGTAAATCCTGCTTTGAAGAGGTTTTATCAGTCTGCTGACTCAGTAGGTGCTTCCCTCAGGAGATTGCATCAATAGGTGTGTCTGCTGTTCTTTTGCCCTCCCCTGTACACCTGAGAGGGCAGGTGACCCTCAGAAGCTCCTCAGGGATCCTCAGCTGTGTATTTGCCCTTGGCTCTGAATGGATATCTGTCAGGAGACAGCACTGCTGCTGTTTAGGAAACCACCTGAAACCCTGCTCACCTTTGAACCGTGGGTGTTCCTGCAGGGGGTTATTCTTGAGGAAATGCTGAGGGAAAACAGCTGCAAATCACGGGCTCTTGTAGAGCTTTGTTCTGACTTCCTTCTGACCCTTGGGTTTCCAACGGTGCACATAAAAGCCTGGCTTCAGGTATTGCTAAGGAAACATGTTCCTGGCTCTGGCAAGGCTGCCTGCTGTTGGGGGAGGAGGAGCAGCTTTGTGAAGGTGGCAGCACGTTCTGAACGTGAGCAGGACCTGCAGGCAGTGTGAAGGGACCAGCACAGGTGGATGTGTCAGTGGGATGTGGATGGGGCTGCCTCGGTGCTCCCTGCACAGCCAGGACTGCTGCTGCTGGGAGCAGAGTGTGAGTAACCTGTCACTACCTGAGGAAATGCAGAACTACAGGAACCACACACTTTCCTTGAATTTTTTTCACTATTTGCTCAGAACTTCTATTCAGAATTGGACTCTGGATGAGTTATAAAAAGTTTATGAATGAGTGGTTTTCTTCACTGCGAGTGTAAAATAAGAACCAGGTTTAAGGCAATATTATAACTGAAGAATGCTTGTGACAAAAGGGCTTTTTGTGGTGACCCTGCAGTGTTCCTGTCTGGGAATTATGAGCCTGTTGGACAAATCCTGTAGGAAGAAAGTGCAGCCTTGTATAAACCCTACAAAACTCACTTATAGGATTTATAACAAAATTTAATTTTTATCTTATTCTCTGTGAAACTTCAGTTGGAGGTCCTTGAGGGCTACTTCTTAAGGGATTGCAAAAATTAGGAAGAGTATAATTATTACAAATAAATATAAATACATTAGGTAAAAATAATTGCAAATAAAACATGCACTCATGAGTGTTTAATTCAATTAGGTTTACAGAGATATGAATCAAAGACAATAAACACTACTTTATTTAGCTCATGGACAGCAGAGAAATCAAGAGGAATTACAAAGGTGGGACAAAGTTGTGGTTGCACCACCAAGAGACACAGGTAATTTATTACATTTAGTTTCCATGTTTATTCATATGAGGTATTAATGGTTCATTTTCATCATGGAGAATATTTAATTCAGTGAAATTTTTAAAAATGAAAAATATGATTCTGGGTTGAAACTCTGCCATTCAGAGTTGTAACAACAATTACAAATGCAGAAGATTCAGATGTAAAATTTAAATTCTTAGCATGACAGGATGATTTATGAGGCACTGCAAAATTATTTTCTCCTGTCTTCTACATCCTTTTGCTTCTGCCTCTATATAAGCTTGAAAGTTCTATTTGTCACATGCCAGCATATTTCCCCCCGCATTACCCGTGCTGTTTGGCTTGTGATTGTCAGCTTGCTCAGGACTTCATGCTTCTAGCATTTAATGAAAAAGCATTGATGTCCATCTACAGTCCATAGACAATATCAGAGAATGCACTTGCTAGCTTTTCCTATTACAGGCAGGATTTGAAGCACTGAACTAGGTAATGAATTATCCACAGAAATAGAGAACATTGTGACTAGGCAGGCTGGAAATCAGCCATGGTATTTAAAAACAGCTGCAGGAAAGTTTTTCTTCCATTTTTTCTTTCTTGTTCCATGCAGGAATTACTGTTGTTTTTGCACACCACAAATGATGTATAATGAGCAAGTGAAACATAAATATAGTGCTAAGAATTGCATACACCTTTAGCACCCAAAGCAGGGAGTGAAACCAGCCTGCAGTGTAGGACTAACAATGTGACTAACAGTGGTGAGACTGGTGTGACTAACAATGGTGAGAGTCTATTACAAAAATGTACAAAACGAAGGTTGCCTGGCTCTGTCTACTTGTTTCAGTTATATAACTTTAATGGCATCTATAAATATGTGTGTTTGATTCATATATAAATATGAAGGTTTGATTCAGCCTTGTTAATAAAAGCAATTAGAAAAATATGGCTACATTGGATGTTTGAGAGTGTAGATCAATACAGGAGGAAGGGAGGTTCTCTCTAATGTTGCAAGTGGCTTTCCTGGAGCTGTAATATCAAACCTCTTCCAAGTTCAACAAAGCTCAGATGGGAATATGGTATTTATCAAATGGTTTTTCACAACTGTTCTGTTGCAAGGTAACTGATAGCTGCTAAATGATCTTATAATCACCAGGCAAGAAATACTTAACATTTCAGTGAAGTACAGCTCCTACTGGCTGGTTGGAGCCTTTATAATTGATTTATAAATGAACTTCTTTACATCTACTCTCTTTGCTTTTGCAGTGAAGTAAAATCCATAACATTCAAATATGTCTGTACTTTGCATTCCCTTAACTAACTCTTACACTTTCTAGCACGAAGAGAAATGCATTTTATGGATTTTTTTTTTCCTGCTGTGAACTCCCATAACCATAAGAGTGATAACAAATGTGTGCTGTTTGGGGTTTATCTTCATTTATTTTGCAAATCTCAAAGCCTGTGAGTGCTGTGATGAAGATGCCCCTGGCAGTTTTTCCCTGGGTTTTGTAGAGGTGCACAGCACTGCTAAAGCGTACCTCCATTTCTGTACCTAGGAGGTGGGAGGTGGTGTGCAGAACAATCCAGTGACACATCTGCCTCACTTCCAGAACCCCGGGATGGTTTCAGGCTCAGCTGAGCACAGTGCAGGATTCCTGCTGCCTCCTGCTCTCCCCTGCCCTCCCTGAGCTGCCTCAGCCCAGCCTGGTGTCTCCCAGCACAGCTGAGATTGCAGCTCTGTGTGCCTGTGCCAGGAACCTGCCTTGCTGTCGACAGGCCACAGGCAGTGTTGGAAGAACCAAAATTTCATGCATTTTTGTGAACTTCTCAGCACTCCAACTAGCAGTGAGTGCCAGCATGTACTGTACTTGGCTATAAATTGCTCCATACACCCCACTTTTTCTTTCCAACCATTCCTCCTTTCTTCTGATCCTTTTCTCTTTTGTAATGACCATCTCCCCTGTTTTCTATTCACAGGCTGGTTTACAGACTTACTGTTTCCTAGTGTTTGCTGGCATCTGCTTTGCAGGAGCGACCTACCTGTTTTTTGTCCTGCCTGAAACAAAAAATAAGACATTTAATGAGATCAGCCAAGCATTTGCCAAAAGGAATAAAGTAACTTTAGAAATGCAAGAGATGAACCACTACCCAGGGGAGAGGAAATCAAGTGAAGGACAAGAATCAAACTTCACATCTTCAGTGGACAATGGGGAAACCAAAAAAGGGATTGTGTAAACCCAGGATGCTCTTTCAGGGGATGGGGAAAGCGTGCTCTTTTCATTTATATCTGTGCACAACTTGTATATTTTATGACATCATGAACTGTTTTCCCCTTGGAAATGTTCTGAGTGAGTATTGGTGAACTCATTAGCAGCTGGGGTGACAGCTGAGACAATGGGGAGGGAGGAGGAGTGGCAACTGATAAAATAAATGAGATGGGGTTTCCTTGGCACCTGTGAAGCAAGGACTGTGGTGAGTGGGATGGGCAATATAGGCTTGGAGACCTGAAGTGACAGTGGGGAGCCAGGGTTTTGAGCAGCAGCTGGTTGAGCTCCCCTATGAATGCTCTCTCCAAGAGGAGGAGGTGGCAGGGACAAGGGAAGAGATCCAGTGGGGGTCTGCTGAGAAGCAAACCTGCAATGGCACCAGAATGTATTTCTTCACATTTCCCAAGATGTCTTTCAAGCTGCCCATGAGAACTGACAGGACACTTCCCTGACCTCCCATTCCTTTTCTAGCTATTTTGACTTTCAGCTGCATTGTTTGAACATCTCCCACCTTCCCACAAATGGGCAGCTCTGGGTCCTGATGAGTTTCCTTGTCTCACTTGCAAATCCTGGTTCACTAGTAATAGAGTTGTCTCTAGTTTCTGGGTTTGCTGGCACTGCATTTCTCTGAAGATAATATATTTACATAGTTTTATTTTTTAGGAATAAACTTAGAAGATTTAACATGAAAAGAAAACCGAACCTCATGGTGAAGTGAGAGATCTCAGATGGTATCTGTAGGGCATCGTATTGAAACAAAAATTCAAACATGAAGTGTTCTAAGGGTTGGGGTTTTTTAAATTGTTTTGGGGTTTTATTTCTTCTCTTTTCAAATTCCTTTTAAAACAAGTCTTAGGAGCCCAAATTTCCCTGAGACCTGATAACTTAGTTCTTAACACTCAGATCTCTGCATGGGAATTTGGACCCCTCTTTCTTGCTTAAACACTGATTTTTATTTGGGCATTAGATTCTGAAGCACCAGGCCTGGTTCACATTAACAAGTTTCTTAGTTTTTTAAAGCTTTGTAAAACTGCTTGATTTTGTGAGAGAAAGACTCAACAAGTTCTCAGTGGTTTGGAGAACAATTCTTGGGATTTTTTTCTTAATGAACATCATCTTTACAGTTTGTAATTTTGATAACAGTTTTTCTTGATCCCTCTAGGCACCTGGATGTTGAGGGGTAATAAGAAATTTAAATTCAAATTATATGAAAAGGCAGTAAGTCTTTGAGCTGCTCTCAGCTAGGAGTAAAACACAAGAAGAAAGTGCAGCATGTAGGTGCAGTCACCTGCTTCCACAAGTTCTATTTACTAATCTAGAAATTAATGCATTTGGAGCATTTCTGTGAGAAAATTTTCACATATATATTCCAGGTTGAGATATATATTAATATTCAATGGCTTGATATTAGTGGCTTTAAGGTGAAAGAGAGTAGAGAGAGACTGGATATTAGGAAAAAATTCTTTACTGTGAGGATGATGAGACACTGGAAGAGGTTGCCCAGAGAGGCTGTGGCTGCCCCATCCCTGGAATTGTTCAAGTCCAGATTGGGTGGGGCTTTGAGCAACCTGGTCTAGTGGAAATGTCCTTGCCCATGGTGGGGGATTGGAATAAGAATGATCTCTACGGTGCCTTCCAACCCAGGCTATTCTGTGATTCTGTGATAATTATTTTCTGGTATCTGGGTGGGGTGAGGGGAGGTTGTTGGTATTTCTCCAAGAGGTAAGCTGGTTTTTGTTTTGTTCTACGCCATAAATTATACTGTAAATTAAAATCAGAGTTCCTAATGTCCACACTAATATATGTGAATAGTTTTATGCTGTGATTTATTTGTGTGTGGTGTATTTACCACAGACATTGTAAGCTCATTACTAGTTCATTGTAATTTCATTACTAGGTAATTGACCAAAAATTGATGGGTGCTTTCATGCCAGGCTTTATGGTTTGGTTTTTTGGTGTTTTTTTGTTTTTTTTTTACTGGGATAGAGGTACAGCAGTAAGGAAATGAAATATTTATGAGAAAGAGAATTAAGAATGAAAAATTAAAAATGTATGGGTTTGGTGCTACCATTAAGAGAGCAAAGCAGGATTATACCAACTGACAGTGATAAATGGAAGTTAATCAAATACTTTGGAGAAAAGTGAAGAAAAATATTATTTTAATAACCACTTGTAAAATTATATATACAGTAAATGAAAATATTACCTTTCAGTGCCTTTTGTTCCCTGTTCCAAGGGTTACATGAGGCTTGCTAAGTGAATGGCTATGTAAACACTGAGTGTGAATGCCAGCCCTCCAGAAAATTTTATGAAAAATTTCTTCCTTTTTTGCCTGCAGGGCAAGACTGGCAAATTCAGACCGTCTCCTACAGACTGGGAATTACCTTATTTTGTAGTTAGGGCTACTAACACGGTATGATGAGATCTGCTTTGAGCCAAGGTGGCAAGATTGGAAGCCAATGTTGTTAGAATGAGAAGAATTTAATCCTTAGTGCTGTTCATTAATGAACATTTATGTACATTAATGTACATTATAGAAGATGTTGAAAATGTGGCCATTGGATAACTTCCATTAAATATCATGCTGACCTGATACAGCAGTTGTATCAGAAATCAGGACTTCTGGAACAAAATAAAATCATCTTATATTTGCCTACAGTTGCATTTGGAGCCCAGCTCTGAATGCATAGGTAGAGATGTCTTGATAGAATTTCCTATCCCAGCCTGGGGGCCTTGTACAGCATTAGCAGAAGGGGTCATGTGTTCATTTCTGCAATCCCATTTGCCCTCCTCTTGTCCTACCTGAGATGGGCACACACTTTCTGTGTGGCCGTAAGAGCTGCTACAGTCTGGGTACAGTGTGGGATGGGGGCTCCACATCTCACCAGATTTTTGTTGCCATCCATGCTCAAAGCAATTCCAGGCCAAGCCAGTGCTTTGTTCACTACCCAGGGAAGTGTCCTCTGCCTTGGGCTGTGGAAGTGTCAGATATGCCAGTACTCCATTAGCTTTCTTGTCTCTGACCCCAGTGAGAGTTTTGTGTTGTTCTTGAGGTTGTTCCATAAAGTGTTTTTCCATTGCTGTGCTGCTATAATTTCTCCAGCAATGAGAGGACAACATGGAAAATATCAGCAATTTATTGGGGTTTGTTGTTGTTGTTGTTGTTGAATGTATCGAATTGTCTATAGCCTGTGTGTTTGCCTGTTCAGCAAGTGTTGTGTGGTGCCACATTCCCTTTTCCTGTCTGCCTTTGGGGTGAGGTACTGTGGGGTGGTGTTTGTATGGGTACCACAAGTCTGTGTATCAACTCTGTCCATGCACAGTGATTGCAAAATAAACCTTTGGAGTAAAATTAAAATGGGGTGGGTTTTATTCTGGGTAAATCTGAAGCTCCACACATGCACATGTATCAATTCCCTGGGGTTTTGTATGTCCCAGTACAAGACTCTTCAGGCTTGTGTCTGGATGACACAAGTCATTGTGGACTCTGCAGCTGGGTGGTTGGGAGTTAGGGGAAGAAAATGGTCTCTGAAACCGTGTACTTTTTGAAGCATTATTTTTATTTTGAAATCAGATTCCACACTTGATTCTTTCATATGTTTATACTGGGCTTTAGAAATAATAATGCAGACAACAATGTGAGGAAAATTATTAAATCTGGCTAGTGGTAATAATAACTGTTTATAAGAATTGCTGAAACTCGTGAGGCTTTTTGCAAAAATAAGTCATTTTCAATGGATGAGTTTAAGTTGCTTCAGCTCTACTTTCTGATGAGAAATTCAGTCAAGTGACTATTTCTGCTGCAAGGATATGCAAAAACTGAAATCTGAAATATCTATAAAAATTGAATTTCATACTTCAGGTTTTGAAGCCAATTTTCACTCCACAAGGATCTGCTTTCTAGTGGGGGAAGATGTGAGTAATAATCCATATGGGATAACTTTCATCTTCAGAGTAAAAATTTTTTTTAAAAAAAAGCACACACTCCAAAAGCAACTCTGAAATTCGCTTTCTTTCATTTTTATTTGCTATTTTTATGTGTTTTTCCTTACAGGCATCACCATATAAACTATTTGAGCACACATCACCTCACACAGCAGGAAAAACAAATCCAAGTAAAGCATTCCTAGGAAATGCTTGTGGACTTTTCCTTTCAGTCTAGCTCTAGTAAACAGAGTTCAGATAAAATCTAAAAACCTGAAATACATTGGCCCAAACTGAAGCAGATTCATTAAGGTAAATCTTCATGCAGTTAAAACATTTAGGTCTGAGTCCATACTTAATTCTCTCTAAAAGTGATTTTATTTGAAAGTGAGCTCTGTGGAAAGGTGAATTTCATGGCAAGTGCTTGGTACTTGGGCTCCTAATCAAGTTATCACAGCTCAGTAAGCAATCAGGCATAACCTGAGTCACTAGAGCCCTCTTCCTTGCAGGCTAAGCTGCATTAACCTTGCTTTTGCTATGACCTAAGAGAAACACTGGCAGTGGATATTTGAGCTGGGTTTTGAGATGTTCCTCCTAAAGTTTCACTACAGTTAAACTCTTTTAAACTTGCATTTTGAGGGTTTTTTTTTAAAAAGAGTACGTAAGAAAAGCTTTCAGGAACCATTCACACAGTGACTAGTGAAGTCAACAGGAATCTCCTCCAGTGGTTTCAACTACATAAGTGTGCCCAAGAATGACATGGTATTCTTGGCTAGGGAAACCCAGCACGTTTTATCTTCTTTAGAGAGTCAACCAGTGGCTTCTTTTCTCAGTCTAGAAAAATGATGGTATAATTCAGAGGCTGCAAAAACACTGATCTGAGGCATTTCTTTGAATTTGGGAGCAGGGGGTTGGTTAGTTGGTTGGTTGAAGATTTGTTGGGTGGTGTTTTTAAAGAGAACACTTTTAGTCTGGCTCATACACCAAACCAGAGTACCAAGAAGGAGACTGCTGGAGTTGTTGGTTGGCTTAAAATTATTTCCAAAAGTTGTAAAGCCAAATATAACTCTGCTAGACCCCTGAAACACAATCCATTAAGAGCATGATCTTGGAAATGTAGGCGGTAATTTGTCTGCTGCTGTGTAAGGTGCCATGCAGAGACATTGATCTTTGTTTCATTTTCTCTTGGTCTTCTCAGTTTAAAAAGTCAGTCAAGCTAAATGCAATGCTCATCTCTATATTTGTTCCACCTTTTGTTTCTGACTTGTTCCACCCAATTATATAAAAATTTTTACAGTTCACACTTGAAAATCAGAAACCAAAAGTTACCAAAGATTACAAAAGTGATAAATAGAATTTTCTCTACAGGCTGATATTTTCAAAGATGAATTCAAGGGTTAATCCCTTAAATCTAAATTTCATATGATTTCATCTCTTTCAATTAAACTCTACTGTCTTGTATGTGCATATATGCATATATAGACTTTTATGTTATCCATGGAAAAAGTCCAGCAGCTTTAATTCTTATACGTAAAATAAATTGAACCATTTGGATGCTATATCAAGTTGTGAACTGGACAGGTCAGACACACTGGGACTCAGACCCTTGCATTAACAAACTCAGCTAAAGTTTGCACGATCTTAGGTTTGAAAAGTTGTCTAGCAAGGTTGTCTCCTTTTGGCCAGCCTTAGATTTTTCATTTTCCACTTTTCTAAACTGCTAGGGAGAGATTAGGATGCTAATTTGTTTAAATTTATTTTGAGGCATCAAAGGAAAACATCAAAACTCTTTTCATCCAACTAGAGAACAATTTGTATTGAAGACCCCCTAGAAGCAGTGTGTATTAGAATAGTGCTCAGGCTGGGCAAAGCTAAATATACTCTTCCAGAATCTAGTGAGGCATTTTGTACACCAGATTCTCTCAGCCTTTCAGTGGGGAGGCCTCATTGCCCCCCTCCCTTCTTTTCCCTCCTCTATCCCCACCCTCCCCTGACACGGGCTGTGCTTTGCCTCTGGGTGTGCCAGCACATCTTTAGAAACAGCACTTTCATCGATTGAGCAGTGAAAGTGTCTGAGGAGGCAGAAAGGAGAGGGTCACCTCTCAGTGGGATGAAAGGATGGCACTGTGCAACCATGGCTCTCCTGCAGACAGGCACAGCTGCACTTTTAAACTTTTATGGACCTTAGAGGGGCCATGAGCCATGCAACCACAAGAAAGGTGGAAGAAACTTGGGAGTTTGTGACAGGGCAGCTGCTGACAGATGAAATCTGTGTCTGAGAAATCATCCAAGTGGCTTAGACATTGCTGCTGTTGATTTAGTTAGTATAAAACATGTAGGTAGGCATCTGAGGTATCGCTCTGAGATAACAGTAAAAGCACTGCTCACTTTGCAATAGAAAACAAAAAGCCAAAGGGATAATAGTGGACATCACAAGAAAAATCTAATATTACAAATTAAGTTTTCTAATGGAATATCAGTTAAGAATAAACATGGCCAAGAAAGACAGATGGCTTATTTTTCAGTACATTACACCTATTCCATGAGCAATTAAATATTAATTTAAAGGTAATAAAAAAGCTCAGAAATACATAACCAAATCTGTAGAATTCATTAGCACAAATTGGAATTAATGAATTTTTATAGTAGATACTTAAATTTATGATAGCTTTAATATTTAGGTTAGGCACCAGAAATAAAGAAAAGCTAGAACTAATAAGAGCTAAAAATTTTCTCTAAAGAGCTGAATTGTCTGTAATTGGCCATTAGATTACAATTTCACCTTCTTTTGAGTTGTACAGATAAATTATGGACACGAGCTGATTCTTTTCTGGATCAATCCTCAGATATGTTGTCACAATTCTTACAGGTTGCAGTGGGCACTATTTCCTCACTCAGAATGCAACAGAAGTGGGGAAACCCCAGCACCACCTGATAAATAAACAAATAAATAAGACTTGAAGAAGGTGAGGATAGAGGAGGAAAAGAAGGGAGGGGTGGCAATGAGGTCTCTCCACTAAAAGGCTGAGAGATTTTGGTGTACAAAATGGATCACTAGATCTTGGAAAAGTATAATTAACTTAGCCCAGCCTAAGCACTATTTTAACACATGCTGTTTCTAGAGGGTCTTCAATACAAATTGTTCTCTAGTTGGATGAAAAGAGTTTTGATGTTTTCCTTTGGTGTCTCAAAACAAATTTAAGCAAATTAGCATATAAGTCTCACATTGTTTCAAAAAAACCCCAAAACCCAAGCCCCAAGTTGTTTCCACACAAGGGAGCTTTCATATTAAATTTGAAACGTTATGCCTAGTGATAACCATTGGGAGATTGTGTTTGGAACATTTTTAGCTCTTTTAAAAGCTTTGCTACATTTTATTAACTCAGATTTTTGCACAGCTGTTACTTGGTAGAAGTTTCAACCTCTTCTCATTGTTCACGGCCTTGGCTAATAAGCATGAGAAATGAATGTTAGCAAGACAGAAGAAAAGTTCTAACAATTCAGCAATAGTAGGAGGAGAATCAGCATGTCTGGCAAGCTTATGTGATCACTATGAACAAGGACAGCTGGCTCTGATTACTTAAAATTATAAAAACTTAGTAACTAAGTAGGTTTTCTAAGTATTCTCAAGCAATTTACTAAATGGGGTCAGCTTTGTACTCCAAAGTACCGACTTGAAGAGCTGGAGTCCAAACGGAGTAGATGACACTCAGGATGTGGGTGGTGCTGAAGAGATGATCATTCTGGAATTCAAAATTGTTCTCAGCTCTAAGACAATTTTTGGTTTAAATTTAGAAGTGACAGAAAATTGTAACACATCATACATATTTTCACTGTCATTAAGTTACTCAATACTACTTAAAAATCAGATTTTGAAGGCAAAGACATTTCTTTTATCTTTCAAATGAAAGTCGTTGACAATGCTTTCTTCTGTACACAATATTATTAGATCATGGACACTTATTTGATGGCCACTTTTGCTCAGTTTTACCATGAACAGCTTCACTAGGCAAACAGTAGAAATCTCTTTCTAGCTCCCCTTGACAACCCTTTTAGGTTGCTTATCTTTCAGAATCAAAAGAAAAATACCAAAATAATCAATATTAAAGCCATTCAATCTGGAGCTTCACACCATAGCTCTTGGAGAGAATTAAATATTGCAGATGGGATCTGAGGTAGGCAGTGCTTGGCATTTTACCTGCCCTGTCATCACAGGCCAGGATTTCACTCAAAAACATTTACACAGCACTGAATATTCACATAAAGGCTTTTGGTGGTGAGAAAAAAATTGATAAGCAACACAAATGAGAGTTAGCCATAAGGTTAAAAATTAGCAGGACTGGGTTCTTCTTCAGTAAACAGCAGATAATTGCCAATCTCCCCAGACTGTGGTCCTATAGATTTATTGTGGAGTTCAGCAGGATACTACTGCTGCCACCTAAGAAGAGTGAAATTAAAACCATCTCTACAAGTTGCTTTCTGCTTTGAGAATATGCTCAGCAGGAATTAGTACAATGACCAGATTTGCCCTGGGCATTTATCTGTAATATTTTATCTGACCTACATGCACAGCTCAACCATCCTGTCATCTGCCCTCCTTAGAGCTGAGTGGGTTTGACCAAGTTCCTACACAGTGTCATTGTGGACAGAATGTCACAGATTCACTGCCTCTCCCTCCCCCTGCCAGAACTGCTTGGTTTATCCTTTCACAGCTACTTAAAGGGCAAAAATCTTACCATTTATTGAGATGACAAATGCCTAATCTGCTCTATGTTTTGTGCTTCATATTTATGAAACTCAATAGTTGCTTTATTCTGTAATTATTGGTGTTCTCTTCATTAGTATATGTGGGTTTTATTCATAGCAAAAAATCCCACCCTTGCCTCTTTCCCAAGCTTTAGAAACCTTGGAGTTCAGATTCTCTCATTAAAAAACAAAACAAAAAAAACCAAACCCTTGCATAGTATTTATTTAATAAACCAAATAACATTTTCACAACCCCCTACAAAGTCTATGCTTTTGTCAGCTGGACAATAGCTAGGGGGCTGTCAGAGAAAAAGGAAGAAGCAGCACAAGAGCAAATGTCATAGAAGTTCATGAAGGTGTTGAAGCTGGAAGGATTCCTCTTTCTCCAGCTGCTGCTGTCCTGGGAGGAGCCAGCTCACCTGCAGGACAGCTCTGGGGGCTGTGAGGCTCCTACACATCACGAGAAGGAGCAGCTCCACTCCCCCTCACTGTTTTCTGCTTCTTTCCAACAGCTTCTCAGACAAAAAGCAAACTGTGAAGGGGTTGTGAGAAGCAGAAAGAGCAGCTAAATGCCAGGCTCTGCCCTGCCAGGCTCTGCCAGCTGACCCTTCAACCTAAAGTGCATCTTTATCACATTAGATTTAACACCCAGAAAAATTGCCTACAAATATTCCTAGCCCAGGGAGAAATCACTACCTGGAAAAAAAATTACGTGTAACACTCAAAAGCTGGGTTTTCTTCAGGTATGATAGCCCAGTGACAGTGACACTGCAATCATAAGGCAATGTGGTTAGACCCCACTGTTATTTGGTGGAGCAAAGAGAGTTCTGTCACTGTGGTGACTAATGACTCTGCATCAGATGTACCCCGCTGCAAAACAAAGGAAAAATATACAGTAGACTGGTAGATATTAGTCAGTTATTCCTTGTATACATTCACAAGAGTATGAAGAATGCTCACAGACTTTAAATATCTTCTGCTGTTATGATGGTAGTTGATTTTTTAAAGCAATAATTTTCAGATAATTGCTCTTTCCAAATGTTTCTTCTGCAATAAATTCAAACAATAGTTATTCACAGAGAAACAAGCACCTCAAATCCAAGGGAAGTCTTGCTTATGGACCAATAGTGCAGCTATGTGATTCATTCCCAAAATTACATGTGCAGAGATCTTTTTATTCAAAACAGGGAATGTATACAAAAATATCCTTTCATTTTGATAATTGTATTGCTTTACTAAATCCATTCCCAGAATAATAGAAATCATATGCAGCATAGGGGAATAATTATATGTGTATTTTCATGCACAGTTCTTTAGATTATTATATACATATATATATACAAATACATATAAAATTCTTTATCTGCTGTACAATATTGAACTTATTTTTCTATTTCTAATAGCAATAATTCAGTAAAATGTATCTCCTTGCACATGTGGATCACGTACATGTTTATTAAATTGGACAAGCTGAAGCACTTCTCCAGACCAGTTCACAGATTTATAAATTATTTATGTATCTGTCAAGAGTTCAGTGATCTGCTTTCTTTAGTTTGAAAGGGGAAGTTCTAAAAATCATCACTGCAATAGTTCTACTCCTTCAAATAGAAATGCAACTGTGTTCAATTAGTGAATAGGGATTCCAGGTTTCTGCTGCTTTGGCTTTTTCTACATTCATTCCCAGTTATTGATGAAAAGTTTGTAATATCTGTGTACTTCTGTGGGAGCTGTCTGTGCAAATCCAGGGCCAAATACCAATGACAGATAACAATAGGCAAATCACAGCTCTTGCAGAACTCAGAGCAGCTTAAAAAGCCACTGGAAGTAAGTTTTTGTGAGTTATTTTCAGTCAAGTCCTACACAGAGCATATTCAGAAATTCTCACACAGCTTAACTAGCAGCTTTGAATGCCTCATGAATTTTTATGATCTTGTTAAAACTGAAATAGTGGAGTCCTTTCTATATTGCTTAGTTTATATTGGCAGTAGAATGGGGCGTTATATTAATCTATTGATGCCTGCCATCTTTTAATGTTCTCTAGCAAAATGTGCATAGAAAACAACGTGTGATAACACAGATTCAGTGGTTTTGGGACTTGACAGTTAAAACCTGGGTTTATACATGACAAAATGGCTCAGGGACAGTAAAACACTTTTTAATTTAGTTTCCCAAACAAAATCCACTGTTTTTGCACAAACTGGAACTGTTCTCCTGGTTTGAATTCACCAAACAACTTTAGAGCTGCTCAGTGGCCACTCTCAGCCTGCCTGACCTGGTCAAAATCCTGGCTTCTGATGAGTGTTTTCAGGGCACTGCTAAGGAGGGGGGAAATCACATTATTCCGCCTACTGAATAATGTTGACTCCAAAATGACACCAAGGTATTGAGAACATCCTTTTTCTTAGTCTCAGCTGCTTCTTTTAAGCACAGTTCTCACGGCACCTTCACTCCCCACATAGCTCCAGCCCACTCCTTGTACTACTCAACAATTCCATTGTTTTCCACTTTCTATCAGCTTATACACCATTGGTGCAAGCAGCATTTTCCAGGTCTCTGATCCTGCAGGCTCTTGATGAGAATTGTGATTTACACACTTTCAGTCCCACTTCAAGCCCACCACCTGTATGTTTGAGCCACTGCTCAGGGTTCATAAGGAGGTGCAGTTCAATCCTGCAGGTCACAAACCAAAGCTGTGCTGATGAGAAATGAAACCAATCCACAGAATCCAACATTTACAGAATCATTTGGGTTGTGAAACACCTCCAAGACCAGCAAGTCCCGCTCTTAACCCTGGGGTGATGACTCTACTGCTTCCCTAACAACCCTTTGGAACAGGCTGCCAAGGGAAGTGGCTGAATCTCCTCTCAGAGATTTTGAGGAAGAAGGTTTTGTGGTGCTGACAGACATCAGCCTCTGAAGAAAGAGTGAAAGAACCAGGGCTCAGCATAAAGAAATCCACCATACAGAGAAAAGCCATGTATATAAGAGGTTGCTGCAGAAATGGAAGATATAAACTGTGCTCTTGATGGATTCAACAGGAACTAGGGGGATTCAATTGCAATTTCATTTTTTTTATACCAGCAAGGTCAGCCTGACGGTAGAGTAGATGGCTGTGGGAGCTGGGGAAGTATTTTGTCTGGTTGTGCTAAGGAATAAATTGTAGAAACGTGACTTAGCTGCAATTAATCCCTCTCTAACAAGGCACTAGGCTACTTCCATGGTTTTCCCATGGTGTTTTGCAACAGTTTTCTGGTCCTCACAAGTTCAAACTTCTGGACTAAATCATTGACAACCTGATACAAGGCAGGAGAAAACCTTTACCACAACAGGACTATGAACAGCCAGAAATCACACAGTGAGCAGTAATGTAATGACAATTTCTCTTACTCTATAAGTGCCCTGAATCCCCCAACCGTGGCTGGGAGTGAGAAATATACAGACACAGGTGTTTATAACTCCACATAGAATAATCTGTGCTTCAGATCCCTTCATCTTTTTCTCTTTTTCCACACTCTAATCAAAGCCTTCCAGTGCAATTTTCTTAACTGACAGAATACAAGAGATGATTGTTGAATCTTTGAGTGACTTCACCCAGAAAAGCCTCTGTCCTGTTAATCCATATATTTCTGTCTCCAGCAGGAGCATGCTGTACAGATGAGAGACTTTTTATTTGCTCAGAAATTATTTTACCCTGAATTTTTTTTACAGTGTAGCAGAGAAAAAGCCATAGCTATACTGAGTGTATCACTTCTAGAAGATAGCCCTGCAAAATGGGGCTGCTTTCTCTCATCCATACGTCATACACAGAGCCAGGGTTTAACTCTGCTCTCCCTGGCTGATGGAAAAAGTCCAAAAAAGGAAATCAACAGGAATCAGGAAAAGTTTTAATTATCATCTAAAATTCAAAATGCTACACATATCACTCTGGAAAGTCTCTAGTGATTACATCTGAGCATCACAATATAGAAATGCCACAACACTCAGTTACACTGTGTTTTAAAGCCACAAGGCAAAAAATAAAGTTGCTGCTAAATAATTTTATTCTCTTGGCTCAATTTTAGTGGAAGCAGTGATTTGTGTTGACATTCTAGAGCAGGAGATTCCAGTTTGTGTCATCTGGATGGAAGCAGTGGGTGGTGTAAGTGTGCTCCTCATTAAGGCAACACGGTTAAACAAAGGAGCAAGCTCTACCAAAACCCGCTGAGAACTTTCCAGGTGCCTTGATGGGCATTGGAACTTGGGAGGCACAAGTTAATCTTCCAAATGAGTCACACTCACACAATACCACACTGAAAACAAACAGAAAATGGAGTCTCTTCAACGTATACCCCAATTCCCAACATCTGCTCCACAATAAACCTACACTGCAGAGTTGATGAACGTTAGTCCTTTCATCGGCAGAGGTAATCAGCTTTGAATAGCTGACTATCTGCTCCCAGTAGTTACATAATGCTTTACCTTAAATAGCTCTCTCAGAAGAGAGGCACCCTATGAAGTACATTTTAAAGATCACCTCTCAACAGCATCAGCTAACACCAGGGTGGCCATGGTTATTCTGCCTGCCTCGGGGTGAGCTGTGCCCCATGACCCCTGTCAGCACCTCAGGTGTCACTGTGGCGGTGACTAACACCACAACAAGCAACGAAGTTGTACAGCTGCAAGAGCTGCTGCAACAGTAAAGGGTGAAATGTGCCTGCAGGGAGGCTGGGGAAGCTCAGGAACCCATCTGCAGATGCTGCTGGTCCTCCTGTGAGAGCAGAGCCACGGGAACCCCGAGGAGCCGCTGCATCGCCACTCGTCTGCTCAAGGTCACTTTGTCCCATCAGAGAGGGCATTTGGAGGCATGGGAAGGTCTGATGGCTCTTCCCCTTATAAAGATTGTCAGATGAGGCTGAAAGGAGGCAGGGAAGCTAGCCATGCTTACCACAGCCAGAGTGTTTGTGAGCAGCAGAATAAAACCAAATGCAGCACAAACTGCAGTGGCTGCAGTGGTGTGAGGCAGAAAGGACTGCACGGCTCTGGCCCCACTCCTAACCGGGAGCACAGCATCCCACCAGGGCACACAAGGAGGGGGAGAGGAGACCTCTAACATCCCCAACCTACTTTCTGGCATGTAATTTTCACCATAATCATCTCGCAGGCTCTAGAAGCCACTGATGCAGGTACATTATTGCATGCTCAATTGTAAATGACATTCAAAGCCAGAATTCCCTTCAGTGTCAGTGACCCTTGGGGTGGAAGGGGCCTTCTCTGTCATGTTTTTCCACTATTACTTCTATAAAAGGCATTTTGCAGTGCAACAGTAGCAAATCCACATTTTATGGCCCATGTATGTCTCATCCTTGGCAGTTACAACTCACCTAAAACATCTGAATGACTGAAGAACTACAGAAAAAGAAACCCCAACCAAAATAACCTTGACTGTACAAAGAAAACAGAGGACACCTAACATCAGGGCAGTGGCCTGAGTTTTACTGCTCTTAAAGTCTAAAAGCATTCTTCTAACAATATAAGAAAAATAAGGGCTAGTTTTAAAATTGTTGCCTCCCACCCAGAGCCCAAATCCCACTGTTGGACTCACACTTCTTGTGCTCAGTTCATCCACTGCTCACAGAACGGCACTAGTGACTGGCAATATTTAATTAGTTGGATTCTTTTCTTTTATAAAATACTGATGATAAAGGACAGATTTTCAAGAGACCTTGCAAAGCATATGAGCAATAACGGAAGTGGCTAGATTTTGACATGAAATGAGTATTGCAAGTTGGGCCATCAGCATCTTTTAAAAGGGCTACTCTGTCAGCACCTGAGCAATGGGAAAAGGTCTGCAAGCAGAGTGGATTTGAAATCTGTCTCTTCTAAATTATTTAAAATAGTTTTTAAATGTTATGATTTGAGTTGTTCTCTAAGGAAGTAGACTCAAGTGCCAGCTTTTTGCAGTAAAGTTCCTGCAGTTATCAAATCTGCCTCATTCAAATTTCTGCCCAACTGCTCAGTAATCCAATAATCGCCTTTCAGTTTTACAAGTTACACAAATTACTTTTAAATAGAAAGATATGACAGACAGGGAGAGAAATTAACCTGGGAATTATCTAAATTATTCTTCCCCTGTCTATCTTGACATTGCCTAGCTTTTCAGAGATACCAGGGTTGCTGGAGTCACACCTTTAATCACTTTGTGCCAGGAATATCAGGCTGGAGAGCTGATAAATGTGTGCAATTTGCAGAAAGATTAAGGAAAAAGAAGTACTACCTGGATGCCATGGTGATAAGTGAATGACAGCCTCACATTGCTTCCCTCCAAAAGTATTGCCACAGCTGTAACCAGGGCTGGATGCAGGGCTTTGTTTCCACAGTCACATAATTAAATTTTAGATCAATAATTTAAAAAACAAGAAGAAAAGAATTTTAAAATACTATTTTCCTGAAGTAAAAAGATCCTCTAAATTCTGGTGAGACTGTAACTGCTATTGAGCCTGTGTAAGTTTGCATGCATTTGCCCTGGATGTATATATCTATAATGGTGATAAAGTCCTGGTCTTTTACACCCCCAAGAAGAAATGAAAAATTTACGCTAAGTTGAGATGTGAAAAATTGAAACTTTCTTGATGACAAAGGATTTTCATAGGACGAAAAGACTTACAAGCTTTCCAAGGCACTGAGAGACATCCACAAAGGCTGTCCCTAGTCCTGGGGCTGCCTGCCTCCTGCCTGCTACTCAGATTGAGTCCTAGGGAGTCCTTCTCTCCCTTGGCTATAGGCAGCCAAGATAAAGAGCCCCACCAGGTGAAAGTGAGCCTTTTTTTCCTAAAACTGTCTCACATTGTGTGGTAAGTGTAGGCCACCACAAAGCCAAAGAGGTGCAACCCTTATTGAGTGATCCATACTGAAACTGGTGCCAAAAGATCAAACCTGCACAGACCAGCTGATTAATGGGCACCTGGTCTTGCATGGGTTACAGCCATGCCCATGCTTGAACAGAGCTGTAGGAACCCCCATCCCATCCCATGCCATCCCATCCTGACTCAAGCAGGAGCTTATTCCATGGCCTGACGGTTCAGCCCAGCCCCAGTGAGATGAGCTGGGAGAGAGAGCCCCAGCTCCAGCCTCTCCTCCCATACTCCTGAGCAACCAGGTCTAGTGGAAGGTACCCCTGCCCATGGGAGTGGGATTGGAACTAGATGATGTTTAAGGTTCCTTCCAATCAAAGCCATTCTATGATTCTATGTTTGGCTTTTTTCCATGTACTGTTTTCTTCAAATAAGTATAAATTAATCCAGATGTCTTTTTCTTCCTGGGTCTTTTTATTGATTCTTAATCAAGCTCTGCTGATTCTGTCAAAAGCAGACACTAAAGTGTAATGATAATTATTGCCATTGCAAGCACAGATGATCAAACTATTCAGTGCACAAGATTTGTGGTTTTCAGCAAAAAACATCCCCCATCTACTTATGGCATTTATCTAAATGTGCTTTTAAAACAATTTGGCGATGGTATAATTAGTATTGTTTTCACAACTATCAAAATCCCTTTTCTACTATCACGTGATTTTCATTGAGCACCAATAAATAAGCAAGAATGAAATAAGTAAATATTTGAGTGATATAGGTTTGAATATGTAGACACGTCTTTATAGAGTTGAAATTTTGAGGATCAGGCCTCATGAACCTGTGTTTGGTCGCTTTTCCTTCCCTCTTCTAACGCCACAGAATGTCTTGTAAGTTTTTTCTCATAATCTGTCCAAAGTTGAAAAAAAGTCATAGAAATATAGAATGGTGTGGGTTAGAAAGTGTCTTCAAGGTCATCTAATTCCAACCCCCTGCCATGTGCAGGGACACCTTTTACTAGTCCAGGTTTCTCAAAGCCCCATCCAACTTGGCCTTGAACACTTCCAGAGATGGGGCATCCACAGCTTTTCTGGGCAACCTGTCCCAGTGCCTCACCACTCTCATGTAAATTTCTTCCTAATATCCAATGGAAACATGACCTCCTTCAGGTTAAAATCATTCCCCTCTTCTCCTATCACTGTGTCTGTAATCTATTTTAAGCTGTTCCTGGGAGTAAGTGAATCTGAGTCCTGACATCCACAACACCACTACACCAAACTCTGGGTCTCTGGTCCTATATGCTGTTCCTGGAAAGCCATCAATCAAATATTTCAGAGCTAGAGACTTTTTAAAATTAAGGTATACATTGAATTAATGTACACACAGGCTTTGAACCACCTGGAATAAACTGGCATTTCCAAGCTACTTCAGACATAACAGCCAGGTATCTACATTACAGCTGCCAGGAAAAAAAAAAACAAAATGTATTTTTCTATCATTTCATAAAGTATCTTATAGAATGTAATCAATGTGCACTGTGGTCCAAAATTTATTACCTAGAAAGGCTTGAATTTAACTCCCAAAACACACACTGTTACTATACAATATAACACAAGTAATTTCTGGAATCATTCTCTGTCCTTTAGGATTAAATTCAGTGTTAGTAAATTCCCCACATGCTTCAAAACAAAAACTGTGTAAAAGATGGTAAATGCTGCAGTTTGGCCCAAGTCCATTACTAAAATAATAAACAATGACAAAATTTACTGTGTATTGGAAACCAGTTTTCAGGTCACTCTAGAGAGGACATGAATCTGTTGTGCCAGAAAAGGAGATAAATGTCTCCCTTAATGTATATCTCTCTTTTCACTCCAGCAGAGTAGCAGGTTATATTTAAACTCTAGAGGACACCATCACCTTGCCCCTCTTTTTGGTAAAGATATTAGCCACTAAATTTGTTCCTAAACAAGTCAGTATTTATTAGGCTCTTGTCCAAAGCCTGACATTCATGAAGGTCTGCACACAAGTCCCATATAACTCTCTAACTTGCACCTTTCTTGCAGAGCCAGGATCTGTGTTTCAATCGAAATTCTAATAGGTGATGTTCCTACCAGCTGCCTCCTCTCTAGTGGAAACCTCCTGCCATCCCTCACTGCACACTGACTGCTCCTCCACACATCCTTACAGTAAAGCTGCTGGTGGGACCCTCTGCCACTGCTGCCTCTGCTCCTGGTCCACAGCAGGGACTCCTCCTGGCTGCACAGCCTGCAGGAACACATCTTTCTGGAAAACCCACATCTTCCCGCAAATCCCACACGGGTCAGGTGGCAACGGAGGTGCACAGAGGAATGGCACTCATCTCAGTGAGATGGTCTGAAAAATAATAATATTCCTTATGTTCTCTGACAGTTGAGCCTGGGCCCGTAAATCGAAAGGGAACATGCCCAGACTCTAAATTTACAGCTGTCTAGCACCGAATCACTACAGATGTGCTGGCTCAGTTTTGGCCCATGCTGACCAACAGCCTCTCAAAAACTTCCCAGGCAGAGTCTGGGAGCTGGGACAAGCCAAGGAGCATTCCTGATAAACAGTTTCTCATTTCTCTGTCATTCCTTGCAGGAGATCAATGTGATGAGTTCATGTATCTAGATAATAGGTCAAATTTCCCCACTCTTTGGAGAACATGTTTGTGTGTAACATCATCATATCTCTCAGAAAAATGTTATGTAAAATTTTCTGGGTTTTTATGTTGGGATTTTTTCCAATATGGAGCAGGAAAACAGAAAACAAATTCCAGGTTCACACTCCTCAATGTTTTCCTTTTTGCTGGTCCCTAAAAATTTTCCACTGGTTACCAATTCCTGTAGGATACAAAGCTCACTGACAGGAAAATTGCTTTTCTTAGACACTTCCATGTACATTCTGAAATAACAGCTGATGCCCCAGTGACCAGATATGGGGTAAAACCAGTTGTCCAAGCACAGTATTGCAGTTTGAGGGTGAGGAGTCGTTCTTCTGTTCTCTGCATTTTTCATACTTCATACTCAAGCTCCCTAAAAGACAGCTGCCTTAATTCTTTGTGATTGTTACATGGCAGGAGATGACTCATTTTGAACTAGCAAAAAAACCAAGAAAGAAAATGCCAAAGTTCCCAAGTTCAGCATTCCAAAAATGACTTTCAATTTGACAAGCATGAGTGGAAAGAGCTCTTCACCAGACTTTGAACTGCATCTCTGCTTAGCTCAGGAGCAGCAAAGCACAGGTCAGGCCAGTGAAATACACAGTGGAGAGCAAAACAGAGAACTGACAAGGCATTTGCATTCACAGAAGAAAAAGAGAAGATTCATTCTGACATAAATCTAAAAAACCAGATGAGCATTTTGTTTTTAACAGGAATAAAAGAGGGGTGGTACACAATTCAGTCTGCTCCCTAGAATAAAGCTGTTGCCATTCTCCAGAGTATCTCCAATGGTGCATAAATCAAAATCCTGAAAGCAAAATGAGATGATTCATCTCTCAGATGGGCATCTGTCTTGCTGAGAGCTATGCAGAGTAACTAGTTACATTCCTGGAGAAGGTGCTGTGAGGAAAGAGACTTATAAGCAAGCTATCACCAGTTGAAGGTACTTTCTGGTGACAGTGAAGTTTTCTACATCTTGCAAGATGTGGTATCTCCTCAAGCCCTTAATCCAATTATTACATTTATATATTTCTGAAAGCCATGATGTGGAATGATAACCTTTCCAAGAACATTTTCTGGTTTGATTTCAATACCCTAGTAAAGAAAAATCAACATTCTAGAAAGTTTGCACTCCTGGAGGAGGTTACATCAGTGCTCAGGTGGAGCAAAATAAAACACCCACATTTTGGGCAGAAACAAACACAGCTTTAAAACAGAAATGCAACACATCATCAATCAGTTTACATACAGTGGGCATGAACTTTCTGTTGCACAAGAAGCCCAAAAGAACAATATGTGGAAGAATATAGGAAGTTATCTGTAATATCCCAAAACAAGCTAGCAGGTAAAAATTTGTGGCTAGAACTATGTAATAAATATAGTTTACTGGCTCTCTGGGCATTTTTGTCTTTGTTTACTAACCTATCTTCCACTGAGATCACTGTTAACATTTCAGAATGTCAACAGCTTTCAAAGAATCACTGTGTCTTACAAAGTGAGGAGCTTAAAATGAAACATCTTCCCCAAAGTTCATTAGCAATGCACTGCTGTTGCAGTAGTTAATGCTTCATGCTGATGAGGTGAAAGCATTGTGAACTAGAGTATTTTTATTTTAACTTAAATTATATGAACCATCCCATGAAGGCTCACTGCAGGTTAAGGATGGCTGCCCAGGCTGGAGGGGTCAAGCTGAGGGACAGCTCCTCCTCTTGCAGGCATAGCAGTGAACAAGAGACCAAGGACAAAGAATTTGCAGACAGCTTCACTAAAGAAAATTTTGCATGGATGAGAACAGTTCCAGAGCAAGTGAGTGAATGACATTATGACAACTAGATATACAAATGTATTTTTTTTCCAAAATACCATAAAAACCCCTGTGATATAGGGAAGGTCAGCAAAATGCACACAAACAGCAATCTAGTGAGCTCTTCTTTTAGCCTCCCCACAAGCCCCAGCTGAAAATCCATGCAGTTGTACACAGCCAAGTGGTATTTTGTAAAACAGAGTGGAGAAACACCTATTTATGAGTTACATCTGTCAATTGTGTGTCATGGAACAGGCCTATCTGGTCAGGTAAATCATGAACTTGTGTTTTCTCCATCCTTGGCAGAGCAGCCTGTACTGCAGTGGGCATTTTAATGGCTTTAAACTAAAAGAGAATAGGTTTAATCTTGATACTAAAAATAAATTCAGCAACAATTCCATACCTCTTAGCCATGGCTTGCTTCATTCTGAAGATCAAAAATCCCAAACACAGCTGCAAATATTTGCATCATATAAAGATTTCCTAATGGCCAGCAGCTGAGTATAAGCTATCCAGGCAGGAAAGCTGCTGTGGTCTAAGGCCACTGAAGGACTGAGCCTCCAGGTCAGGGAGCACAGCCTGACCTCCAGGTGTCTGGAATGTTTTCATACTGTGGGAGGGCTCCCCAGAAGGGGATACACAAAAAGCCCACAGCACGTGGAGGAGGTCTGTCCAGAGCTGGTGCCAGATACATGTTATGGGATTGAGGCTTGGACCCCAATTCTGAACTGTAGGATGGGTGATGAGCTTTCCAGCCTTGGGGTCCAGAGACTCTGAGCTGCTGGAAACGTGTCAAGGATCTCCTCTGAGCTCATCATTCCCTTCTCTGTCTCTCATCTGGCATACAGAAACCTGGTTAAAACACAGCAAGAAGACTTGGATTTATTGTTTTACTTTGGTGTGAGACAGGATGTTGAAATCTCAACTTTGCAGGAGAAATTTAGACAAAGCTGCTAAACGTTTCTACAACATTGCTTAGGCTTCTGTGGACATGTCTCAGGTGTCTTCTTGATCTTTATCTCTTCAAACTAAAGGAAAAAAAAGTGTCTTTCTATCCCTGACTAGGAATTGCTGTGTTGCCAGCTCTTCCATTCAGACCATGACTCAAATCTGACAATCATGAGAAAGAAAAATCACCTCCTAGTCTAGGGGAAGCTAGAATGGTGAAAAAATTATCAAATTTCATCACTAGTCTCTCTACCTTTCTATTTCACCTCCCTTTCCCACATAGCTGTGATAACTGTTAATGTGTTTCCTTGCTAATTGCACAGAGGGTGAGTTTACTTTTATTCTCTTCAAAAGAAAATTACAGTAATTTTCAATTACTCACTTGATTAGCTTCCTTCTTAGTTTCTTACCTCCAGTGCTTGAACATCCTCTCCAACATCCCCCTGTCTTCCTCCATACTCTTCCTTGCCTGCAAGTGAGCCCCTGGCAATGCCAATCCAACAGCAAATCCTTCAGCTGAGGGCCACACTCTGCTCTCTCCCGTTCCTGCCTCCTTCACCCCCTCACTGGCCATGGGCATATCCCTAATCGACACTGAAGGGAAATGGAATCACTCTGATCCCCCAAGGCAGAGCCAGTCCTTTGTTGTCCCAAACAATACCTGCAGCCACAGGACCAAGGTCAGAATGACAGCACTCATGTAAAATGACCAAAGTTTGGGATCATTCACAAACCCCAAATTTAGGGTGGCATCCTGCAATCTCCTCCATTTTTCAGATGTTCCTGCCATGGAATGTGATTTTTTTTTTTTGTCCATAGAAACCTGAAAAAACAGGCATGAATGAAAAATTGATGAGTTTTTCTATCCTATCTGCTGTTTCTGTTTCTTCTTTTTTCCTAGAACCACTGTGAGATTTACCAGATATATATATACATACACACATATACATATATACATATATGTACACACACATATATATACACATATATGTACACACATATATATACACACACATATATATATACATACATGTGAGGTGTGTAGTAAACTCCTTCTTTGCACTTCACTGTGAAGCTGCCTGTTTGCACAAGGTGTCTGACCCTGCTCTCACCCAGTCTCCTCTGCCCCTGGTACTGCACTAAAACAAGTGATTTACCTCCTCTACTGTTCAGTAAACTCACCCACAATGATGGCTACAGAATGACCAACAGGTAAGGGGAAAATAATGGTATCATCAGGGGATGAGTTAAAATAGAAAGACAAACATTACCTGGAAATGTGTGTACTTTTGTCAGCCTGTTTTTTATCTGAATTGGAAGGAAAATTTTGAAAATAATTTTTTACTTGGATTTGAAATGGCTATCTGAAAAATAGCTTCTAAATAAGAACAAATGTAGCTTAATAGAGTGGTGAGTCAAATTGGCAAAAGAAATAGAGAAGATTTCTTTTTGTAACATAATGATAATTCCACTGGCATTAAGTATCTCTCAATGCATGATTGAAGGTAACACTCAGACAAATGTCTGCATCACTAAAGACATAATAATGACCCATAAATTTGGGGCATATTCAAAAACTTGAATTTCATCAGATCATCCATGGAAACAGCAAATTTTTCAAATCAGCCTCCCTTCATCTTGCTCTTCCCACCTACAAAAGACACCATTCATCATCTCTTCCCTTTCTCAGCGTTTTTTATCCTCTTTTTAAGGCAAGTTTCCAGGTCTGGCAGGCTGCTGGGCTAAGATTAGATATGCTATGACACAAGGAAAATGACAGGGACAATTATTGCCCACCAAGAACCAGCAGGGAACAGGTGCCAGAAACTCATGGTAAGAGACACTGCGCCCTGCCCACCCCAGTCCCAGCTGCCTGTGCCTGGGGGCATGGGGGTTCCTGCAAGCCCCACTGACTTCATACAGCTTCCAGGCCTTGGGACCATCCCACCCAGTGCAATTGTCCCTAGCAGTCTTGTCTTTAACTTGTGATTTTTGTAGGGGAGGAAAAGAGCTAGGGAAAACATAATGCTGCTGATGGAATTCCATAACAATTTGGCAATCAATTGGAAAAATACAAATTACTTTAGATGCACCTGAGTGAAATATTTTCACTTGAACCCTCACATTTCAGTGTCTTGTTTGGAGTCTGAGTTATTGTGATTTGGGTTGGGAAGGGCAAAGAGAGCTTCTAGACTTACCAGATCTCAGCTGTCAGCTGCACCTCCAAAACTGTGGATACGTGACAAGTTCACTTTTGTCATACGTCACCAGCTTTAGAACCAGATCTGTCCTAAGAAGGATATGGAAATTAAAAACCCACTCAGTTACAAAACTAGTCAGTCACTCCTACTAGAGCAAGGCGCTGCAGTTACTCTTTTGTTGTTGTAGTTACCTCCAAATTTTAACCCTGAAATAAACAGTGTCCTGCATTTCAGTAGTGGGAAGGCAGCCACAGCTGGCCTTTGCAGGGACCCACACACGTGTGACTGCTGCAGCTCACACATCCCCCAGTGTGACAGGGCTCCTGGGCAGCACCATCTGCATCACCTTCTGCCATTGGAAACCACTGATTTCCTTCCTCAGCCTCATAATTCTTTATTTTTTCCTTGCTAAACCCTGCAGCTTTAATCCTCCAGGCAAGGAAAGAACATTGGCTGAAGAAGTCTTTTTAATGGCGTGTTATCTGCAAGCACTGACTGAATACCTAATGATGTATGGGGATGTTAAATAAAACTTGCCATTTTCTTTTATCCAGCCTTTCACCTCCTAGATGTGTAATTTAAAAAATAACTTCAATGTTTTCCCAGATCTGCACAGGGCAAGGTAGTGACTCTCAAATCTACATGGGAAAAGAGAACAATTCTCTGTTCACTGTCTCTGAGTTGCATCAGTGAGTCAAACTCTGTCTGAACCACATTCCCTGCTTCTCTTTTTTTTTTTTTTTTTTTTTTCAGTTTTGCTTCTCTTCCTGATTCGTAATAACCTATTACAAATTTACACTTGTGCTTTTACTGAGATTGCACATTATGCATTAAAATGGTGTAGAAGTGCCATAATTCACCTCCAAATCAGGCCTGCAGTGTGCACAAGATAATTTACATAAACTGGGGAGGCAGAACTGTAGTACAGCACAGATTCTGCACAAGAACTATGAGAGTCATAAGTAATTCTATGGTAAAGTGTAACTGAAAAGTCTGGAACAATTTATTTTAAAAGCACAGAAGCTCAGGAACACACTAGACTGGGAGGGTTTGGTCTCTGCCGTGTGATGTAAGAAATAGGGAAGCATAAGATGAAACAGAAAGGCAGTAAATCAAAAGCTGATAACAGGAACTAATTCTTCAGTTTGACATCCTCAGACTTGAAAGGAAAGCTGTAGTGAACTTTTGACCAAGTTGTGTATTTACAAAATCTTCAGTGATAGTTACAGCTGTAGAGGAGTCATTGCTCATCAGGGCTACAAGCACAGCACTATTTGTAGCAGGTGGTGATATCTTTTATCCTCTATATCAAACAGAGACTTTCACACACATGTCACCTCACTGGATACACAGGCAAAATACTTCAGACCCTGAAGTAGGGTTTTTGTTCCCAGAAATTTGGCTGTTATTGTATTGGTTAGACAGGATGTATCATAGCTTCCTGGGGATTTATAATATTCAATGCAACAAAAATCAGGGATGGAGTCTAAAACGTCATGCCTCACACACCAGTATTTTAAGCAGAATTTAACAAGGAGCAGCTATAGAAAAGTAAATGTCTTCATTTTGAATTACAGTATTTGAAAGGGTTAAGCAAACCATGCACACAGCTTACCAAGGGTAACAGTTCCTTTTGTCTCAGATTTCAGTGCAAGATCTTCCTGAAGACATCAGCAGCCTCCCTCCCCAGTCCAGGAAAGAATTATTGGCTCTTTTTCAAATGCTTTCAATAGCAGACTGGTAGACAGGACATAAACTTACTTAACTCTGGAAGAAGTTAAAACTAGCACCTCACCACACCCACGTTAGGGCTTATTAAAAGTTTGACAAGTGATATTTAAGTCACTTTTTGGTGCTTTTCCTCCACTTCTCCCTATAGGAAGAACTTCATGCTGTGGGAGTACAATGATTTATCTTATATAGGTCACTCAATGGATTTCATTGATCCTGTAATTACTAACCATATCTGGATTTCAACCAGAGGCCAAATAGAGAGATATTTTGTATAATCCACCTTAGGTATTTTGTGTTGCTGTATGAAATATTGGCTAAGAGGTGGGAGTGGGAGGAAGCAGCTGAGGCTGAAATTGAAGCCAGAAAGCAATCCAATTACTGCTTGCTAAGCCTACAATATTTTTTGTTGGGCTTTTTTTTTTTTCCCTTTAACTTTTTAAGCGTAGGTTTGTCAGCCTGGACATCTCATCTTTCTTTCTAATCAAATTCAGAGGTTTACCAGTAGGGAGGAAATTAAGCCAGTGGTTTGCACAACATGGGCTGCACAGCACAGTAGTCAAGAAAAGCCAAAAAAAGCATTACAAATGCCATTTAACTCTCAGTTTTGGAAAATCAAAAATGAGTGGAAGTTATGGGATCAGAATACCAGACAACTATTTATATTCGAGGACTTTAGATCTGGACTGGGCCTTTGAACAGGTGGAAATCATAGCTGGGCTAATCTTGCAAAGGACATTATTCACACAAGCACCCTCTGAGCTCTGCCCACTGGAGAGGAGAGCTGGACAGGGAATTGGTGCCATAGTTAATGGGTATGAGCTGCCCCCAAGCCTGTCCTTGAAGGAAGGAGATACACAGGTACAGCCAGCTCATAAAAAGCCAGTCTTGCATGGGGTGCTGGGACCACAACTTGTTACATCTTTGTGTTGCTATTCACTTTGTCTTATATTTCATCCTTCTTTCCTGTAGTATCTTTTTGTGTATGTACATTCTAACTTACAAAGACTGGCCATACTATGTTACTCATCCTGTAGAGAAGGCAAAAAGGGGGCTCATGAGAAGATATTTCCACTGTTCAGAGCCTCGATGGATACAATTTGGATCCACGGTGTAGGCACGTGGTGCAGGTCCCACCACCTCCAACACAGTCAGAGTCATTTCACTGAATAGATGAGAGCAGCAGGAACTTCATAACCTGACACAAGCAACATATGAGACCTCCAAGGGCTCAGGAAAGTGTGCTCCTCTCTTCTCAAAGGAGAACAGATTCTTAAAGGGATATAGTCTGGCTCCAGTACTGGACAGAACAACCCTGATGGACCTTGAGTATTCCATCCTCACTTCAATCACAGCCCAGTTTCACATAAGCCAGAAACCCAGTTCCAGTCTGGTCTGAGATCATCACTGCCTGCCAACTAGAAAGAATGCACAAAGAGGTGTTTTCATATGACCTGGAAGCTACTGACTTGAACACAGAATGAGATGTGCAGAATTAAGTCTCCTCTGAATTTGGAGTTCCTTCACAAGGAAAAAGAATTTGTGAAGGATAATTTCTGGCAGAGAATCCTTTGTAGCTGTTGAAGGTGAAAGAAGAAAATTCAATTTGAACATCAGTAGGTTGCAGAAACTGATATGGAGAACCAGTATCTGAATCCAAACCTTTGATTCTCAAGCAGAAGCCTGCTACTGCAACCAATACATACAGATAAAATTTGATAAAACCTAGACTGAACTAGACTGCCACATCCTGAATCCTCCAGAAATAAAGAAGTGCAAACCAGTCACCAATTGGCTGATCATGCAATGTGCTTCTGTGGTGCTTGGGGTTCTGGAAAGCAGAGGTGGTGCAGAAAAGCAGAGTTCCCCAAAAGAAGTCATCTTGCAAAAGAGAAGGGAGTACAGAGAGAAGAAAGATGAGATCTTGGCTAGAGGAAAGATCTTGAAAGTATGTTTCTTCCAGCTACTGATTAGCAGCCCCTAAGGAGATTATCTGACACTTTCAGGACAATTTATCGTATCTGATGAAGTAGAAAACAACATTTCTTCCTCTACCAAACAACTGTCTCTAGTGCTTCAGGTAATATGCTTGTAAAGAGAGGAGAGGGAGAGGGAGAAGGAGAGGGAGAGGGAAATGGAGAGGAATAGGAGAGACAAATTTAGAATGGCAGTCACCCCTTTTAAATCAGCTTCACCACTGAATGATCTGTCCTAGTAGATTAAAGTTATAAAGTTTGTATCACTGCCATCACTGTGTTCATTCCATTTGCTTTTATACGCAAGGCACTGAAGCATACTATCTTTTAAAAAAGCAACTGAAAGTCAGCTGTGCCTCTTTGAGTCACAAAATAAACCTCTCAGCCCAGAAATGTGAAGTTAAGGGCATCTCTTAGGTTCCCCAAGGCTGCCTGAATGCTCTGCAAAGAGGCACTGATGTAACACAAGCTGTTCTTTGGCCAGCTCAATTTTGGGGGCACATCACATAGAATGGTCTTCATTTTACATCCATTGGTCCCAGTGATGCAAAATCCTGCTCCAGGGTGTTTTAATAAGCCCTGTACATGAATCAGTGCAGCAGTATGTGGGAGGCAGTGGTTTGCTTCAGCTTACTGTGAGAGAATTTAAAGCAGATGCTGAACCAGGTGATGATCACAGGTGAGAAGGGATAATCCTGCCAAATTCAAATTTACAAAGTCATGCATTTTGTACATACACACTTATGCTGCATTTAAAATCTTGACCAGCTGGGATCCAGATTCATCTGCAACATCTACAGGCGTACTTGGGTAAATACATCTGTAACCTAGAAGGTATTAAGCTTCTTACATTTTCATTTACATGGAATTTAAGTACCTAAGGGCAGGACAAGAGTCTTGAAAAAAATCTTGCTTCCACACCCAGATGATTTTTAAGGCAATATTGTCTCCATACATCTAAAGCTGTGCCATCACATACACCCCACTGGTCTTCATTTTTTGCTGAGACATCTTCCCACCAGCTCTGGCACCTGCAGACCAGGTGTTCCTGCACTGCTCCCACTTGATTTACTGAGCACATTCAGAACCTGACATTTAGCTTGACTCAGAAACATCCAGCGAGGAGAGTTATTTGTGATGTGTATCACACTCTAGTGGTTAAGAGATCCTGCTGAAAACAGATTAAGCTTCTGTAACTTCCAAGGAGAGCTGCTGAGCAGCAGGGTGAGCAGGGGCACTGTCTCCTCAAACCTGGGGCACTAGTGGGATGTGCACAGATCCAGGAGGAGTGCAGACTGGAGGTATTGAGCTTTACCTGATGCAGGGCTTTGTGCCAACATGGGAACATATTCAAGCAGAGGTATCATCATTTCTCTTTCAAACAGTACATAAGCAAAACATTTAAATTTTGGAGTTTGCTCTGCAGATCTCTGCAGGCTCTTACCATCACCTGGATATCCTGAAAAAAGTTACAAAAATATATTTAAAAAAGACACATTCTGCAAATATGTAAAGCAGCATAAGCATCGCTACATTATATACTAAATTTTTCCTGATAGATACTACATGATATATAAATATTTATGTATTAAGTCAAGATTTTGTCTCTTAGGCCCATTTCCATCTGTCCCATCACTGTACAAAATTATCTTTATTCAACAGGCAAAAATAGTAGAACTTGGTACCTCTATTTTTGAAAAAAAATATTGCTAATACTTTAATTTAGCAGAAAGCAGAGCCCTCACATCTCTTGTACTTACACGTTGGCAGGTTTAGGCTTGAGTCACCAACAGTCACCTCCACATCACCATGTTACAAGACATCACAGGTCAGCTTTTCACAATGAATACATGCATTTAATACGTAGCACCAGATTCTATGTTCCTTATGCACCTTATTTTCACAAACGAAAGAAATCATAGCACGGATATACTGAGGGCCATTCTACCTGAGACTTCAAATAGGCACCTTCTGAAAGTTTCTGGGAGACAGACTTGCTTCCAGAAATCCAGCAGAAGAAGCCTCTAAAACACCTTACTGCTGTACAGTGAAAACTGCACCATAGAGCACAGCAAAGCCCTCTCTGCTCTCCCCTCCTTGAGACAGTATTCCTTGTAGGATAGTCTGGGGAAGTTACTTTCCAAGCTGTACCACAATGGAGTAAGGGTGACAGATCTGCACACAGCAGACAGACCCTCGAGTTTCATGTGCTTAATGATAAAATGCAACAGCACTACTGAAGTTATTCAGAAGTGGCAGGAGGGGATTGCACAGAGCAGGAGAGTCTGTGGATGCTGGGAGGTGGACAGGACCCTCAGCCCTTCTCTCTTGGCTTCCCCATGTAAAGCTCCCCCATCTCCTCACAGCATCTCCGTGTCCCACAAGCCCTTAGGGACAGTCCCTGCCCTGGCCTCATCCTAACCCCTTCCAGTCCCCTTTAACCTCCTTGCTCCAAAACCTACTGACCTCTAATATCATCCCTGCCTTAGCCATTGGGCACCATATCAGTTCCTCCTGGCCCCTTGACTTCAACCACCATCAAATTTACGGACTGATGGACTCCCAGCTGGTTTCTCTAATTCCTCCTTAAATTCTCTCCCTCCCTTCTATCCAATTATTTTCTTTACCATGCTCAGACAGAGCTCTGCCATTGCCAGGAATTTCAAACCTTTTCCAGTGCTGCTGAGCTGCTTCAGGAATTTGCACTTTTATATCTCATTCGAAACCCTATCTGCAAATACTATTTTTTAAGAGAACGGCATTATTTGAATTATCAAAGTAATTATTTAATACAGAAAATTCTTCTACCTAAGAAGCCATTTAACATTCAGACACTGTCTTACCTCAACTGAATCTTTGGAGATTATGCAAACCATTTTATCTTCTGATGAAGCAGAAATTCTTTGCACACTGTGAAGAAGTTTGATCTTTGTTTTACTGATCCAGAAATTCAAAAGCGTTCGTTGATATGCATTGTTGAGGCACCACCAGAGGTACTTCTAAGTCATCTTCTTTTCTTGCTGTCTCAGAATACTTATAGATAAAGATTGATTAGCAAATCCTTATAAAACTGCTTTGAATATAAAATAGTTGAAAGAAATTTGCACTGGGATGTCTTATCTGGGAAGACTATGTACTAGTACTTTATTCTTTTAATGAAAAAAATAAAATTTTAAGATCTGACTTGCTTCTTCTGGATGAATTTGTACATTTTGCATTTATATAGAGAGAAATATATTTAATTATCCTATAAATATGATTGAATAGATTTTTAATATATATAAAACATAAAACTTATACATGCAAGTATATAAAAATCAAATGCATAAACTCTTCACAATGAAAATACTCAGCCTTTATTTCTAGAAAAGCCAAAAAATTAAACTTTTTATAGAAAAACTCCATTACCTCTATGTCTAATACTGACCCATTCTCATTTTGTATTCTCAAGCAAAACCCCCAAGAGCTTTTAAAAAAAATCCATTTACTCTTGTCCTCTAAATTATGGTTTTGATGAAAAACCTTGTGTTGAGAAAGGAAATGTTGCTTGCAAAAAAAAAAAAAATACAACTAAAAACAACAAGAAGACCTATAAGATCCCCTTTGGGCAGAGAAATAATGTAATTTAAGTGTAGCCTGGGGCAGTGCCAGATCTGGTGACAATAAGGTACCTGAGCAGAAAGCTCCATGCCAGGAGCTTCTGCTCACCAAAGGAGACTAATTATATCAACAGAGAAAGCGAAAGGTGAGGGCCAAAGGCTAGAAACTTAGATTTTGAATCTTACTGAAAACCTTTCAGATCGGAAAAATGAGGTCAGAGGGAAAAGCGAGCACGCTAAACTTCCTGGTTTATATTTGATTCATGGGACATTTTCCAAACTGCACCAGGTGAGCTTCAGACCAGACTTCCCCAATTCCTCAGAAGCAACCAAGCCCAGGCTGTGGTCAAGGCTCATCTCTGCTATGTGACTACCAGAGGCTCTGGAAAAACCATATGAATTTGGGATTGGATTTCTCCAGCTCCATATTGGGCCCCTAAACCATGACCTACGTGCAGCTCAGACACCAAGGCCCTGAGCAGCTCCTGTATCCACATCTGCTCAAGCCACAGCCAGGCATCAGCTATGCCAGAGAGGCCACGGCAAGGCAATCTCATTTGAAACCACTCCATTCACTGTACAACCTCAGAAAAGAAAATGTGGCTTCTCTTTTATTTAGCAACCTGAAAACATCTGTTCTTTAAAAAGTTCGGGTTTCCTATGCATCACATGCAGATTTTGAGCACTCCTCTTGGGAGCAAGGGCTCTACAAAGGAGCAGGCATTTGTGGTGGAGGGTGAGGTTCTTGTGCCAGGAATGGCTCCTGCCCTGCAGTCCCCTGCACTGGCTGGCTGTGACACCAGACTGATTTCATGCACACTGAACCCATCTGCACATGCTTTTGCCATTTCTTTCCTTGTTTTCAGATCCCCCTCCTGCGGTGAATCAGTAGATTAATAGTAGAAGGTTCAGCTTTCCAGCTTCTTCTGGTAGCAATGAGGGCACCCTTCTCAATACAAACAAGTATGTGCTGTTAACTGCAGGGGGAAATTCACAGCAAGAATTTTGGTCACAGACTGGAATTTTTAATTTTTTATGATTGCCACATACTATTTTAGAAATCTCATAAATGTGCCTGTGATGGGTATGATATAAAGATTAAGTTCATAAAAGTATTTATCCTCCTTCAATAACTGCCTACTATAAATATTATTGACTGTTATCTCCATTTACAACTAAGAATGGATTTCAACAGATAACAATATAAAATCATCTTGTAAATTTTCCATTAAACTAAACCATCCTGGGAGAGACAGCAGGTTCTCTGAAAAAAACAATCCATCATCTGCTTCAGATGATATTATTTACATTTCCACTCTTGACACACCTAATGCTATTACTGTTCACTACCATCAGCTGCAACAATAAACAAAAAGCTGAAGAAATAGACATATCTTTGATACCCCATTAACAAGAATATCCTTATTTATAGTTTGTTTTGTGCACATCATTGTTTTTGCACCATAAGTATACCCTTATCTTTAAAAACAATTTAAACTTGGAGGGTAAAATTCTGTCAATAAATACATAGTGCACTATATAGTTAACAAGGCACTCAAAATGCAATAGTTGTTGCTGATCTATGATCAAAGTGGAGATTCTCTGTGTGGACTTCATGAAGCTTCTCAGAAGTTTGAAAAGTCTTTCAAAGTTTGAAAACAAATACATCTGAATAAAAGAAAATATTTCTGCATTGCAGCAGGTGAAATGTTTTGCTCAGTGTGCCAACTTTAACATGGCTTCATCCACTATCAGAGAATACCAGTGGCAATATTCATAAAAAGCAAGGAGAAATAATTTCATTGCTCTGTGACCTAAGCCCACACTCATCCCTGAGGTCTTCTGCTGAATTAAATAGGTACTGAATTGTCGGATT